>OY284491.1:49069268-49669268 GCA_958336395.1 Ctenicera cuprea | reverse complement strand
AATCCGCTTCCCCGGAAAATTATTATCCAACCACACTCGTACTTGAGGAGAATAACGAGCTGGTGCACACCATCATGGAGGTACCACATGTCCCTGCGTACAGCTAAAAGCACTTCTTCCAAAAGTTTGTTTAAATTTTCATTACGAAAGCTTCTGGCTGTAGTGCCTGCACCATTTGTACTATATAATAAGGGCGCACACCCTGTTCGTTTAGAGTACACCATATTGTAAATGTGGTGGGATTTGCTTCTACTGCTTCTATAATTGCGGTTTGGCATCCAAAATTTGACGTGTTCGTGCTCTTCTTCGATGTTGCACTTCGGGTTTAAACGAACCCTGATCACATACAAGTTGAACCGCATTTGTAAAGGTTTTTAGGTATTCGGCGATTGGGAAAACGTTCCGCGTAAAGTGCCATAGCTCTGGAAGCATTTTTGCCCACATCACCACACACAAGGACGATATAATTTAATTCATTATTAGAACAAAAGTGCCCTTAACTCTGTCTTTTCAAAAATTGATAAATAGAAAAATGGTTCAGCTTTGTCAGTTCTATTACAATATCTGTACGTATTTCAAGAACACCCTGCATAAATTAAAAACTGCAATGGCAGCATTTGACAAAATATATTAGGCATTTTTCTAAAAATGCGAATTTAGAATTACGCGAGACGCGGGAATAATAATAGAACGCGATATAAACATAGCTGCTTATTGGTATATAAACCTCCACCTTTTTATTTTAGAACCTTCGGAGGCAACTTAATTACTGAGCAGTTCCGGGTTCGAATCCCGGTTTCACTTTAAGTGTTAGATGGCGAGGACATGACCGTAATACATATTCAAAACATAACTTAATTTTATTTACACAAGGGATTAAGTTAACACTATACAGTATTATCACTAAAATTTGAGATAAAGTCTAGGCATAAAAAATAAGATCAGTGTAAAAAAATATTTACAAACTTGTAATTAACAGAATTATTGTTTGACACCTTTCAAACGAAAATGTAAGACAGCATTTGGACGATGATGCAAATTTTTGAGATAACTCGAATAAACTTTTTATTCGGACGGGAGTTAGTTTCAGTTTTCTAAGTATGTTAATTCAGAACTTGCCAACAGTTATAATCCTCACATATTACGCAAAATTTTTTTGCATCCATGGCAAGCTGGTGTGCTGTTTTTCTACGAAAATTGTTCTGCCTCATTCCTTTGAAGAATTTGTTACTGTTCAGAACTACAGGGGGCAATATTTTGAACGTTTTCATGAATCCTCTGCACGTAGGTGAACTGCAAGATGGATTCTTCCAGCAAGATGGTGCCACTGCACTGCTTTCATTGAAAGATATAATTACCGTAGAATATGCCAATATTAACCCCGCAGAGATGGGTATATTAATATTCACAAACTATTGGGCTTAATTTCTGACAGTTGTTGTAGTTGTTCTTCTGCATACAAAAAGTGCAATTTTATCGATGAAGAATTTTTTATATTTATTCAGTATGGCAATGATATGACAATAATGACAGCCAAACAGTAGCGTATTATGTATGTGTTGTAACTTTGGAAACTCGTTTTAATTGTCATGGTCAACTCTTATTTAAATTTCTTTAATCATGATGTATAATAAAATAAAAAATATTATTTAATTTATTTTTGTTTTCGTTATAGGGACTTAGTTTAAGTGGCTGTGAACAAGAAGAAAGTAATCAAGAGTTGGTAAGAGGCTTCCTAGAAACGTACCCCACATTAAGCGAACGTTACGCAATTGGCAGTGACACGCAAGGATCTGTAGCTGCCACTTCTGATAGAGGAGGAATAACTTGTATAGCTGGTACAGGATCGAATACCCTTCTTATTAATCCTGATGGAGCTAAAGTTCAATGTGGTGGCTGGGGATATCTTTTAGGAGATGAAGGCAGCGGTATGTATTCGCCGTTATATTTTTATCGTACCTGATTAAATATTTAATTTATGGGACTTGAAAATAACAGCACCCTTCCTCACAAGTAACTAAACACCAAACACGTATTTCGACAGCAAAGCTATCATCATCAGTGGTAAACTGACATTGTGTGTCAGTTTGCCACTGATGATGATAGCTTTGCTGTCGAAATACGTATCTGGTATTTAGGTATTTGTGTGGAAGGGTGCTGTATTTTTCAGGTGTTGTAATTTCACACGAGTATTTTTACTTAAATTTATGGAAAAAATTTCCATCCACTTTTTATATTTCTAAAGTTCCAAAAGGCAACAATAGATTTGTTTCCCTAATTTTAATTTTAAAATGCTAGATGTCGTAATTAAAACTGACACTGCATTTGCTTGATTGCCATGCAGTTAAGAAACTTATAAATTGGTATCGGTGTACTTAATTTTAAACCTTTTAATGTCTATTCGAACTCATGATCAAATGTTTATTTACATAAAAAATTTACATATTACATAGCAAATGCAACGCGTTTGTTAAACAAATTAAATCGTAGAATTTTCTCTAAATAACGCAAATCCAGATTAGATCTAAGATTGTAGAAACCATATTCAAGGTTGCACGTGGACTTCGGTGTACGTACCGGTAATCACTCGCAGCGTTCGTCTAAAAATAAGCACCTCTTGAATCAAGATTTCAGATAAAATAATAATACTCTTTATTGTCTTCTTGTACTTGTTAAATACGTAACATTCCTTAAATTCTTTTATTTTCACCTATATTAATTATAACTGTATTTTTACGTCGCTCTAGGATTGTTTAACGAAAACAATAAATATGAATAGAAAAGACCTTGTACCTCAATGTTTATTACTAGCGTTGTATTTCGATAAGTTTTGCAAATAATCAAAATTTATCCTATTGGAAATATTGACGGTCTTTTAATTACAGAGAATATTTTATATGAAAACTGTGATTTTAGTTATAACAAAGTGTCCATTATTGAAGATGTTAACACGTCTATCTTTGATGTTATGAGAGTTGCAGAGTCCATTAAATGAGCAAGTTGATCAAAATTTTGATGCCGTTTTTAAATTTCACGTATGTCGTCAACTTTTTGAAATATTTTGAAATAACTGAAAACAAACAAATTTTTAATGTTAAATAATGCCATAACTATTTATTCCAGAGCAAAAATAAAAACGAGGTTTTATAAATCTTTTTACGTAGAATTTAAGAACCTTATATAAGGAATTTCATGGCGCTCTTGGTTTTGAGATATAACCCAAAATTGCATTTTTTAATTGACAATCACAGTTGGCCGTGAGTGTATTAAAAACCTTATTGTTTTTATTGATATAAGGTTTGATATGCTTTTCTTTTAGATTTTTTTTGGAAATTTCCCAACAATGACATGTTAAAGATGATTCGAAGAAGTGCCATTGAATTTGTCTAGAAATATTTTTATTTTCAACATGATGGTGCACCTACGCACAATTCACGAGCTGTTATTATCTCTAAACGTTTTAAGAATTGGATCGGTAATGCAGAGTAAGATTTCAAATGTGCATACAAACATTTTAATAGCCTAATTTAATGACACCTGTTATTTATTTAAATAATGCAATTATATTGTTTTTATGGTTAATTATTACACCGTATTAATATAAAATTGATTTTTAAATTCTGAATTTTACTTGGGTGTGGTTTTTTTCCAAGGTTAAGTTAGGCAATGATTACTTTTTTTTTCTCCTCAGGGTCCGTCTGCATGGTTCCGGAGCTTATTGTGCTCACCCTGTTTTTTGTCACACCCACTCCGTGATTCTGGTTCCCTGTATTATAAGATACAGGTCTCTCACTGGGTGTACCTTAAAATCATTCGGTTTCATTTTTTTGGTTTGCCAATATGCATGGTCTTTTTCTCATCAACGCATCGCAGTTATATAAAATATGCATTGTCGTTTCTGATTTCTTGTCGCATAGTCTGCAAGCAGGGTCTCCATTAAATTTCTGGATCCTCTGGAAGTGTACTTTGAAAGTCGCATGACCTGTTAGGAAACCTGCGACGATCCTGAGTCGCATCCTGCTAAGCAGTAGCAGTTCTGCAGTTCTTTTCGTGCAATGTCCGTTTATGAACGCCTTGCTGTGATTGTATCCTGGCTTGTTATTCCAGTTGCTATCATAGGAACAGATTGCGCTCCTTGGCACTCCCACAGCGAGTTCTGGTCCATAGTAAACCCCTGTTGATCCTTGCCTTGCGAGTTCATCAGTTTTTTCATTGTCAGCGATCCCTTGGTGACCTGGGATTCAGAGCAGTCTCACCTTGTTCTGCTTCGCCAGGTCGTTCAGTTCTTCGCAGCTTTCCAATACCAGTCTGGAAGAGGTTTTAGGGCTCGAAAAAGCCTTTAAGGCCGCTTGGCCATCGGACAAAATGTAGATATAGTTATTATTTTTTTTTGCTTACTTCTTCTTTTGATTTCCCGCGCACATTGTATAATCGCATAAATCTCTGTTTGAAATACGGAGGCGTACTTGTCCAGAGGATAGCTAAGACTCTTCTTTGGTTTTACGTCGTGTATGCCTGCTCCAGTACCCGTCTCTGATTTTGAACCGCCCGTGTACCGGATTAGACTTCCGGAATGGAAACCTTGTCTAGGTTCTGCCCACTCCTTGCGCTCCTGGATTGTTACTCCACTTTGTTACCACGTTCAGGGCTCGTTGCATACGTTCTCTGACTATGTTGATAAACTTCCCTTCAACTAGAATGAATCCTAGCGAGGAAAATCCTTCATTACTGAGGTTTTTTAGCAGCTCGTCCATGAGAAGGTTCCATAGCAGAGGAGACAAAACTCTTTCCTGCGGACATCCCCTTGCCACCCTGACTGCCGAGGTCTCATTCAGTAGTGAGGTATACACTACCCTACCTTTTAGCATGCGGTTTATCCACCTGCAGCAGGTCTCTTCCAGCCCTAGGTTCCTGATGGCTGTGGTGATAGAGTTAAAAGACATGTTCTCGAAGGCTCCCACCGTTTTGCTGATACTTTTCTTATTCTGGTTCCTTACATTTCTCTCTTTACCGTTCTATCTTATAACAGTTTTACTGTATGATCTGGCCGCCTTTATGGTAGGTGTTATATTCTGTGTCTCCAGGATTTCTCGTATTTCTGTATTATTTCTTATACCAAGTTGGTCTCTTCTTTAACCCCACCCACCCACTATTAATTGTTCTTTCGAAAGTGTTTAACATATTTACGTGCATTTGCTTGAACGGTCAGGTTTCGCTTCCATATTTTAATATTTTTGTCTTTTTTGATAATAAGTTTAGATCTGAGCAGGTGCTGGAAGTTATTATATTGCAGTATTCGCGGCATTGTTGGCATTAACTATTGATCACAAATATTTAAAGGATTTCACTGTTGAGTTATGCTCATCAAATGTTTTATTTCGGCTGACTCCTGTCTATTGGTCCCTAGCTACGATTGAGTGCTTTGATGTTTCCTGACGTATCCTCAGTCTTATCCCCTTTGCTTGCCTTTCCATCTCTACGAGGCACCCCACGCTTTCCTCGTCCCATTATAATGACATCATCATCCTCAAATTGTAGCATTTGTTGTAACATATTCATTACCATACCGGTTTTATACATGTTCCTTAAATTCCAAGTTACAATTTTTAATATGGCATTCTTTTTCTTCAATTATTTTTTGTTACTTTGTCTCTGTCCATTATTCTACAGTTTTTGAGTTTGTTCAACTGGTTCTGTTTTACAGGGTGAGGTAATTGGCCTGACGCCCAACCCTCCTCTCAAACTATCCCTTGCCTTTATATCTGTGTACTTTTATTCATTATATGTTCACTATCTACAACATTCGTTATAATGATTTCTTCTTCATTTGGGTCGAACTTTATATCAATTAAACCAGAAAAAATAAGCTTTATAATGCGTTCACAGCCAACTGTGACTGCCATTTAATAAAAAGGGCATTTATGTTATCTTGAAAATCTAGAGCGCCATGAAATTTTTATTTGTCATTGAATTCTACGTAGAAAGATCTTTTAATACAAATTTTTATTTTTGTTTTAGCATATAAATGGTTATTTAACATTAAAAACTTCTTTCGTTTTCATTTTTTTCACAATAAATTTGAGAAAGTTAACGACGTAGGTTAAGTTTAAAAATGGTATCAGATTTGTTCGAAATTTTGCTCAACTGTGTAAAGTGATCCGACTTTATTAACACTCTCATAATAAGAAAAATAGCCATGTTAAACAAAAATGGACACTTTTAAATAATACTTATTGTACAATAACAATTTACGTGTTAGAATTGGTATGTTTTTAGTATTCCCCATAATACTTTTTTATACGCTAAACTTATTTCGTCTGATGCAAAGTAGATAAATAAATTGATACAATTTTCTGCAACAAATATTATAAATTCCTAATTGTTGGTGTCATTTATGACTAATAATTTAATTTTAATTTCAGCATGGAAAGTAGCACTCAGGGCGATAAAATTTTGTTTCGACGACAATGACAGATTCGAAGCATCACCATACCCCACAGATAGAGTTTTTAGTACAATAATAGAGCATTTCAAAGTGGCCGCGCTGGTGGACCTACTAGAACATTTTTACACACGCTTTGATAAAGCCTATATAGCAGCTGTATGCAAAAAATTATCGGTTTGTGCAAATGAAGGCGACGAACTTTCCAAATTTATATTTAACGAAGCAGGTGAACATTTAGCCCGTGCACTGGCAGCTGTAATTCCTAAAGCATCCACCGAATTGTCTAATAGAGAAGGTGGTTTACACATATTGTGTGTCGGATCGGTGTGGTTAAGCTGGAATTTACTCAAAAATGGCTTTGTATCGTGGTTGGACAAAAATACTGATATTAAGGAGTTGTCTTTAATGAAACTAACCACCACCATGGCTGTTGGAGCTGCTTATATGGCGGCAGATCAATTACATATAGAATTACCCAGGGATTATGTACATAATTATACAGTTTTTTATCGTTACAAAAAAAGTGTTGGTAATCACTGCCAATGCAACAATATAAAATCATGTTGTTAGTTATGTATGTCCAGTTGTAATATATAGGTACAAATTCTATATACGTATGGATGAATTGTGTACGGGAGAACTACTATAGATGTTACCTATATTTTTTTATATATATTGGTATGTTGTGTCATTCAGTCATAAAGTTTGGTCATCTTGTACAAGCAGGAAGGACACAACCCTGATTGTGCCTGTAAATTCATTAAAGTTGAGCACTAATCTCAACATGCATCACTTTTTGAACCTTTGTATGTAATTTTTTTTAGTCTGTTAATTTGCAAAAAGTGATTTTCAATTTTATTGATTTCTATGAAATTATTATACCTATTAATGACAACAAACATGTTTGAGTATGTAAATTTAATAGTTCGAGTATAGAGCACACTGAGGTTTTAGTAAGCTTTTATATTTTAAGTTACTATAAGAATCTGTAATTTCCATTTAATGTAAAAAATTTTTTGCAAAATTTTATGTAAAAATAGTGTATTGTTTATTTTTATTTCTTGATTGGAGTCAATTCTTCTGTAGGGTTAACTGAACCATTTTATAAATTATGTTATATAATTTAGAAGCTTTTAGTTTGTTTTTACAAAACCTTTTACATACTAGTAGGTTACACATATCAGGATATATTTGTCAAATTGACCCTCAAATAAAGGAAAAACGAAGTTGATAAACATTTTGTTAAAACATTTCGAAGTGGTCCAGTTAACCTACCTTCCAGGTTAAGTGGACCATTACTGTGTATTAACTGAACAGGATATTAAATCACTAGAACAATGCATTATAGACAATTTTATTTCAGTATTTTAAGGAATTGTAAATGGGTAATCATGAAAGTCTATAAAAAGCATATTTTGGCACTCAAGGTCTCATTGGGAGATGGTAATTTCTAGATTATATGTTTCTTTGATGCATTAACAGATCCCTCTGTTGTAATAAACTTGTTTGTTTCATTTTAACGTTTTAGAAATTGCACGTCGAAATCATCTTCACTTTCGCTATTTATTTTGGCAACATAATAGCGGAAAATTGACGGGGTTTTTCCAAAAATTTTCACTAAGAAACAGTCACGGGTTTTTGTGACTCATCCCCTTTTCCGTTGTCGTCCCCGATATCTTCTGCCGAGTCAGAGTGTTTTATTAAAAGTCATCACTTACGCTAGTGGAACTTACTTCAGGCAATAACCGTTTTGTTACCTTTGCAAACTGTAATTGTTTTTTGTTTTAATGCTTCTTTTTTTTTCTTCTCAAGTTTTTTGTTACGTATTGCATGTGGATTGTATATTATGTTACTTTAGTAAATAAGCAAAAACTGTTAACATTACAATTACCTAACAAAGTAATTCATAATTGACATAGACGATGTTTTATCATAAGACAAAAGTCCGTATACATAATTATCATTGGTTACAATTCCCCCATATAATATCCTTCCCTTCTAGTTTGTTAACACTGCATAGTTTTTTAAATAACTGGGAGGATTAATGGTCCTTGCCGGTCGTAGAGTCGTAGGCTGACATACTGAAGGAGGCGCTGCTGCTTTTGAACTGGTTCGCCTTGGTTCTTCCAGGCCCTGTGGATTGCGAGTTGCAATTTCTACCACTGGAAGTTCATTCTTTGTAACATTTGGTGCCTTCTGTGTTGTTGAGTGGTTCGAAGTTCCTGGGAATGACAGGTTACGATGGTCAACCAGTTGTGGTGTGGTACCAGATGTGGAACTTTCGTTTCCCAGTCTATTTCGAATTTGGTTACATGTGTTCTAGCAATGTTTCCTTCTGTGGTCTCGGTGATATACAATATAGGTCTAGATACTTCAATGTCCCATAGCATTGTTCCAAATGTGTACTTTACCGCCTTCGAACTTTCGCTATTCCCCAGTATGTTGATTAGAGTTGTTTTTTATATTGTTTGGATGCAAGTTATTGAATACTGAATGTAGACGTTGACCCATTAGAATTTCAGCAGGAATCTTCTTTGTTGTTGCATGTGTTGTTGTATGCTACCAAGTAAGAATCTGCTAAGTCTCAGATTAACATCACTTTTGACATAAAGCGGTAAACACTGTTTCATGTATTCAAACATCCGTTCGACCTGTTCATTGCTGGAAGGATGGTACAATGCTGTTGTTTGATAGTCTACAAGGTATGGCTATTAAATAACGAAACTGACACTACAACTTTATTGTAATAACGAAACGTACATTTTAACTCTTTTGGCCTTTATTGCACTCCCTTCCGCATCCACACACCGCTGCCTTCTTATCTTCCACTGGCCAAAGAAGTGCTGCAGCTCATCTTGTGTCAGTTCTTTTAGAAGCTTCGTTGTTCTCTTCTCGACCTTATTACCTGGCTCAAAACGGGTCACTTTGAGTACTGATTTGGCCTTTGGGAAAAAAAATGGTAAGGGATCAGATCTGGCGATGAGGCACGATGTTCAAGCACCGTAATTGTTTCTCTGCTAAAAACGGCTACACTGACAGCTCTGAGTGGGCTGTCGCGTTGTCCTGATGAAAAATGAAGCCATTTTTCTACAACTCTGGCCTCTTTCTTCCGACTCGCTTTCTTAAGGTTAACAGAATCTGTTTGTAATAATACTGATTCAGCGTTTGTTCATTTAGAACCCACTTTTCCAAAATTACAACATTAATATCAAATAAAGTAATCAACATGGTTTTGAACTTGGACTTGCTTTGTCGTGCTTTCTTCATCCTTAATGACATCGGTGTTTTCCAATGCATCGACTGTCCTTGGCGTATTGGAATATCCAAGTTTTATCACAAGTGATAACACTTTCTAAAATGTTTGAGTGCACCTCAATTTGTCTCAGAATGCCAACACAAATTCGCTTACGATTTTCTCTTTGGTTACGGATGAGAAGCTTCGGAACAAGCTTGGCACTAACATTTGTCATGTTTAGATTTTCACGTAGAATTTGCCGAACTGTTTCTTTATCGAAGTTTACCATTTCTTATATCATTCTAATAGTTAGTCTCCGATTTTTTCGAACAATTTCTTTAATTTTGTTTACATTTTCGTCTGTTTTTGAAGTGGAAGTCCAGGACGTTCGTCGTCTTCAACGACCTCCCGGTCTTCACTAAACTTTTTATGCCACTCAATCACACGAGCACGTGACATGCAATCTTTTGCAAAAGCCTCAGATACACTGAACTATACTATACTGGAACGCGCACTGGCAGTCTCTGCCATAGAAAAGAAGCGAGCCGAGAGAGATAGCGCGCAAGGATCATTCCTGTCCTTTTCGTACCGCTCCGCGAGTTCCTTTTCAAACGTTGCGACATGACAATCGACTGCTCTACGCATGCGCATACTCTCGAGAGTAGGACAGAGATGATCCTTGCGGCCCTCTCTCTCGGATCGGGCTGGCGGGCCGAGCGCGCGTTCCAGTATAAGTATAGTTCAGTGCTCAGATAACATGCAAAAACATTCAGTAGGCGTTTTGATTATTTTTACCAAAAATTTCAAGTTTATGCGGTGTTCAATTTTGGGACAGTATTTGGCCAACGCGCGACCGTAAATACGTCAACTTTATATAATTCGTGTCATAGAACTAATAGAGCGGGGGGGTTAAACTAGCAGGACCACTTAGTTCACACAGTTCAAGGTCAATGCGCCCTTCACTCACTTCAATCTGCGCGCAACACCATTTTATCTGCGGCTAGTTAATTTAAAAAAATATTCGTTAAAAAAGTTTTTTATGCAAAAAAACTCAAACTGTTTGCGATGTTAACTGTCAACAACAATTGTAACCATGGGTACCAAAAACACTGCTTTGCTGATATTGGCCAGTTTGGTTATTATTTTAGTATAAGCAGCGCAGACTTAATAAGTAAATTAAAACATGGGAGTAGAAAAATATATTTAACGGTAAAATTTTCTGGTGGTGGGGAACAAGCTAAAGGTAAATTAATATAGGAGGCAACCAATAATGCATGCGTCACAAATTGCAATACGTATTACAAAATACAAGTTAAATTTTTAGTGTTATTTTATTTTAATATGAACTTCCACAAAGTAACCTGTTAAATTTTTATATTTAAAATATTTAAGTATCCTAGAAACCTGTTCCGGTTGCAGATATTGGAATTTTTTAGGGTTTACACTCGATTTTTAGAATTTTATATGATTTCAGAACTTACCTGGCTTCTCAAATTTGCTTAAAAATCAACAGCATTACATTATATTAAAAATTATCGAAACATGAAAAGTATTTTGAAATTCACGAGAGTCAAAAAATGTTTTTTAATAAGTTCTGTACTTCGTTGATGTTCATATTAATTTCTAAATAAAACACTTAATAACGTCAACATATGTTTATTTATATTATAGCATCATACGTATTTCAAACTGTTTACGCGTAATTAACATAAGCAAATTAATAATAAACAGTTGGTTTTGCCGTAGAAAGTATTAATGATGTGTTCTTGGTTATCTACGTCTGCAGATGACTACAATTCTTGTTGCAAACCTTCAAATAATGGCAATCTAAAAAGTTTTTAGTTATTTTTTATATCAATTAATTATATAATTGTCAGATTTGGATACATATGAAATTTTTACAGTTTATTTCGAGAGCTTTCAAGAGTTTTATAGCATTTATATAAATTTCCAGAAATGCTTATACTATAGTCCAGTCATCACGGCGCAAAAATGGGGAGAAATAACTAAGGAATATTTTTTTTTGTTTGGGCCCTTTACTTAGGGCGTTTAAAAAAAGACCCCGAGTTTGTGAATTCTAACTCGGTCTGGAACCTAGAAAAATTTTTTAAAAGAGGCGCAAACAATCACAAAATCGTGGATTGTTCGTTTCCATTACATCTTTGAGTAAAAGCAGTCCTAGGAAAAAAAATCTGAGTAAACTTAAAAAATATAAAATGTTCTAGTCCTAATAATAGTTTTCAAAATACGCCCTTTTAAACAACCCCAATTTATTTTTATTTGTAGCTCAAAAATCGTAATTTTTAGCTTTGTTGTAATACCGTCGTCTCTAATGATCATACGTAAAAGTAGTCCAGAAATCAGTTCAAGTACAGTCAATTTCCTGTAAACTAAAAAAAAGCAACCCTCAAACCCTAATAGGTCGTGAGCTATGACCTCTCAAAGTAGAGCATCTTAGACTGCTTTTACTGTCCTATACTTCCACTAATTTAAAGAAAGATTTCGAATTTGAAATTTTGACGGAAACCCACGTTTTGGACCTCCAGGATCCCCAAAAATGTCTATGGGTGGGCGGGTATGTATGTATATTGTGATAGCACTATAGAGACACAATGTTACCGTGTACAAAAATTTTTGAAAATTGAAAGCTATGAAGTGAAAAAAATTTCCAAAATTTCAAAAAAAAAACAATATTACTCAAAAACTGACCATAGGATGTTTTTTAAATTTTGAAAGCTTATGGAGCTAAAAATGAGCTACAATTGGGTTTGTATCAGAACCCGTCAAAGAGATTTTTCTTTAATTTTATTGGCGAATAGAGCCAGAAATCAGCTACACTTTGCTTCTTGTGCCACTCCACTAATTTTTCTGTGACACCTTCTGTAAATTTTGTAAATTAAAAAACCGAAAATTTACCTCTCTCTCTTTAATAGACGGGGGGACGGTAAAAATTTCTGTTTTAGCTAAGTTATAATAAATAATGAAATCAAATTCAGAACTTGATTTTTAGTTGCAGCAGTTTTTGGGGGGTTTTCCTTTTTTTCCTAATTTTTTTTCCAATTTTTGTTGTTTAATCCAAAACATCAAAAGTTCATTTCTTTTTTCTTAAAAAACATTTCTTCGTAACATAGTCGAAATAGGAACATCAATGATAACTTCAGAAGAGGCAAAGTAGATTGCGAAATACGTAGTACATAAGAGATTTACATAGTATAATCCCGTGATAATAGTCAAAATTTGGCCTTGTAGTTTTGTACCGCATGAGCCTAAAATTTCTACCCAGCAGGTGCTTTAGTTGTCCTTCTTGTAATGGCAGGATTTTATATTTAAATACCCAACAACTGAAAAAAGTTCTTAGTTAAACGTGCTGTAATTATTGAGATTAGATACATAAAAATATTTTTTGTGTGTAAAAGTATAAGAAAGTCCAGGCGAAGTGCTTCTTCTTCTATATTTTTGCCTGCTTCGTAGGGTGACATATAAACTAGTCAATGACGTCACGGAAGACATCCGACCACAGAATATAAATCTTTCATCCGACCAAAGGCCCCCTGTGTCCTGAACTTTTTGGCTCGACAATATTCGAGGGTACCCGAGCTGCGTCGACCCTACCTGGGTCTATCCAGTTCAGTGTACCTACCAAGTCTTTCTCTCAAGATCTTTCCAGCACAACCTTCGAGGTTCTGCTTTCTGACAATATTGCAATTATTTCCTACAAATAAAGTTTGAAAATTTTTAAATGTTTCAATATCCTAACGATTCTTCAGAAAAATTGTAAAAAAGACGGAATTTCTATACAAGAAAATTGGGTTTTTTGAAAAGTCATATTTCGAAAACTATTAGAGGTAGAACATTTTTTTTAAGTTTTACGCCGAATATTATTCTCTTTTAAGTTGCAGGCTTCCGCGGCCGTTGTTAATAACAGCTACGCTTCCGGGTTGGAGCCGCGTCATCGGTGCATGAACTGCCGACGTTTCGTCCTCGGTTCCACGGGACATCTTCAGGGCTGTGGTCACTTTGGGATCTGGAGCACAACTGGCGAGACCGGTGCAGGCACCGGGTTTATAAGGGTCGGGTGGGTAACAAGGTGGATGCTGGGTCTGTGATAGGCTGTCGGGCTGTAGCGGTCGAGCGGTTGCAGGGCGGGGCTTGCATTTAGTCGGAAAAAGTAGTTTGTAGGCATTGTGCAGGGGATAGCTGTGGTCTCGGTTAATATTGTTAGGAGTTTTGTGTATTTCTATGGATTCACGGATCACACGGTTGAGGTAGGTGGAAGAACGGGCTAGGATTTTGGTCTTGTCAAATTGAATGTTATGGCCTGTATCGAGTTTATGTTCTGCGATAGCCGACTCTGCGGGACGTTTCAGTCGAGTGCAGCGCTCGTGTTCAGAAACTCGAACGCTGATCGGCCTCTTCGTCTCGCCGATGTAGGCTTTCCCACAGGAGCAAGGTACACTATACACACCGCAGGATTGGAGGGTAGTAACTTGTCTTGGGTCGGAGGAAGGAAATTGGAAAGTTTTTGAAAGGGAGTAAAAACGGTTTTTATGTTTTGTTGTTTAAGTAGTCTGCTGATGCGGTCGGTGGTTTTGTGTATGTAAGGTAGAAATGCTATAGAGGTAGGTTGTGTAGGAGTATTGGTACGTTCTGTGTTTGCGGGTTGGGCCTTTTGAGTAATAGCGTGTTGGATGTCTCGTTTGTTGTAGCTGTTTTCGGAAAGGACAGTCGTAATGTGGTTGAGTTCGTCTTTCAGGTGGGATGGTTCAGAAATGGCGAAGGCTCGGTTAACTAAGGAATTGATGACAGAACGTTTCTGCGCGGGATGATGATGGGAATGTGCGTTTAGGTAGCGGTCTGTGTGTGTAGGTTTGCGGTACACGGAATGTCCTAGTTTGCCGTCAGGGCGACGACTCACTAGGACGTCGAGGAAAGGAAGGTTGTCATTGGATTCAATCTCCATAGTAAAATGGATGCTAGCATGTTGGGAATTTAGGTGAGACAGAAAGTCGGAAAGGGAATCCCGTCCATGAGGCCAGATAACGAAGGTATCATCGACGTATCTGAACCAACATTTAGGTTTTAAAGGTGCGGAGTCTAGGGCTTCTTGTTCGAATGCTTCCATAAAAATGTTAGCAACGACAGGAGAGAGTGGGGAACCCAAGGCAGCACCCGACACTTGTTCGTAATACTGTCCACGGAATAGAAAATAGGTGGAAGCTAGGCAGTTTTCTACTAGGAGGGACAAGTCAGTGGGTTGGTTGTGTAAGGAAAATAGGTCCTGGATTAAAGAAATGGAATCAGGGATAGGAACCTTAGTGAACAGGGATTCGACATCAAAACTGACTAAGATATCCTCAGGATTCATAGACAAATTTTGAAGTCGTTGAACAAAATGGTTGGAATTCAGGATGAAAGAATCAGTTTTGCCAACAAAACCGTCCCTTATAAACCCGGTGCCTGCACCGGTCTCGCCAGTTGTGCTCCAGATCCCAAAGTGACCACAGCCCTGAAGATGTCCCGTGGAACCGAGGACGAAACGTCGGCAGTTCATGCACCGATGACGCGGCTTCAACCCGGAAGCCTAGCTGTTATTATTCTCTTTTATTGGAGTTTAGCCCGTTATTAGTTAAATGTACTGAAAAGACGCTATTTTCAAAAAACTGTCAAAAAACCTCTACTTTGAGAGGTCATAGCTCGCGACCTATTAGGGTGAGAGGGTTGTTTTTTAAATTTACTGGAAATAAAAGGTACAATTTTTTGTCCAAAAAAATGGGGTTCTTTGGTAGGGCGTATTTTGGAAACTATTAGGGCTAGAGCATTATTTTTATTAGTTTTACACAGACTTTTATCACCTTTTTTTTTCTTGGGACTATTTTTAACGTAGGATGCAATGGAAACGAACAGACCACGATTTTGTTAGTTTTTGCACGATTTTCAAAAAAAAATTTTGGGTTCACGACCGAGTTCAAAAACTCGGGGTCTTTTTTGGAAGCCCAAATGAAAGGATTACACAAAAAAATACAAAAGTACCAGGTGACGAGACTATATACGATACAAAAGGCAGCTTATTTGACCTAGGCTGCCATTTGCTACACTGCAGTAATTAATTTTTGTTATTTTCAAAATAAAAAACTGAAACATGTCTGTAGGTACACTTACAATAAATCTTAAATATTTTACTACGTTTGTATTTTGAAAAGGATTATAGTATTCAATAATGGAAATACGTGGTAATTTGAAACATATCATGCAAACATGTATACAGAATTGTAGTTGCTTGTATGCGGTCGAAGGATAATAAATACACCTGTATATTTTTGTAATTCTCTCTTTATTGTACAGAATATCACGTGCGTACAAACACGTATTATTGTCGATGTAGGCATGCATTAACAATGTTTTGAAAAGCAGATATTTTCTAACTACTTGTTTTTACCAGAGCCATATCCAGCAATCCAGCGCGTTCATATGTCTTTTATAATCAGTCCAACTAAATACATTTTGAGTTTTCAATTGAATTCTGGATATGGTCCTGTTTTAAATAATAGACAAAATTTCTGGCAGTTGAGTATTGTTGCTTGGTCGAAAAATACCCCTTTTACAAAACACCTTGTACAATAACCATTTCAAGACCGATATGCTCAAAGTTCTGCAGCCTTAGTTTTACCCATAACAAGTAATAAACGCTGTAAGGTAGTTGTTACACTTGACGTTCCTTTAGCAAACCACAGAGGTTTGTTTGTCCATAAAATACACACTAGGTAGACTGGAATTGATGAAAGAATCATGAGCAATCCTATTCCAGTTTCTACAGGACTAGCTATCATCGGCACTGCCGTTACAAATATGCTAGCTAATAAGTATATTACTGGCCATACTAAATTTACTTTTATGGGTCGCTCTAAATCAGGTTGTTTCCACCTCAGCCAAGGAAGGCATAGTACTGCGACTCCGATGCTTAACTGAAAAAAATGGAAAGCTGTGTTTTAACCATCTTCGGGAAAAACATTCAATAATTTTATTTTGAAAAACAATTTCAAGAGCATTATTAATACAAGACAATAATTTAATTTATTGTAAATAAAACAATTCTTAACTTCAACAGGTTTCTTATTTTAGCCTTATGCGTATTTTAACGTGTTTACACGTCATTATCAAAGGCAAAATAACAGTAAACAGTTGGTGTTGCTATAGGAACAATAAATCTTTATAACTGGATCTTGGTTTTCTATATCTGCGTTCCGATGACTTGATTCTTCATTCCAAAATGTCTACTAACGGTGAATTTAAGAGATCAATTTGTTCATTCATTAAAGGTACAGATTTTGAATGTTTATGAATTTCAAGTGCTTCTAGTATATCCAATTTACGTTTGTCATCACAAAAGTGTAACATTTTTATAGTGTTATTAGATGTCATTGAATGATTGTGTTTTAATAAGAGTTTAGCGTAATTGGATTTATGAGGGTGTTTATACTTGTAACAACGTACGTGTTCCTTGTACCTAATATCAAAATTTCTAATTGTTTGTCCTTTATAAACCGAATTATAGTGCGAGCAATTTAATTTGTAGATGCCTGATTTTAGTAAATTGTCTGTTTTTTCTTTGGCATTAAACAAAGTGCTTAAAATGTTTTTGGTTGTTTTAAAGGTTGTTTTACATTTATTTGTTTTGTTTATAACTTTGGCAATTTTTTCTTATTTATTTCCAAAATATGGAATTGACGCGTATTTCATTTTACTTGATGAAGTAGTTAGATACATTTTTTTAATAGCTAATTTATAATTTTTCTCTTTACTCATTCATTAAGGGTACAGATGTTAAACGTTTGTGAATTTAAAATGTTTCTAGTATAATTAACTTTCAATGTTACTAACATGTTTTCAGAAATACCTCCTCAAAAGTGCATTCCTTTGTTAAATAATATTCTTGTTAACAAAAATGTTGAATTAATAAAATGGACTGAATTGATTCAACTTTATGTACTTACTTTGCATCAATCAAATTTATTTCACTTTTAATGAAAGAAATATTTAAAAAAGATGGTTTACCCATGGGAAGTCCAATTTCACCTCTTTTAGCTAACATATTTATGGGAAACATAGAAGATTAAATATTTGAATCAAACCATTATGAGAAAGTTATATTTTGGTTTCGTTATGTTGTTGACATTTTCGCAATGTTTTTAAGTTAATCAATCATGTTAAAATTTTGATTAACAGCTTGCACCTATAGAAATAAAATTTCCACTAGAAACTAACCAAAATGGGTCTATTAACTTTTTAGATTTAAACATAAAAACTAACAACAACCTTAAATATTCTGTTTATAGAAAACCTACACAAACAGACATTACAATACCACACGATTTTTGTCATCATAAAACACACGATACATAGGTTCCTTTAGGCAAAATTAGTTATAATAGAGAAATTTCGATTATTAAACAAATTGCATACAATAATGGTTATAGTACTCAACTTATTGATACACTTATTATTAAAGAGAACGATTATAAATTAGCTATTCAGAAAATGTATCCAACTACTTCATCAGATAAAATGAAATACGTGTCTATTCCATATTTTGACAATAACAGAAAAAATTACCAAAATTATAAGCAAAGCAAATAAATGTTAAATAACTTTTGAAACAACAAAAAACATTTTAAACATTTTGTTTAATGCTAAAGAAGAAACAGATTTTCTAATATCGGGCATTTACAACTCAAATAGCTCGCCCACTGTAATTCGGTTTATATAGGACAAACAATTAGAAATTTTGATATTAGGTACAAGGAACACGTACGTTGTTACAAGTATAAACACCCCCATAAATCCAGTTACGCTAAACACTTATTACAACACAATCATTCAATGACATCTAATAACACTATAAAATTTTTACACTTTTATGATGATAAACGTAAGTTGAATTTACTAGAAGCATTTGAAATTCATAAACATTTAAAATCTGTACCTTTAATGAATGAGCAAATTGATCTCTTAAATTCATTATTATGGAAGGTTTCGGAATGAGAAATCAAGTCATCTGGACGCAGATATAGAAAACCAAGATCAAGTTATAAAAAATTATTGTTCCTATAGCAATACCAACTGTTTACTTTTAATCTTGTCTCTGAAAATGACATGTTAACACGTCGAAATACGTATAAGGCTAAAATTAAAAACCTGTTGTAGTTTTTTACAATAAAATAATTTAATGATTTAAAAACAAATGTTGTTTATAACTTATAAGAAAATCTCGACTTACCCAGGTGGCAAATCCAACGTAGTTTATTAGAGCAAATATGTCAGATACTGTCAGATACAACATCGATAACAATGCCTGTAACAATTTGAAAAGTCGTAACTATACATAGAATATTACATACTTTTGTCTGAAAATAAATAATCAAATTAAATTTGAATTGACTAGCTTTCAATGACAATAAACGTTTGTGAGAGCTGACATTTGTTTACATACGAGTGAGTACATTACCAATTGAATTTTCTTAACTTTTAATAAAAGTGTCCAATAAATAAACCAGTACAAGGATTTACATAGAAACATAGAATGACGTTTGAAACAAAACTGAATATTAGGGAAACTGCCTTCAAATGAACAAGATCAAGACAATGCGAACTAAACATTGGGGGTGTAGAAACGTTTGCGTATGCAAACAGCACAAACGAAAATTTATTTGTTCTGCCTACCAGAACGAAATCTATTGGTTCAAGAAAATATACATCTTGCTATAACGCAAGGTGAGTTCTTGTTTAAGAATTCATTATATTATATTTTTTTTCCAACTCGCCAACGATCCAAAAACCTGTAGAAGCCTTAAAGCAGAAGACTTAAAAAACTATTTCATAAAAGATTTAAATTATTATTTTTTGTAACATTTTTACCTTCCTCGCTATATAAAGTATAGATATAGAGGAAGGTACTGTACGTTCATTCAGCGAAGTTTTTTTTTTGCTTTGACTTTACTGGTCGATATACGAGTTATGCCTACAAGAAAGGTAATTTATGGCAAACATTTTCAACCTAAACATTTTGACTAATTATCAGATTTTAGGGCCTTGGGACACCGATAAAGGGGACGCTGCAGAGCAAAGCCTCCTATAGTAGAGGCTTTGTGCAGAGGTAGGTCTCTGTGTGTGCGACTATAATTATGCTATTTACAGTTCAGACGTAGAAACCCTAAATTTGGCTCAAAGATTGCTAGCTAAGTTCACTGGGATAAAATCGCCACAAAATGAAGTTGGTTTACCAAAAAAAGTGGGGGGAGAGGAAGAGTGCTCTATTTCATGAGCGGTTTCCTTTTGGTCGTTTACCTGAACAGTTTAATTGTATAATCGCCAAAATAAAGACTAACCAAATAATGAATTAGATTAAAAATTTCAAGGCATTTAAAATTTTAGGTTTTCATAAATTTTCCTATTTGCAGGGATGCTCAAACTCTTTCAAAAAAAAACCGATTTGCGCAAGCCACCATCTTCGTACCACCCTTAACAAGTTTTTAATATCTAAAAAAAATATAATTATTTCGACTTCAAAACCGGTATGAACATGTTAAATTGCAATAAGAACAATCTTCCTTTGAGAAAACACCTCTGGGACGTTTTCTTTTGGTCGTTTACCTAAACAGTTTAATTGGATAATCACCAAAATAAAGACTACAACTAAATTATGAAATCGATTTTAGATTTCAACGCATAAATGAACATTGCTTACAATTGACAAATACTAAAAACAAAACAAAAATTTAAATTTTCAAAAGATTTTTCAAAACTAATTTTATTTTAAATTAATAAATTTTCGATATTTTCAAAATATTTCAAAACTATCAAAAATCGTCAAAATTGTAAATATTTAAAAAATGTCATAATAAAAAAAACAAAGTAATTTTTTTTTAATTATAGAACCTTTTAACATTTCCCAAATTATTTAATTTTAAAATTGTTCAAAAGTGTGAAACTTTTCATAAATTTCAAAAAAATTTTAATTTTAAAAATTTTTTAAATGTTTACAATTGTTTATGATTTTCCTATAATTACAAATTATACAAATCCTTAAAAATTATCAACATTTTTCAATCGATCTAAAAAATTTCAAAAATTTTCCAATTATATTTTAAATTCACATAATTTTCCAAGATTTTCAAAAAAATTTAAATTTTCAATAATAATAAATTAACAGTCCGTGAATGCTAACCTTAGAAAGAACACTAGTGAAACCTAGGCAGTGTTGCCACCCTGTTTAGATCGAAATCAGTATATCCATTAGTAAAGTTTGGTAGATGTATATCGTAGTCCCTTACTTTAAAAAAATAGATATTTGACTTTAAAAAGGTATGTAAAAATAAAAAAATTATAACAACCAGCAATAAATTTATTATAGAAAGAATGCAAAGGAGTAATAACACAAGGATGCTCCGAGAGTCTACTTGTAGCCACTTGTAACCAGACTTAGGTCAAACGATATGTTCGGTAAAGTACCTGTCTTTGTCGAACAAATTTAAAAAATACCCTTTTCTAAAGGTATGCAAATCGGATAACCGAGGAAGTACATGCCTAAGGTCTCAATTTATAAAAGTTTTCCCAGATCAGTACTGTATCAGAGCCCCTTTGGGAATTTAAAAATTCGGTGCCTATGGGTTCTCTTATTAGTGGACAGAACCCCGTCTTCGCGGAGTTCACTTCACTGAGAGAGAAAGAGTGGTCGAGTACCACTCCACGTTTTCGATGATCGTTTGCATTAACTAGCAAAGTATACCTTATAATGTTCCCATAAGCAAGATCTACACATTCAAGTGTATTCAATTCACCTGGATTTGGGCGATGTAAGTGTAAAACTTATTATGTAGCTCAATAATTTTTAGATTTAATGCAACAAATTAAATGTTGGGTAAAAACTACGTCAATGGTGTAAATGGTATCAACTTTCAAATTCACTTAAATACCAAACGAAATGACAATTCATAAACAACATCACTTTTAACTAACAAATGACTTAAAAGTGCTTGAATTTAATTAACATAGTGTAAACATTAGTAATTTCAATAATAAAAATTGTAAGTAATTCAGATTAATTAAATAAATTAGAGTTTGAAAGTTTATAACTTCAAAAATTAAACAATAACAATTTTTACAGAAGGCAAAATTATGTCCAAATATCTTCAAAATTTGGCTTCGAACTAAATCTTTCGTACAGATTTATAAAGCTTCCCCTGGTTATCAGAACCTATCCAGAATATCCAATATTTTGTGTAAAATTCAACTTTTATGTACAAAACTCAGCAATCTCGGTACCGGATCCAAAATATTCCACAAAACAGACAAGTACTTAAATATTTAAGATCATACGATGAAATGTGTACAAACCATGTACAAACGTATGATTCTACAAACGAGTACAAACATATA
The DNA here is from genome assembly GCA_958336395.1 of Ctenicera cuprea. Classification (NCBI taxonomy): domain Eukaryota; kingdom Metazoa; phylum Arthropoda; class Insecta; order Coleoptera; family Elateridae; genus Ctenicera; species Ctenicera cuprea. Next base: position 49,647,156 of record OY284491.1, on the reverse strand, counting down.
TAAGCGTGTACAAAGGTGTACAAGCCGCAGAGCTAGAATATCAAAGAAAACCGTATAAAATCAAAACTATATGAAATCACAAAGATCGAATTACCTTCTATGTACATGCCCTGCAATTAAATGATTAAAAACTTTCAATACATAATAATCAGCTTTAAATTACAGGAATTAAAGATTCAAGTGGCCATGCGGTGTCAGTTAAAGTTCAAAAATCCCAAAAAGGTCTCTGAGACAAGATTTTCCAAAAATTCAAATCTCCAATATCTCGTATTACAAATGTAAGGAATTTTCACTGATTAGTCCATCAGAATAGATGATTAATTAAAAACTTTCAAAACAATTCTCGAAGACCTCAACAATACACCTGAACCTTTTTCTCGATTTTGCGCTTACCAACCTACTATAACAATTTGTTTACGCACTGACATGGTGAACTTAGTGATTCATGGAATTATTACCAATTCTATTATAAAACAGCATATCATAACTCAATTTCTTCTTAATAAAAGCATCAAACCGGTTGAAATGTTGCGCAGACTTGGCTCACAGTTTTAAAAAAGTACACCAAAGGAGCCGCAAATGTTTAAATGAGCTAACCGTTTTAAAACTGACCGTTTGTGTCAATCCAGGATGATGAAATTCAACTGCAACAAGATTGATTCTTGCAGTCATTAAACGTGTTAAAGCTTTGATCACTGCAAATGTCAAATAACTGTTTCTGAAATAGTAGAAAAAACTGGCAACACGTTTAATGACATCAGGAATTACTCTTGTTGTAGTTGAACCTGCTCTTCTTGGATTGTCACGAACAGTCTCACGGCCATTTTAAAAATGGTTAACCGATTTTGGATCTTGATACTGTGATCTGAGTATGCGTTAAATTTCAGCCTGTTGGACGCTCTCATTAACATGAAGTGTAAGATTATTTTAAAAAGTTATGATCAAAATTGACATTAAAGAGAAAAATTTTAATATGATTAGAATAAAAATACTAACCATTGCGAGAACTGCTGGGGTTGGTGTAAGTCGCTGCGCTTGAATCATAGTCAAAATTTCAGGCATCTGTCCCTGACACGCTCCAGCGTAAAACAATCTAGACGATGTAAGTAAAATTCCATTTACAGCACCAAACGTTGACAACGCCACAAAAACGGGAATGATCCAAGCGACAGGACCAAACAATTTTTCAGCAAAGGAAACAGCCACTGCTTCTGACCCTAGTATTTCTGCTGGTGAAAGGGTCGTATAGAAGGCTATATTTGTCAGTACGTAAACCACTGTCACTAAGGTGATGGAAATTGCTATTGCTAGTGGTAGATTTCTAAAATAAAATTAAATCATTTAATGTTATTATTAGGAAAGAATGCAATTACCTTACGGGGTCCTTCAGTTCTTCTATTATGAAGTTTAAGTAATTCCTAAAAAGAAATATTATACATAATTGAAAACAGAAGCGAAAAGCTTCATAACACAAAGAATAAGTGGTTCCAGCCCAGCAATTGCCATGGAACATTATATAATATGGTGGAATTCAAGGCTTCCAATTTAGAAATCAATATAACAATACCTACAGGCCACTATATATATACAGGTTGTTTCAAATTGCGTGTTAGCTATGGGGATCTCGCTTATTTGAAGAGATACGATGATGGTTAAATTAGAGCAAAGTTGTGGAATATTATGCCCACTAATAATCTGAAAATAAATTGGAGCTATCTTGCTTAGTTTCTGAATAAACTAAAAAAAAACTGAAATTTTCGCATACCTAAAGGTCAAAGTAAATAAAATTAGTGTTTTGTTTTACTTCCATCAGTTAATGGCCTACTAGAATTCTTTCAAAATAAATTAAATGACGTGGTCTTTTCATGGCACTCTTATGAAATTTTTATTTTCTGTAATAAAATGCTCAAAGCTTAAACAAAATGCAAAAAATTTAAAATGCCGACCATAAGAAAAAAAAACAGTTGACAGTCGAAAATGAGCAATGGTAACAGTTACACCAAATCTGATCAAAAATTTAGATTCAGCATGAAAAAGTATCCTAATAATGCGTTAACTATAAATATGTAATATAAATGACAAATGAGTTATAGCCGAAAATAAAAAACTCAACATTTCATTTTTTTTTACTTTATTCCGAAACTAAGCAAAACATAGCTCCAATTTGTTTTCAGATTATTAGTGGGCATAAAATTCCACAACTTTTCTCTAATTTAACCATCCTCGTATCTCTTCAAATAAGCGAGATCCCCATAGTTAACACACATTTTGAAACAACCTGTATATACATATTTTTATTTTTTAAATTTTAATTTAAATTTTAATTACGGTATCAACAACCGTGGTTGTTTAATTTTATAAAATTTACTAAATAAAGATAAACATAGTTTCATTATGTTGAATTCATTTAGTAACGCCCATTGTTGAAAAAATATCGTGATATTGTCTGAAACGGCTACCCGACGTAATCTGTATCCACTACTAGTGAAATCTAAAACCTTCGTGGCTTCGTCTGAAATTCGAGTTCAATGAAACCATTGGGATGTGTGCCAAATCCGTTTCATAAAAAGAATACGAGCATAATATGGAAATGGAAAAGAACGATTTTTCTATAAGCTCATAACACGAATCGCAAAATAAAGCTGCAGACATATGAATTGCGCTGTTTTAAGTTTTAATGTAATAACCGCCCAAATAATTATCAAAAATAAAACATTGGGTGGGAAATGTCATCCAAATTTACCTTACAATAATTGACTTATTCTGTAAATTGAAGAACAAATAGCGTCCGTACAAAAATTGCAATTTGAGGCAGAGTAGAATGATTACTTTCGACCCCCAAACGTGACCCGACCTACATACCGACCGTCTACTCATTTGATATCAGTCTAGGTCACGTGGAGATCATGCTAACAAACCGGTTAAAGGGCGGATCAGATGAAAGTGTCAGAAGTTGCCTAATATGAAGTAATAAATATAGGGAGAATATAAAGGAGCCAAAGTTCCTTGCTATTGATCGAGTCGTAGTCCGTTTATTTTAGTTGTTACCGTCAAGCAGTCAAGCTAAGATAACACCACAAGCAATTCAAAAATTTCTGTACGTTAGACATATTTGTTTTCACCTTATCTACCTTTAATAACATTGCAAGGTCGTGGATGACCTTTTGGTATTCTAAAATTAGAACAAATACATCAAGTAAAATAGGTACAGAATTTATTTATAGAAAAGTTGTAATACTGAACACGAACGTATGTTTTCCACTGGTTTTACGTATAATGGGCGCTCTAATGGCTAGTGTAGGACTTTAAGTACATTCCTCGCATCTTGACTAAATTTAATTTTTTTAAACATTCATCAATATGGTAATGCAGCAGTTCTTGGGATTAACGTCTTGAATGCGGAACAATATCGATTCTAAGTGCTTAAAAATTGATACAAAGTGCTCTGTAGCGTCAAACAAATCAATTCTAGAATTACTTAATAGTTGTTCTCATGTGGCATTCGCTCATTGGCATAAAGCGTTATCTTGAAGTTACTAAATTTGTAACCCGTCTATAGCAGTTACCAACGTCATAACATTTCTTCGCAAAAAATCTTTGGAGGGTATTTGTCTACCTACCATTTCCGATATATTTCTTGTAATTTTTCCTAATTTGCACTTTGAAATCTGCTGAGGAGTGAGGGTATTAAATCAGGACACAAAGGTCGCCACATAATTGCACCCCTCCTTTTCCCAAGTCATAAAGTGAGTACAAAAGTGGTGTTTTAGGAAAAATCTGCGGGTGAACCCGAAAACTAATACTTCAAGATCTGAAGAGACTAACATTATATGTGCGGATCGGAAGTCATGCATGGCACAAAACTGAGTTTCAATCCCTATTTAGAAAAAACTACAGTCAAGGCGACACCGGCCTTATGGGTCTGTAGAAGAACGGTTGGAAAAACAAGAGGCTTAAAACAAACAGACGGTGTGATTGTACACCAGAGTATTGTTACCAACGATAACATATGCTTCCCTGGTCTGGTGGCATAAAACCAGGAACTGAGTTGGCATAAACAAACTCAGCAAGCTACTTACGCTAGTACTAGGACTTGCTACTAGTATGGTTGGGGTAACAGGGGCGATGACTTTCAAGCCCACTGAATAAATGGAGGCAGTGTTGAAGCTTCCTTCATTACAATTTGTGGTGGAATTTTGGGCACTTCTAGCGCCATACAGAATGAAGGTAAATGGTTATGAAAGGATCCGCTGCAGAAGTGGAGATTATACCGAGATCTTCGACAAAATGAACAAGAACTGCATAGTAAACATGCATTCTGATAGGTTCAACACCGTCTTCAACTTCAAGAAATCTTTAAGGGTTGTGATGTTCAAAAGGGGCGAAGAGGAGAGAAAGCAAGCTGGATCTATCTGGTATGCAAATGGATCCAAAACAGCAAACGCTTCAGGAGCGAGATTTTTTGAGGAAGGTACAGGTGATTGTATTGGCATTAACTTGAACTACCTCGCTATCGCTTTTTAAGCAGAAATAACCGCAGTCACAACTTGCTCACAAACCATGGTGTAGAGGAGCTATACGTAATTAGACTAATCTACATCATGTCTGATAACCAACCGGTATTAAAACCTCTGGTGGAAGTAGAAATATACTTCAAAGTAGTACAAGAATGCCTTAAAGCAATGTTTACTCCCCAGCAGAACACAACAGGAAAGTCCAGGATTAGATGCCGAAACAACAAGACTGCAGACCAAATGGCACAACTGGCAGCAAATAAGTTCTTGGTTGGCGGAATATCATATGAAAAGAGAACGGTAAAAGACCCACTACGTACACATAGCATTGCATTGCATTTATTGGAAGGGAATTCCGAAACTGAGGAAATCAGGGATGCTCATGAATAACCCGTCTAGATTAAACGGAAGATATTCTGCAATTAGGCAGAAAACAAATATGATTGATAACAGAACTATACAGGACAGTTATCACAGAAGCCACCGTAATGTAAATGCAACAGCCTGCACACTATACGGCGAGGAAAAAGAAACACAGCTACATATTCCCTGCAATTATCTAGCTCTGGGAGCGATAAAGCACGCAACTTCGAGGTGCAATTTTTAAAGCTCTCTGAAATAGCAAATGCGCTTATCAACATTATCTTCAACTACTTTAAGGGTACTAGATTGTTGGAGTAGTTTCCTCATGAAGCACAATAAACCAAAACAGTTAAGTGCAGTGGGCTTTTAAGCCAGAGGCACCAAGAGGTAATAATAGTAATAGTAATGATAATAATAACATATTTACTCTCAATTTCTTATTATTTTTTGTGACTAGGACACTTCGCTCAAAGACCACAACGCCCAACTCCATAAATAGTCTACAACGCTCAACGCCATAAAATGTTCACAATGCCCATCGAACGGCCACAACCCGAATACCGGCTCGGACGAGGCACATCGCCTACTACTCCAAAAATTGCTAAATACACAGCGCCCAACGTACTCATACCGTCTAATTATTTAAGAATTGCATAACATCCACCGAGAACATAACACACCAACTCCTACGGACCATAAATCCAAATGTGTCCACAACGCCTATTTAATTTACAGGATCACAACGCCCAACAAAACGGGTCACAATGGCCACTCGCGCTCGTATAAAATCATGTTTTCCAGTCGAAGTAAGGGGATGTTTTAAACACATTGGGCTTTATGAGCGTTATGGAACCGCTGAGTAATTGGACAATATGGGTACGTTGGGCATTGCCTCATTAAGTATTTATGGGTTTTGTGTCCATAGTAAGCGCGTTTCGTTTTAAAGCCGTTGAGTGTCTAGTACCCATTTTTTTAGTAAAATATTTTAATAAATCAGAAAATAGGGCAAAAACGAAGAAAATCTTTAGACTGTGAGGGGCCTTAGTTAAATAAAAAACATTGTTGTATTTTATATTAAATTTAACAGCTGCATTAAGAAGCTAACAAACTACACCTTCGTCTCCCCCTCCCCTTCCCACTGCATGTCGTAATCACAAAAAACAAATAAAATTGTAGATTTAAATAAATAAAGAAATTAAATACGTAATAACATGATAGATCAAAGCGGCATTCTGGGGTATTTCTTCAAGAAATCAGTTATAAAAACAAAATCCTGCCAGTTAATACATTACAAGACCCAAATAGCAACAATTGATACAGTGCAAGTAAAAATTCAAATTTCATTATAAAAAGGAAAAAAGTAACAAAAAAAAACTTGACACGGTCCATAAATTGTTTTCGGTAGTCTTTGAAAACACGTTCAACCATAACCAAATTAAAATTGGTTGACAATAACAGTAACAGCAAACATAAACGTCTGTCTGCCTTTTACATCACTAAGCAACATACGACTTCCATTTTCTGCTATAGTCTCTACATCTATAAATGTTTGCTCGCTAAGCAACCATGATTTTACCGCATTGGAAAACATTAACATTACCTTATCTGTAAACGTTTGTTTCAGTTGCAAAACTAAACAAGAGTCGATTTCCGTTTCCTTCTGCGGCCACTACATTTGCAAATGTTTGTTATTCTGCGAAGCTCCAACGGCCGAAAAGGGTATAAAACGGCTGCATTTTCAACGGAAAGCTCAGTTTGTTTTCTGGATCGAAAAGTAGACCAACATTCAAATATGGTCCCAAAACTTAACTCCTTCCGCCATCTGCGCCCCTCAGAGCTGCGAAACAAGTCACCGCAGTCGTTCTCGGAATACTACAACACCCTCAGTTCTCACCCGAGCACCGCAGCCCCAGATAGACGCTGAAAGCCCTGCCCGTTGTCTTAACTTACGAGCAGTAGACATACCAGCTAGAAAATTTTGTGATTTATTTACTGTATTTTTTTTAATTAACTATGTTGAATGTCCCTTCCGTTAATTGTTGAATTAATTGTGCGGGTTTTTTAAGCTTTGTGATATAAACTTTGACAATATAATAAAACTAACGTTGATTATCTCTTAAATCGTAAACTAATAAGGACAAGTAAAATTAATTTTCAAAATCACATAAGTCATTTTAACCAACTATCAAGAGCATGGTAATAAAATAATTTAAAAACATGTTTAAGACGTCATAAAAGATACACACACAAAAACAGCTTAGCATTAAATGTTTGGAAGTTAAAAACGTGGGTGGATACACGAACTGTGCGAAAAGCGGAACTTCGCCCCAAGCATTTCCTGAACGCAATAAAGGAAACGCGTTAAAGAAAATGTCTTTAATAAAACTAAAAGGGAAGCACGTTTAGAATAGCGTTAACGTAGCAGTCAAGAAATCAAAAGAAATCGTATTTTATGAAAAGAGAAGGACTAAAGTTGAATGGTAAAATATCTTAAATGTCAGTATTAAAAATTGACGGACTATTATTAAGTTATAAATACACTGACTCAGAAAATTGTAAATCAAAATAAATAACATGGACAATGTAAAGGTGCGCTGCCCGAGAATAAATAATTTGTATCTGATTTTGATTTAATTGTATTGTTTTATAATTTAAAGTGGGAGCTCCCCGAAAACGTAATGCACTTGTCTAATAACTTTGATTTATTTACAGGAATATTATATTTCTTTCAGCAAATACAGACTTTAATTAACACTGATCACTTGACTTAGCTAAATTGCTGTGATTTAGTCTTAGCAAATTTTAAGCAGGTGGTTGTTTTAGAACAGCTGCACACATTTTTGTACATAAATGTAAATATTGTCAAACACATGTTAACACGTGTCAATGAGTTTGCCGCCTGTTGTGTGGATTATTGGGGGCAATCTAATATTTAAAATTTCACGCTCTCGCATTTTAGGGATTAGGGTAAATATTGGGTTGTAGTAATTAACATAAATTGGGGAAACTTGACAGCTTTAATTAGCACAAGTGTTCAAGAAAGCTTGAGAGTGTGAGACAAAATTTTATTGATACTTCTATCCAATCAAAAATTAAAAAAGTGTGGGGCTGTAATTTCATTGGAAAAAGAAACAAGTCCAACCTCTTGGAGGATGGGCAGGAATTTTAATAAAAGAGTATGTTCCCGAAAGGAAGGGATCAATCTTCGAATTCTCAAAGATCAATCAGTTCGCTGAAATCTTAACGTCAGTTTGAAAGCATTATTGCTAACATTCTGTTACAATATTACAAGTCTGGGACTTGCAACTTTAAAATAAAATATTATCTTCGTGGGTTTTGGGCTACGAAGAGCACTTTGCCAAAATCAAATATGCTTAGGCGTAGTAGCTCATTCTTGTCGGTGTACCTGATTAGGCGTATCAAAAGCGGCGCTATTATCCCTCTCAGGGAGGCGCTATTGCAGGGAGGCCGATTGGAGTGAGTGGCGGCGCTATTTCCATATTGGATGCGGCAAGACGCTCTTTTCGCGTGTTGTTGTTACACATTTTTACGTAATCGATCGCTGTTATTGGGTTAAGTTCTCTGGCGTGTTGGCAAGCGGCGCTATTGTCCTTCGTGAATTAGGCGTAACGGCCAGGGCGCTGTTAGGACGAGATCTAATCAGGCTGAGAGTATTGCGTACAAATGGGTGATAGCACACGGTGTTCCTATGAAGAGCATCCAGTTACTTACGTAAACTGCACAATACTCGACATTTATAAACAGTCCCAAATAGAAGTATCAGTATGGGTAAAACTGGGGTAAATATTTAGATTGGCAACTTTACTCGATACAACTGACGGGCAAATTCTATATAAATGGTTCTAGCACTCATAACACCAATATTTGCACCACATGAATAAATAAATTCTTCAGAAGGTTTACTGTTGTTTAAATCAGCTTAAAATCTTATCCTTTTTAACCTCGATAGCGACAGGGTAAATCAAACACGAGCAAATAAATAAAACACAACGTAGGTCCGACACCGACCATCGCAAGTAAATAAGTTATCAAGCATCAATACTTGATAAATTTTAAATAATACAATTAAAATTTGTAAATAAAAATATCAGCGGAACTGCACGATCACAACATATTCAACCAAAAACGCCTTTTCAGCGGCTAATTTTGTCTCTTCCCCATGGGAGTAGATTAATAGATTAATGTTTATTTTGGAATCGTGCTTGAAAATTCATTAGAAAGAAAACCCGACAGAGTGAAACTGGTGAAGAAATATACTATTTGTAGCACCAGAAAAATGAAAGGTATCATTAATTCTTTACAACGCTTTTCTCAGTATAAAACTTTAGTCTTGTGTAATTTAATAAAATCGTCGAAACTGCAAGTATGTAAAAAATACAAGACTACCAAATGTTGTTAAAAAATGAAATTGTGTTTGATTTATTTAACGTCAAAATTAAAGAAATATTTCGGTAACAAAATTATAATGGCATTGGCACTTAGCCAAGGGTTAACAAATCCAGACAAAAGTCTGGCTCTGAATGATATTTTACAGTCTACTTTCACTTAAATGTTCGTAAAAACAGTAAACACAAGTATCGAAACTAGACCATAATTCATAAATTTTCTCTTATGTTTTTATGCCTTTCTCATACTTTAGTGTTTTCATAAATACTAGTGTTGCCCCAGCGCACAATGCACTGACAGACAGCGTTGACAGAACCGGCGAAATGTCAAGTCACGTGATGCATTAGTTCCAATAATGACACGCGACGTTATTGTAGATGGCGCCCCAAGTGACGCGCGTCTAGCCGACCTTCATATATATTATAAATTAAAATAATTATTATTAAAAAATCGACGTAGAATAAAAATATAAAAATGTTTCATGTTCCATCTGTGGATAGAGACCTTTCATTTAAAAAAAAATGGTCCAAATTGGTGAAGCGGTAGCCGCTGGAGGAACCGGAGAAAAAAACCCTTTGTGCTTTTATATATGTATATGGATTTTATGTCGTATATGCATAGGTATATTATGCAGTCTAAAAGTTAGCTACTACATAGGATCAGATGATCGGAACATGCCGACATACCGCGCCAGCCGTTGTAGTGCTTGCTCGCGTAATATCAAAGCGCTTGTTATAATGCCATATTGTCAGCATTGTACTGGCAACGTAAGTAACTAACAAATGTCTATATTAAAAGGAAAAGATAGGCAGCTAATGAGTGCAACATGAAAAATAGATAACAAACTGACCAAAGGGGGATTCACGTATCTATTGATACGTTTAAATTTAATTGATGAAAAACTCGTAATTATTTAAAATTTAAAAATATTTATGGATACGTAAACTTCCATTTGGTCTGCCCGTTATTGACCTTCCTTGTCGCACTTATCAGTTGCCCATGTTTTCAGTACAATCTCACCTATACCAATGGTAGAAACCAAAATTTTCGTATGGTAACAATATTTCATCATTTTATTTTACTGGGCAATATTTCATGGAAATAGAGAACACCAAAGACAATAAAAGAACGTTTTCAGCCAAAAAATGGGGTAGAAAAAGAATGAATTGTCTCTTTATAATTACTGCATCGAAAACTACGTTTAGAATGTCACACGGAAGAAACACCTCAAGATTTGAAGAAACTAAAATTGTATAAACAGAACTTGCAAAGAGGGATAGAGGTCGAATACTTGGGAGTCTATTTAGACATCAAGTTGGTCTTCGAAAAGTATTACAAACACGGCTCTATGGTTTTATAGAAAATTGATCGGAAAAACGTAGGGACTAACAGCAAGGATGATAAACTGGTAGTACCCACGGTTACGTCTGCCTTTTTGATTTGGTGGCTCTTTGCCAAAAAGGGAGCAGCTTGGTAAGCTGCAACGGCTTGCTTGTTGTTGAGGGAATGACAGGGGCGATGATCTCACAGCCTACTGCATCAATCAATAGTGAATATGCTATTAAACTTGCGTTCACTACACTTAGTCGTGGAAACGCAAGCCCTACATACGGTATTACAGTAAGTGGTCACAATAGGAACTCTTGAGACGGGAAGACCATACCAAGAACTTTCATACAATGTAACGTAACTGCATTCTGAGGATCCAGTCCGATAAGATCAGCTCTTTCTTGTAGTTTTAGAAAACCTTACTGGTTGGTGATATCTGAGAGGCCCCTGGAAGACAACTACCATGGCATTAGAATATTTGAATAAATCACAGGGGATGGTAGGAGAATCAACCTGGGTAGATTTTCTACTGTTTTCCAGGGGCAGAGGATAGCAATTACGACCTGCGCGCAGGTTATAGTGGAGATGGTATGTGTGAATAAATGAATCTTCCTCCTGACGAAATACCCAAGCAGTTTTAAAAGCTTTGCTTGCCGCAGAAATAAACTGTAAAGTAGCTCAAGAATGCCTTGAAACTGTGCTGAAACTGGCGTAAGACAATAGGGTTACCCAAGAGTGGGTGCGTGTACAGCATGGCATAGTAGTGTAAAATAAACAGACTAATCAATTATTCAAAAGTGACGCGGAAGAAACTTACATAGGTTCCAAACCCCCGTACGAGATTTTAAACCGGCAGGCAGCGAACGTGGAAATGAAGGGCTCACTACGTGTACAACATCGCTTACACTAAATTATGGCTCCTAGACTCAGATAATCGCAGATGTTTATAAGGAACCCACCTAAAGGCAAAGCAGAGGAAAGAGGCACGAAACAACTGAGAATGATAACAGAACAGTGTTGTCTTAGAAAATACCTTAACGCAATTGGTAGGGAAAAGATACAACCTAGCAGATTATGTGAAGAAAAAGACCAAGATGTCACAACACATTCGAATCTGCGAATGTCCTGTTCATGGAATCAAAAGACTGTGATACTTTGGGCTTCAATTCCCAGACCCCGAAGAAATGATAGTCGCGCCAGCTCACAACATCGTAAGCTTTATCAATGAGACTGATTTGATACACCTACTGGGTAGTGGGTACAACAAACCAATGAATAGTGGATGCTGTACCACACACTACGGTTGACAATAATGCCTTCTATTCTCCTAGGACTGTTACACTAAACAGAGTGTTTGTCCATAAGGAAACTCGATTATGAGTAAAAAGATATTAAAACCTAAATTTACAAGAAATCGTAGCAATCGACATTTTGAATCTAGAGTGTTTGGAAGCAAAACAATTGGTTTCACAAAGTGGCTTCCTTTGACAGGACGGTCAAGAAACTTCAGTTTGAAAAGCGTGAACAAAGACACCGTTTGCGGGGTTGACGTTGTAACGATCACTATGTAACTTCGTACGTCCACTTCTCCTCAGAGAGTTTCAATGGTTACCTTGCTACCATGAAGAACTGGGTTAATGATTTTACGAGGTAGGGTGTAATTAGTATGGGTGGCTAACACCTGGGTGTCAGCGCGTTCTCCGACAAGGGATTCCCTCTCCCTGGACGTGGCTATAAATATGACTACGTTCTAGTCACTACACCAGAGTTCTACGTCTATTCAAGTTCGGAGAATCTTTCGATTCTTCGGCTTGCCTTAAGCACCAAGGTTTCTGCTTTCGGGAAGCAACTCTATGCCTCTCCCTCGCTCTCCCATCCGAAGCTATGCTTGCATAGCTTCAAATACCCTTACATCTACCACCATCACCACCACCTCACGGAATATTTCCGTGATTCCTTCCACCTCCGTCGTGACGCCTGTAGTCTCGGCGCCGACCGTCGCGGCGACGGCCGTCGCCGGGTCCAGCAGGGTCACACGATCGCGGGCGCTTGCCACCTTTAAAACATCCACCGCCACGACGCTTGCCGTCGCGACGCCCGTCACCCCTATCCCCTCCCTCTTAGACCTTTCTGTCCCAAAACCCGACGAATTCACCGTCGTCCAATCCCGCCGTCGCACCGGCTCTTCCTCATCCTCCAGCTCCAACCTACCTACCTCCACCATTATACAAACTTTGTTTGTTTCAGGCCTGCCCAAAGAAGTTGCCACGCCGAAAACCCTAGACCAGCTGTTCAGGAAGGTTGGCCTAATCGCATTGAACGTCAATACATACGCCAACGGTACCGCCACCATTTCCTCCGCGCAACAGGATCTCCGCGAGAAACTGCTTGCCGTGGGCCATCAGATCGGGAAACTAATTATGATAAGCACGCGGCGTGCAGCCTCCAGGAAGCCGCCTACACAGAAGCCTCCATCTTTTTCCTGTGTTCTCCGAGGCATCGACTTGGACGCCACCCCCGACGACATCAAGGACGCCCTCACCGCCCAAGGACTAGATTTCGCCAACGCCTGGCGTATAAGGTTCAAGGAAACCAACAAACCCACTCGTCTTGTGAGAGTCCTGACTACTTGCAAGACATCCCTTGACGACCTCCTGTCCAACGGTCTTGCAATGCACAGTCACATTTACAAGGCCGAACCCTCCCACCCTCCCAAACCCCAGCTCTTGCAATGCGGTCGATGCCTGCAGTTCGGCCACCCAACCAGCACCTGCCAGGAGCGGAAGCCCATGTGCGGCGTCTGCGGCGGCAGCCACCCGTCGGCTGTCTGTAAGCCCGAAGCTCCTTTGAAATGCGAAGGTGACCACGCTGCGTTTTCGCTGAAGTGCCCCAGGCGTCCCCAGGAAGCTGCCACGCCCGAAGCCACCGCACTCCTGAAGACCGTCGACGCACCCACCCCGGAAGAGCAACCACCGGCCGCAGATCCTTCGATCCAGCTCCTTGTCCGTTTCCTTACCACCGCCCTCCTCAATCTCTACCACCAAAACAGGGAACGGGTACAAACCGTTCTCCGCCCCCTAATATCACAGTTTTTTAGGTTACAGCTTCCCACCTCCTACGCAGGAAGCTTCGTCCACGTAGGCCTCAACAAGTGAACGAACACCACCATCAGCACCTGCCCCGACTCCCATGGATTTAAAGCTCGGAACAGTCAACGCCAACGGGTGGCGCCGTAAACGCCCCCTGGTTGAGAATCTGGTCCAGGCCGACAACATCCACATCCTGTCCATCACCGAAACCAACCTCAGGCCTGCGCAATCATTGAGCATCCCCGGATTCCGTTGCTTCAGGAAGGACGGAGAGAGAGGACTACACGGAACAGCACTAGCTTTCTGTAATCGTCTCCCTGTTTCACCATCCTCCACACACCTCAAATGCCTACCCACATCTTCTCCATCTACATCCCTCCGGATCACCCCCTGCCAGAAGACTTCCTCGAATTTGCAGAAACCTTCCCAAGGGCTATCGTGCTGGGCGACTTCAACGCCAGGCATACGGCCTTCGGGGACACTGTCAGCAATGCGAAGGGAAGAGCCCTGGCAGACTGCCTACTTCGTCTCAACCTCTCCCGCATCCACAACACCAATCCAACCTTCATCAGCCACCTAGGAAGCTCCATCATTGACCACATCCTCATGACCGATCCTCTCACTCCTTACTTTTCGGACGAAGCTCTTATCGGAACCTCCATCACCAGCGATCACCTGCAACTCGCCGCTACCACCACCATCATGGAGCCTCCGCAAAGGGTCCCCACCATCCGCAGAGTCCGGGACTGGAAGCAGGCCCGCTGGGATGAGTTCCATGAGACCGTGGAGACCGGAAGCCAGGTTATCCCACATCCCACCAACATCCACCAACTTAACCATTCCTTAGGTTCTCTCACCACTCTCACCATCAGGGAAGCCGTTGAAGTAGCCGTCCCGACCAAGGTCATTGACACCAATCGCCCCCCGCTGCCGCCAGACGTCGTCCGCCTGATCCGGGAGAAGAGACGCTTATATCGAGAGTTTGTTCGCACCCGAGACCCCCAAGTGAAGACCCAGTGGAACCGCCTCAACGCCATCGTTCGCCTACGTTCCGCCAGGTACCGTGAAGCACGTTGGAACACCGCCTGTGCCAGCCTAGATTACCGCGATGGCACGAAGTTCTGGAGGAAACTCCAGTCCCTCACCGGACAACGTAGAGGCAACTCCACCAGTCAGATCAACTATCAGGGGGAAATCATCACCGACGCCCAACGGCAAGCGGACATATTCAGGGAATCACTCAAGAACGTGCACCGCGTTCCAGAGGACCCCCTATACGACGACGACGTTTTCAGGACCACCAACGAGCGAATCAACGGCAACCCAACAATCCTCCCACACTTTCATATTCCCGCAGCCCTCCCTGCACCTATTCCTGAAATCCTCCAGCCCATCCCGGAAGCAGAGGTTTACGCCGCAATCGCCTCGGGGAAAAACACCGCCCCCGGTGAAGACACGCTAACCCGGAATGTCCTCCGACAACTCCCTCCCGCAGCCGTTTCCCTCATCACCGTAATTTTTAACTTTTGTCTTCTTACAGGTTACTTCCCCCGCACCTGGAAAACCGCCAACGTTGTGATGATCCCAAAACCCAGGAAAGACCGCTCCGACCCAGCCTCCTACCGACCCATTTCCCTCCTCAACGTGCTCGGGAAGACCTTCGAGAGAGTCCTCGCAGACCGCCTCCGCCAATTCATGGACGACCGCCAGCTGCTCCCGAACTTCCAGTACGGCTTCCGTGTCCAGAGAAGCACCGCCGACCTACTGCTGCGCCTACACACCGACGCTACCACCGCCGTCAACGCAGCGCAATGCATAGTTGCCGTGATGCTGGACATCGAGAGGGCCTTCGACACCGTATGGCACCAGGGACTAATCGAGAAGCTTCTCCGAGCCGGGATACCTGCCCCTTTTGTCCGTATCCTAAACAGTTTCCTGAAGGGACGCCGGCACCACGTGCGGATCCGAGGCTGCACCAGCAGGCCGTTTTCGCCGAAGGCCGGCGTCCCCCAGGGATCCATCCTTTCACCCTTACTATTTATCTTCTTTTGCAGCGACCTTCCTGCCCCCCGTAACCCAGCGGTCCGGTTAGTGCAGTACGCCGACGATACCACCCTCTGGGCTCCCGCCCGATCCAGTTCCCGCTCCTCCCGGTTGGTTTCGGACGAGCTTGCCAGAATCGAACTTTGGTTCCGACAATGGAGATTGAGACCGAATCCAGCCAAAACCCAAACCATCCTATTTCGCCACCCGAATCTCTCTCGCAAACGCACACTCGACCCCCGCGACGTGCAACTGAACCTCTGGGACACTCGCCTTCGCCTTAATTCTACCGTGACCTACCTCGGGGTAACCTTTACGGCTACCTTGAGTTGGCACACGGAGGCCAGGAGGGTTCTCGGCAGCGTTCAGCGGCGTTGTATTCCGCCGATCGACACCAGACTCGCCAATCTTCGGGGCCGCTACGCGGAACGGGCCCAGACCGAAGACCGTGAGGACGCCTTGGACACCATCAGCACCCGCGTCATCCACCGCCTCGGACAACCCCGACGGAAGCTCAGGCATCCGCCGGCGGTTTTCATCGGCGACACAGAAGATCTCCCGCCGGAACTAGAAGCCATCCTGGAGGACACCCCCCTTGCCTACCGATGACAAGACTACACTCTAATTATAGTTGCCTTTTTATCTCGATTTAATTATTTCATTTTTATCCACTTCGTACTCATTTAGTATCTATTGTAATTTAATTTTTATTTTTTTTAAACATAATTTTAACCTGGCTGAAGAGGAAGCATTTCCTAAATAGCCTTTGACATGTAATATATATATAGGTTAGTTCTTAGTTAAGTGTGACATGTATATATTATGTTTCAATATAGACCTTGAAAATTCAAAAATTCAAATTCAAATTCAGTCACTACATCTGAATAACCTTACGAGTTATAAATTTGTCCATAAGATAAACTTGATGGTTAGAAGCCGAAGATTTAGGCAGATGAAGGCGAGCTCTAGGAAAGACAAACGGGGCTGCTAGTATTAGAGTTTTAGGCCCTAAAAGTGTGGTGCACTTTGCCTGCTCACGTCCACTATCAAAATTCGACCCATGGGGCTTGTCTCTTTGACCACCTGACGCTGGTAAGGTACCGGGCTCTATGATCAGGCCGACTACCGGCCTATCTGGGCGGTACGTAGTCGACTAGTACTATGTACCGCGAGTTGCTCAACCGGTAGGGGCAGTTTCGGCTGTACCATGGATGGACTGGTACCATGATGACCAAGTCCGAGCCCGTACGGGAAACGACGCGACGCGACGCGACTCAAGTTTCTAAACTTTTGCTTCGAAAAAACAATGACGAAAACACCGGTTTTCCGTTTCCGGTTTCTGATTATTTAAAAAAACGTTTTTATCCATTGAATAGTTAGAAGCAGATTTTGTAAGTTCCAATATCCAAATTATAATTTTTGAAACAAGTTTATTTTGAGATCTGGAAAAACAACGTCAGCTAAAAGTTTAGGGTGGGGGGAGTTTCGCCTTACCAAAGATTGCTGCGTTTAAAAATTAAATTTAGAACCTTATCTACATATAAAATCCGGATGCCTCCCACCTGCCTTAAAGGTTTAGTGGTGAGGGCCCCCCTGGCATTACTGGAACCCACATATTTATCCGACCGTCATATAAGATACATATTCTTTTGTACAGTAGACCGCTACAGTTTTCAATGCAGATGAGCAAATTCAGAGTCACAATACGTGTTCGGGTAATTGGGGGCCCGGCACACGTTTTTAAAAGAAGTAGACAAAAAGCGTGGGGTGTAGCTTAAACCGAAATGTGTGATCCTAAATAAAAAAGCATTTCTTCGTAAATTTCAAAAATTTAGAGAAATAACGCATTAGAACATCAATCAAATTATAGCCCCTCTATAGTTCTACGAGACGAAGAAAATCCTGTCGCCAGTTTTTGAACAGTGTTTTATATATAACATAAGCTAGTTGAAAATTTTTATCTTAGCCGTTTTTACGGTTTAAAAAAATTGCTGTACTTAGTAATATTGTGTTTTTGTGAAGCTATAAAGGAATCACATTTCATCCCAATCTACCAACTCGTTTGAGTAATGCAATCTTAAATTTAAGTTTTTTAATAATCGTCGTATTCACCATTTTGAAGTTGGGGAGTTAGGAAAAAATTTTAGATTTTTCCTAACGTGTTCTATTCGATCCCGTTTCTCCAGATTTAAAAAATACAGTTTCTGAATGCAAAAAAATCACGCTTTGCTTTCGCTGCTGATTTGGATTTTTTAAGCTGATTCTGTCGATGAATTTTTGATATAACCCCCTCATTCCTTTGGCAAAAAACAGTTTTCTGAAGTGGTTGACCCCCAAAACGTGTTTTTCATGAAAGCAGCACCGAAAGTATGGAAAAGCAAAAAAATGAATAAATAATTTTCAATAGTTCAGGGGTTCTTTTTCTTACAATTGCAAAAGTAATGTTTTTAGTTAAAAATAAAGAGCCTGTAGGTGCTGCCATAAAATTAAAACAAATCGAGTACCTAAGTTTTGTTGTGGCGCGTTATATAACAATGTTCCTTGGCATGTAATGAGTCTAGAATTCACGTTTATTAAATTCTGTGGGCCTATTTTGTTCTCACCAGCCATTGTAGGCGAACAGGCCGGAATAGAATGATAAAGCCAGTGAAGTAACCTCGGTCTTTGTGTTGATGAATGAAAAGTGCTCCGTGTGTCCTGTAATCAGTGCATATCTGCTCGCAGATGCTCTCTATATTACCATTTGATGCCTCTACGTATGTACTACTCCCATTATTTTTTATGTAAAATTATTTTAATTCAATATTGTTCTGAAAAACATACAGCATTGTCTTTTATTCAACAATATGTTACTTAATCGATTTGGATTTCAAAAAAAAGTTTTAAAATTATCCTGAAGTGAAGGATAAAAAAGAAATAAAGCATTAGAGCAGTTGAATAAGTAGAAGAATCAAAATATGTAAGAATATCTTAAAAAATATAAAAAACCAAACAAATGTTGCAAATGACATTAGACCCTACCATTAATTAGTTGATATGCACCAGCAGCTATTATGACAAATAAGGCCAATAACTTTGCATAGGTAAAAACATCTTGTACCCTGGTTGCCCATTTCACATCATAACAGTTGACAAATGTAAGGACACCTGTAACAAAATAAACACACCATGAGTATCACTTTGAAAATGGAAAGTAGAGAAAATTAACACTCTACTGTATAAAGGGTTGCCGTTCCTTGAAAATTTCTGTGAGGTTATTTTAATATTAGACTACTAAAAACGGGTTAAGTGAGGAAAGTACTGTAAATTAAGCAGATCAAGTAATGGATCGTGTGTTTGTCTGCCTATATGTCTGTCCGTTCATCTGTCTTAATGCCTGTTGCCTATTTGTATATACTTTATAGTCCGCACACCTTAACAGCGTCCAAACTAGGGTCAAACAATAATTGTAATATTACTTATGTGAACCTGCGAGAACAAATAACTTCAAACGATAATTACTTTCTATTGCATTTCTGAACGATAGTAACAAAAGTGTAGTTACAAATAAAATTACACAATAAATATACAGTTGCTGAGAAATGTGATTTCCTATAAGGACCGATCTAAAGTAAAATAAACGAGATAATAATTTATATTCGGCTTCGATTCTCTAGCGAGTTGCGTCAATTCTGTTTCTGTTGAACACCTGATGCCATTTGGCAAAAAATTTATAACGTACGTACGTTTAAATACTGATTGTTGGATACTAGTATGGATAGAATTTTTACTTCTTGATAATTACATGTAAATAAATAAGTTGCAGGCTGCAAGCAACGTTTCGCCTGGACTTTCATATATGCTTTAGAAATAGCCTTATCATATTTCACAAGTATGTTTGTAATTTTTTATCGACGTTTTGCGCGCAAACTGTGATCGCACCATCGGCTAGCAATTAAACCCGTTAGTTTCTGCCTGCGGGCATGTCATACTGTATTTAGAAAGCGACAATTTTATTATTTCTTATGATAAAAATAGTTGTCTTAAATTTTAGGCTAAAGACATCTTGAGATTAAAGAAAACCAAAAACGGAAGGACACATTTGTCCGCCAAAAGTTAGATAGAAGGGGGAAAATTAATTCCCCTAAGTTTGCTTCATATAAAAATTATATTGTAAACCTTATTTTACTATCATTCGTTAGGAATGTAGCTTTAACAAACACATTAAACAAAGGGGAATAATTTTGCGATTTACAATAAGTTGTAAAAGGAGTCGCATAGAAATTTACGGGACACGGCCGATCCCTATCTCTCTCACATTGCAAAATTTTGAAAAAAATCGTGCACCAATTTATGAGCATCTTTCCTGAAAATACAAAATTTTGAAAATTTTTCATTTTACAGTTTTCATTCGTAAAATGCTTATTTTAGTAATGCGGCGTCAAAATCTATATCTTCTAAAAAAATCGTAGCAAACGCCACTTTGAAGATATAAAATTGGTGAAACATGCATCGGATTTGCCCTTCAATCGTATGCTAGATTACTGTTCCAATTAAGGAATTTTTTTTTCGAAAAAATGCTACTAAATTAAACATGCTTAATTTCCGCTTCCGGTGTCGAAGTATTTCCGTCAAAATTGAATTCAAAAATTTGCATGAAATTATAAATACTTCCCTATACGTAATATAAAAGAAAGCATTGATTCTACTAAGTATTATTAAGGCATGAATAAATAGAAAAATAAAAATAGTAATAATGATCAAAATGTATGAAACGCCCTTTTGCTTTTCAGTGTAAGCGATTATCGGAAAAAGTACGAATGAACACGATTTCTAAATATCGGAGATAATTTTAAATAATTATAAATGTCGTAGGTATCTGTTATTATTCAGAACTATCTTCGAGTTTTGTAGATATTCAACAATAACTCTAAGATTGTTTTAATTAGAATATAACAAAATATGAAAGTTAGTATTAATTATTTTAAAACGCGTCCACCATATTTCTTATGCGAATACACATGTTAAACATGGTACTTCAATTTAAATTATCTCTAGTATACTGCTTTTTATTTAAAAATATCTTTTAGATATTTGTAAATTAATAAATATAAAGTTGTGTTTCATTACTCACAAAACAAGTTGAAACGTAGCTTGAAATCATATAAAATAGCTTAAATGTGCATATTCATCGAGGTACCTATATTGAAAACATCTTAGATATTAGTTTCTCTTAAAAAATCTGTGTGAATTTTAAATTAATTAATATATCCTTGAAATATAAATAAATAATAAACAACATTTCGAAGATATTTAAAATTCAATTATTTAGAAATTTTTGGGCGATATTTTTAATTAACTAAAGTTTTTTTAGAATCTTGAAATAATTTTATAATAAAAAATATCTGACATATTAAAACAATTGTATTATAAAATATCTTAGATTTTTAAAATAAATTTTATAGTTTAATATCTTAGATCTTAGGTGATTTAAAAAAAAATATTGAATATCTTAGATATTTGATAAGACTAGATTAGATAATAATTAAAAATATCTGACATATATTAAAACAATTGTATTATAAAATATCTTACATATTTTAAAATAAATTTGATTGTTTAATATCTTAGATCTTAGGTGATTTAAAATAAAAAATTATTCAATATCTGAGATATTTGATAAGATTAGATTAGATAAGTTTAAAATTTTGTATTAAAATCAAATTGAGGTTACTTGTAACAACGCAACATTGCCACATATACTTAGTCTTAATGGTAGAATAAATCTTATAGATGGCGGTAATGCCCATATCTTAGATATTCCACAATTCCTTTATTTTTAGGTTTATTTTAGATTATCTAAGATGTTTTAAAATATGACTTTATTTTAAATTATTTAAGATATTTTAAAATATGACTTTATTTTAAAATATCTAAGATATTTTAAAATAAAATAATTTTCAAATATCAAACACATTGAAATATTAAATTTAATCATAAATATCTAAAATATTTTGAAATATCTTAGATAATTTTAAATAAATTTAATATTTGTATATGTTAGATATTTAAAAAAAATATTTAAAAAGAAAATAAATAAGATATTTTAATTAAAAATTTTTTAATATATCTAAAATATTTTTATTTATAAAATATATCTTAGAAAAGCTTCTGAATAGGCAAATAAAATATCTTAAAGATATTTTTAAATAATTAAAAATATCTTAGATGTAGTTAATTCATATATATATTGACAGCACAAACCTAAAAATGCGTATGATATATTTTGAATTAAATAAAAAGACTTCTCTGATATTTAAAACCATGTAAATTTTTACTTTTATTCTGCTGAATATCGCTGTCAGTAAAAAGTAGAACGACGTTTCATAATAATGTATTGTGCATTACCTTGTATTAACAATTGCGAACTCATATGAAGATCTTGTTGGACTTTTTTACTTAGAAAACCACTTTACTTTCTCATGTACGTGAATTTATTAGTGCTAAATTGAAGTAAGTTTTAGTACGCCACTCCTAATAATAATAATAAGAAATATAATAATAAATTCCTGTCCACAGCACAATTCTGAAATTTGTTCAGGATACAATTGATTTTCCATGTATACCCGTCCCACGCACTTAGAGCGTACAAAAGTGTTGGTTCATATACCGACATGATTTCCCACTTGGAAGCTAAGTACATTAATTTAAATTTTGTGCCAAATTTTTAATTCCGAAGAGAATTAAAACTACATTTCTTTATTATAAGTTAGTCAGAAATATAGAAAATTTGCCTCTGTCGTAAATTTTAACCTTACAAAATAGTACCAATTTTACGCTTGTCACGTACCTACTCAAAAAAAAGAAATGTGCGCCGAACACGCCAAAGTGTTCTCACAGAAAGAGTTTTTTGAATTCTATGATTTACAAGAAAATCGCTTTTTATATTTTTCAACCAATCAAATTTATATATTTTTAACTTATCTGTCAATCTGCCGTTGCTTTCACGGAAATATAACGCCCCATGGTGATTTCCAAAAATCACCACCTTGAATTTAATTTCTCCCATGTTTTCGTTATTTTCATAGTTACGCACAAAGCAAAAGAATGATGGCCATTTTATAAGTTTTAATTCCAAACATTAAATGTGATTTTCTAGCTGAATCTATTATGTGCTAGTTTTGATTTCCTAAGGCATTTTACCTCCTGGAATGTCTCATTGTTATTTGCTGATGATTTTGCTTTTAACAAAACAAAAATCAAATGGATATATTTTCAATATTACTCGAGATATTACGTTATATTTGTTAAAAACGCTTAATTTGAAAATTGACGATTTGAACTTTTTTTTTATTAAATGAAAACTTTGGAACCGGTCACAAAGATCGTAAACGGCCATTTTGTATAGCAAATAACGTACTTAACAAGAATGTGTCCCTATGATCTACTTTTACGAAGAAACAAATTTTTGTATAAGCGATGCGACTTTTACCATTTACCCAATTTACATAGAAATTTCATTAATGTTTAATTTATTTTTATATACAAATGCTTCTTGTATTTGTAAAAAAAATAATATTCGAAACTAATTCAATTTTAAATCAAATATGTTATAAGTCATATCTCTCACAAGATGTGCTGTTCGTAGATTGGCTGTATAAATAGAGCAACATACTACAATCGTTCATAATTGTGTCTTTGATGGCACAACTGAACATTAATCGGTTCAGTTTGCATCTAGGCGACCTTTCTTCCGCCATCACTTCTGTTAGCACTTGTGTCATTACTTCCGTTTCATAACTTCCGTCTCGCATCGCGGGGTTATTACTGTCGGCAATAAAGTTTCACTTCAAAAATGGTATGCAATGCATGTGACATCATCAACGTTTTTGAAGTTAAACTTCTGTTTAATTCTGGAAAAATAACCAAACTCCAGATCCTCGATTAGTCTCTGGGCCGCTTCTCTACATATCTCCTACACTGTAAGGTAATATCCGCCCCCTTTGGGGCATGCATGGGTAGTATCTGCCCGGCTCGGACGGACGTCGTTATTTATGCTAGATAAAAGTGACCCGCAGTCGAAGAGAGAAATAGTTGTTTGGCAATGCAATGGTTTCTGTTAATCATACAATTCAAAATACCCTTTCAGTGAGAACACGCTAAGAAGTTTAAAGTGTGCATGGCGCACATTGCCTGTAGCTGTATTGTTTTTTTTAATACAAAGCCTTTGGTTTCTATATGTGTGTAGAAAAAACCAAAGAAAAATAAATAAATAGTGAAAACCGAAATATTTCTTTATTACGAATATGTGCTTCCACACAACAGTACAAAAACTTTAGAAACATTATAAATGTAGCTTTTGTAAGTTATTCAAATTTGATTAAAATTAGTGGTTACAAGAAAAGGTATACAGTTCCATTTTTAATGCCAATATAAAAAGGCTTTCACTCTAATGATGTTTTAAATAATTAATAGTCGAAAGCTTTCAAAGCAATTGAACCTTTTAAATAATACATTATCCAAATTACTCGACGGGAACAACACAAATTAAAGATTGAATAGCGGGAAGATTATGTCTAGAAAGTATTTACGAAAAAACAAGAAGAAAATATTTACTTACGATTATTCTGTCAAACTTCTACTTGGAGATTTTATATAAAAAAGAAATTATTTGGTTTATTTCTATAGTTTTTACTTTCTGATACTTTGAGTATAGGGAAGTATTGATTACATGAAAATTTTCGTAATCAAAATTTTGACGGAGATATATTTTGGACTTCCAGGAACCCAAAAATATGGTTTTTAAATAATGTCTGTCTGTGGGTAAGTGGGTAATTATGTACTTATGTGGGTACGTGCGCTTTATAACTCCCAAACAGATGGTTCGACTTCCATGAGCTTCGGAATGTGGGGGTGTATTAAAAATTGTCCATAAGCCCTGTTATACCCATAACAAGCATCCCAAACAATAGTATTATACTACTCGGCTAAGCAGCAGCAGTCCGACTAGACCACCGCAAGAGGGCAGCAGCGGCATAAACCGCTAACGAAGCTATTGTCGAGTCCATTGATATAGACCAAGAATTAACTGTCAACGGACCCACAGAGGTGAATCCGCGATTAACGCGTCCGCTTTTCATTCGGGAGGCCCTGGGTTCGATTCCCGGACCAGTCGACTGTCCTGGCTTAGGATTTTTCCGCAGCTTTCCTGAGTCTAAAGGTGAATACTGAGACAGTATTTTCCGTGTAAATTCTTCATTATTCAAATTCCTTGTTCTAACCCATCTTTACCGTCCCTTCACAGAGAATGCACCGACACCGAATTTACTGTTCTTTTCCTGTCAACGGTAAGCAAAACAGATCGTCTTGTATTAAGATATCTTCTCTTGGAGAAATATCTGACCCCGCTCGACCACTGCGCTGGCAGTTTATTGTTTTATTGTGCTCTGTATGAACACATATTATAGTAAGCGTTTAATTTATTTCATGCGGTTACATTTTTTTAATTGGAGGTTTGTTAGTAACTACGTTACTTTCACCTTCTAACAGCTTTTAAGAAACGCGAAACCGAAAGCAAAAGTTAAGCGTATTTTCTTCAAAAATCGAATTTTTAAATATAAACACGGAATCTGATAGAAGACCTCAGTCCAAATTTAACGCTTTTTTTCGAATGTTTTTATCTTCATGATGGTCTCCGCTACAATTTTTATGTAGCTAATGTACGAAATTATTTGCATCAAGTTTTATCAAATAAATAGATTAGTAGACTAGGGCCAACGGAGTAGCCAGCCAGATCCCCGGATTTAACACCTATTGATTATTATGGCGGGGCGGGAGGGAGGCGGAAGAGTGCCTACTTCAAAATAGATTCTTATTCTACACATGTCGAATAGACGATGTGCGCAAGCCCGATCTTCCTATCACCCACCAGTTCCCTGCCATAGGGAATTTTTCATATACGAAACTGTACAAATTTCAGCTTCGAAATCGGTATAAACATGTTATATGACAATAGCGACATTTTCCACGCAATTTTCAAAAAATTTCAAAATTTGTATAAGGTTTGTATTTCAGTAAAACTCTAAAACAAAATAGAATGTTTGGATTGGTAAAAGCAAAAAAAAACTTTTAACAGTTTTTATTCTGTTTATTTATATCAAGTTGTACCAGCAGAGCTTTTACGACAACAGGCATTATTTTAGTTGGTTACTAATTAAAATCCGATTACTTTTATCTAAAATCCTCTTACCATTCGCTTCCATTCTTCTATTCTTGCTTGGAGCGGATAAGAGATAATAATGTACAAGAAACTTCTGCACTGGTCGGCATTATAAAAGAAAATATTGATCGTCTTTAACGTTACGTTTTTATCATGACAACCCTCTTCTTTTTTAAACTCTTTAGAGATATACAGCGTGTCCCAAAAACTATGCCACTAATAGGAAGCTTTTTTATATTTAAATTAAAAATTTTTAATATTTTTGTATATTTTTAATTTAAAGTGTTTTTACGTCACAAAAATAGACGTTTTTTCATGAAACAAGCAATATGCCTTAAACACTTAAATGTTTGATAATTCGTTACATACCCTCCACAAATAAATAACCATTTAAAAACGAAAGATAAGCATAAGATTTAATAAGACTACTAGGGAAACCCGTGGTCTACGCCCCACGCTTATTAAAAATAATAAATAGGCTACTTAAGTTGGTAGTGTAGCCTCCCGTGGATCAACGTTCTAGTCTTTTGAGTTATACAGGGTGTTTAAAAAAAGGGCGTGATACTCGCCGAAACAAACAGAAAAGTTTTAGTAAAAAATGCACGAAAATGATTTTTTACTGAGTTACAGCCCTCCGAATAAAGAACAGTAAACATTTTCTTGTCGGTAACTTTCGCAATAGTTACATTACAATTTTGAAATTTTATTTGTGAGTACTATTAATTTAGCTTAGCATTTATATTAATTTTTGTTTGAATAAATGCACCAGAGGTGTCTCATACGGAGAGAGGGGGATGACATAATATTCGCTTCTAAATATTTTAGATATTTATAGTTTTTAAGGTTTCGTCTACAATAACTTATTGTTTACAATAAAATACACAAAAAAGGCACTCTCGTTAAAAGTTGCTATATCTAACAGTTTTTGAGATAATTAAACTTTTAATACAAATCAAGTGTCGTGAAGTTCCGAGTGTTCCCTGAGATGCAAAAATTGGTACTAACTATGGATAAGTTCTACACATCAAAACAATAAAATAAGTTTGTATAAACATGGGTTCGTAAATACTTTCTTACGGAGTTACAGCATCATGAAGAGGCAACAGTTTGGATTAATGAAATTTTCCACTTCTGGAAACTGTACCTCTGTAACGAAGCGTTTCCTGACAAACGTTTATAAAAACTTTTTCATCGTTATTAAGTGCAGAACTCACTGTCAAAGTTTGAGTAAATTATTTGGACATCTTGAGAAAACACTTAGACCTTCATGGTAACTCGATTTTACAAAAATATTGAATTATCCTGAAAATTGTTAGATATAGCGATATTCAGCAAGAGTACCTTTATGTGTATTTATGTATAGAAAATAAAATTATTTGAACAAACCTTCAAAAAATGCAGACATAAATATTTAGAAGCAAACATTACGTTACCTCCCCTCCCTCTCCATATTAGACACCTCTCGTGCACTTATTCAAACAAAAATTAGTAGAAATACTAAGCTAAATTATTAGTGCTCACGCATATACCTTTAAAATTTTAGTGCAGTTACTGCAAAAGTTATGTACAAGAAAGTGATAAGACTGTTTTTTCTTCGGAGGGCTGTAAGTACGGCGTACTACACGCCCTTAAATTCCTTAGCCCTTTTTAACACCCTGTATAAAAATTGCATTAATTCTACATAATTCGACAACTAACAGAAAAGACAAGACTGGGACAAGACCTACGTTCAGGAACGGACGAATATAGGCTGAAAAAAGAAAGAAAATAAGTTTTCGAAAATTCACAGAAGGCATCACAGAGAAATTAATGGACTGGGACACAAACCAAATTGTAGCCCCTCCCTAGTTCTATAAGCTTATAAAGTTTAGAAGAAGCGTGTGGCCAGTTTTTGAGCAATATCTTTTTGACAATGTCCATAATAGTTTCGCATCACAGTTTTCATTTGTACAAAAAATATATTTCATAGTAATATTGTGTTCCTCTAGGGCTATTGCAATACCAAATGTAACACTGATCTGTAAACTCGTTCCTAAATATACAGTGAGTTTTTCTTTCATGTATACATATCAGCTCTATATACTTTTATAAATAACATGTCAATGCATTGTTTTACTGCAATCTATAGGCAACCAACTGTACAGAAAATAATAGGGAGAGAAAGGCTATTCCTCATAACGTGAGGTTATGTTCAATGAGTATGTTTGTGAATAAAACCCAAAAGTATTTGAATATCAAAATTTTTTTAATAAAACTATTATTTTAAAAACATAAAATATCTACAATACACAAATTTTATGCTAAATTAAAAAAATCAAAACTAATTGCTATTAATTTGACATTAAACAATTTGATTACTGTTTCCACAGCAGACTATTCTTTTCAAAAATTGAAGCTTTGAAATGTAGTGTATAGTTGGTTGCCTACAGATTGCAGTAAAACAATGCATTGACATGGTTTTTATAAAAGTATACATAGCTGGTATGTATACAAAAAAGAAAAACTCACTGTATAAACATTAAAGCCGAATTTGTAACGGGTGTCCAGAAAGTCTTTCAGTCAAGGCGGCTATGGATTGTATATCGCATGTCTCTTATTCAGTCATATCTAAGTAATTTATTTGACATAAGTCAAAGTCAATTTAAATTAAAAGGTTTTTATTTTGAATTATTTACTTTCTGCATATTTCTTGTTATAAAATGTTTACGCAAGAACAAAAAACCTTTATTGTGAAATCTTATTTTCGCAATGGTCAACAATTAGAAAACGGAAATTGGAGTTATTCCATCAACGCGTGTAAACAAGAATTTCGACAAAGATATCCAAAGACATACGTTCTACAATAAATAGCCGCCCAGGACTGAAACACTTTCTGGACACCCGTTACAAAAACCGCAGCGGCACAATTTTGAAGCTCGGAATAAAAGTTTTCGGTTTGTTTCCTCTATCATATCCCGTTTGTAAAGAAATTGCTACCAAACGAAACATTTAATTTCTGTTTCCGGTTCCGGTTGGTAAAATAAAACTTAATAGCTCGATAACTTTTCGCTGTACCTAGTTTAAATAAATTTTATTAAAATCGGTCCAATAGTTTTAGATTTCGCGTTACACACACATATAGTGCTACAATTTTTTAAATCCTGGGTGCTCGAATGTCCAAACCATATATTTCTTTTCGTCGAAATTTCAAAATTGAAAATGTCCGCGATCACAATACATTCCCACGTTGGAAGTATGCGAAAATTAAAAAATAGTACCTGTTTACTGTACTGTACACGCAGCAGCTTTTTATTTGTTATTGTTAGTTGAGCTCGCAATATTTGGGTTCAGTTCTGTTTCTGAAAAACAAACTATAACCAATTCGTTTCATCTCAAAGTTGCCCGTAAGCCTGCTATTTCCAAATGTATGAATGTTATAAACAACGGGAGCCTTCCGCCACTAAAAGAAAATTTTGGACATGAAAATGAATTTTTGATATTAAAATCCAATCATAGACGTCAAATATTATTTATGGACATCGAAATATCGTATTTTTAGGTTTTTAATGTTAACGCATTTTTGTTATCAACAAATTTGATTGTTTGTGACGTTAAAAACAATTATGGCATCTCCTGCTCCACTGACTGAACTCAGTATTGAGAACGAAGAAGGAAAATCGTTGTGTATGGACTGCATTATTGCCAATGAAATTTAAATTTGGCGAAAAAATTGTTTCTTGACGCCAACATGTTGGTTTAATTCGTTAATAACTAAATAATTTCTTTTGTTTTTTTATTATACGTAAAAAAACATCAAAAAATCAATTTGCTACAGCAGAAAATAAAAATTGAGAACGAAGAAGTAATATCGTATATGAACTGCATTACTGGCAAAGAAACTAATTTTGGGGTGAAAAAAGTATTTATTGGCATCACAAAAATCTTTTAATTTATTAATATAAAAATAGCCTTTTTCATATTTCTACGTTATAAAATCAATTTTCAGAGGTCCAAAATATTGGCTTTAGAGCAGTAAATG
The DNA here is from genome assembly GCA_958336395.1 of Ctenicera cuprea. Lineage (NCBI taxonomy): Eukaryota > Metazoa > Arthropoda > Insecta > Coleoptera > Elateridae > Ctenicera > Ctenicera cuprea. Next base: position 49,617,195 of record OY284491.1, on the reverse strand, counting down.
GTTTTATGATTTAAAAAGCTAAAGTGTGGACTTCGAGTGGACTTTCCCATATTAAACTTATCGTATTTGCAAAAGTGTAAATTTTTTAATTATAACCTTCCATCCCATCCATCTAAATTCATAGACGGCGCGGCGCCACAGTGAAATTATAGCTTTCAAAAAACAAAACAAATTATACCCAATACTAGATACTAATACTTGCCGTTGCCGTATTTGCAAAAATGTAACTTTTAATAATTATAACGTTGTACAGTTCACCGAGTATTAGATTTCTAAGAAAACAAGTAGCGGGAATTTGAATTTGCGATAGCCTGTTCAATTGGTTTCCGTAGCGTTCCTTTACCCATAGAAGCAGCGACTACTGCAAGAAAGCAAGGTAAGCGCCCGCCGAAGCGCTTCGACGAATTACAAATTCCGCTTTAAGTGTCGGACAAAAATGGCTATAATAGCTTTATTTAGGAAGTTATAAAAAATATGCAAAATATTTAAATATAGTTTTAAACTGATGGATGTAGTTAAAGTCACGTAACTGCCGGAAAACGCGTTGTTGATATTGAAAAGTATCGTTTTATTTCCTAATTTTCAAAATAGTTGAAAATTCTAGCAAATGCTAATAAAGTACTTTAAATAGTCTATCGAACTCATAAAAGTTTATAAAATCGGCGTTTGCGTTTTTGAATAAATAATTAATCAATTTTAAATTTTTCAGTAATTCCTGAAAGGCGTCAGAGTGGAATTTTGGAAATAAGTGAAAAACAAATTTGTAGTTCAATGCCAGCTCTATCGGCTTAGAAAGTTAAAAAAATCGTTTAAACAGTTTTTGAAAAATTTTATTTTGAAAATTTTCAAAATTTTTAAGCAGCGCCATTGCGATTGTTTTCGAATTTTCTATACTAATTTTATTTCATCGTATACTACCTATATAGGGCTCTCAAACAAGTTGTAGCTGATCCCGATCAGACAACTACTTTTTGAGTAAATGGGCGTTAAAGTCGTGATATTCAAAAGATTGTAGCGGCCGCCATTTTCGGTATAAAAGTTCTTCTTTCAGATTACGATCTCAAATTTTCAAAATTTTGTTTTGGGAAAGAGCGCTACAAAAAACATGTCTAACTTCCGATTTCGGTTTCGGATTTTCTTGGAAAGCTTCTCAAGAACTACAATTGTTGATATACCTCTTGACCCACAGACAGACATTAAAAAAACACGTTTTTGGGTGCTTTAGCCCCAAAACGTGTATTTTCGTTAAAATTTAGATTTCGAAAATATTCCGAAACCGAAACCGGAAGCGGAAGTCAAAGACATACTATTTTAGTAGCATTTTTTCCCGAGACAGAATTATTTAAGTCTAAAAACTGCATCTTATAGAAGATCTTGGGGTAAATTAAATGATTTTTTCCGAACTATCTAGTTTCAAAATGGCAACCGCTACGATTTCTTGAAAGGTCCGTATCGTTGTTTGTTGTTTCTTGTGGTGATCTGTGAATAGAGTATTCTTTATTAGGTTTCAGAAGGGTTAAAGGTTAAAGGTTAAAACCCAGAAACATGCTAAACGTTGCTAAAATAAGAAAACAAGTTTTGTATATTTTATTTGGGATAGGCATAATTTATAACGCACGCAAGCTAACCTTTAAGAGATAAATTTGTTTCTTGTCAACAATTTCTATTGAATCTACTTGGATACAACCCGTAATTTTAGGTCAATTTACGCAGGTTGTAAGAATATATTCCGCAACTAGTTTTAAAGTAGATAATCGTGGCACCAACTATACTAAAACAGCCCCAGGTAGAGTGGCAGGGAAAGTGTAATCTATAGTCGTTGTTGAGCGTTAAAACATTGATATAAAAATATTTCTTAATATGATAAGTAACAATTTCAAAAGTATAAAAAAGTCTCGGCGAAGTGCTTCGCTCATTTTTATATTTTGTTAGCATTCCTTAAAACAACTTTTAGTTTTCAATTGTTTATTTTATTAACATTGTTGCTTAGTTAAATAAAAAAAAGCCACACAAATATAGATTTTGTTTTTTAGTCAATGTGCCTTTTATTGCTTTTATATTGAGCGCCTTCTGTATGAACACTTTGATTATGCTCCACGGAACCCTGGTTACGGCACTAAAAACACAATATTCTGAGGTATAACGATGGAAGCTCTATAAATTTTTAAATGCTTTGCTTGAACATGTGTTTTATAATGATTGAGTTAACTGGTTTTAAATTAGTTATTGCGGTCTATATTGTATGCAATGTCGTAGAAGTTTTAAAAACTTTCGGTATAATATTTTTTTAGAATGCTGTTTGTCACGTTTTATAATTCCTGGTAGAAAAAAATTTAATGTTATTAATATCTTCGAAAATTCACAAAGTTGAGCTGTTTTTAAAATTTGAAATTCACTTGCCATAGAAATGCTTTTAATGTTGAAAAAATATCCAAACTAATATGACTAACAGAAAATATCCTGCTATTTTTTGTTAAAACGTTTTAATTTTTCTTAAATTTTTTTAACTGATTTTCGGTCCTGGGTTCGAATCCCGGGTTTGTCATGGATGTTTGTGTTTGTCTACGCATTTTTGACGGGACTAATGACGCCGGAAGTTGATGCCCCTTTAATGCATGTTATGTATTAAAACCAAAAGTCCCTTAGTATAACATGCAGGTAAATACAGGGTGTTAGTGAAATACGTGCAGTGCAGATATTTATTATCCCCTATAATAGAACTCACTAAATTGAATCACTCTCCAATTTATCATTTTTTCGAAACTGATATAAAAATCAAAAACGTCTGACTAAAAATGTGGGTAACCGCCTCTGACACTGTATTTTAATTTAATGCAGCACAATAAAAACTTCGGATTATAAAGCATCATAAAGTAGATACATACTGATAAATGGTTTTATAATTGATACTGCGATTTGATACCTAAGGTAGGTTAGTGGCAAACTAGTTCGATGTGTACGACTGTACGCGTTTGATCGCATGCAATAAATTCGTTACTAATAAAATAGCGATTTTTTCTAATAATGAATTAACGGACATTATCCTTGTGTCCGGTGAAGTGGGCGGCCATCAGACGTAGGGCACTTTACGTGAAACGTTTTCCACATCGCCGAATACCTAATACGAGCCCCTTTACAAATGAAGTTCAACATTTTCAACCCCAAGTGCAACATCGAGGAAGGGCACGAGTTTGGCGAATTTTGAATGCCGAACCGCAAATGCTAGAAGCAGTAGAAGCGGATCCTTCTGTTAGTATTCAAAGACATTCATTTTGCATTGGAGTATTGGCATTTACAATTTGGCGTACTTTAAACAAACAGGGTTCGTACCCTCATTATGTACAACTGGCACTGCAGCCACGAGATCCTTTACACCGTGACGGATTTTGAGGAAAATTAAGGGGTAGCCGACTTTTTTTTATTGTTTGCTGTCTAGCAAGAGGTGTTTTAACGATTAGAAGTTTACAATGTCCACAACATCCGCATATGGTCAGATGAAAATTGTAATGCAATTCGGGAACACCGCACTCCACCTAGAAAAATTTTGTGCAAATGTGTAGGCTGGCATTGTGAATAATTGTTTAATTAAACTTCATATCTTACCACCTGCTCTAAACGTCATTAACTATTTAGGATTTCTTAACGCAAATTGAAATGAACTTTTAGAAAAAGTGCCTTTAGTTGCACGCCGAGACATGTGATACCTTCATGATGGTGAATCAGCTTATTATTCTCATTAAATACGAGTGTAACTAGATAGTAATTTACCGGGCAAGTGGATTGGTCAAAATAGCGAAGTTATGGCCCGCACGATCACCGGATTTAAATTCTCGCAATATTTTTGCAGCAGTATATGAAAGCCTTGGTATATGCCACGGCTCGTCAAATACCAGCAAATAGAAATGTTCAAAAAATATGCGATTATGGAAAATGGTGGTTTAGTTTGGAGATTTCTACTAGAGGTTAAAATATCTGCACATATTTCAATAAGACCCTGCATAAAAATTTAATTGAGTCGACATTTGTTTGGTGTCAAAGGAACATTCGAAACAGAACGTACTGTCTTAGAAGCTTTAAACTGTAAAAAAAAGTAAGAGCAAAATATTTTTTGCCGCACACACACACACACACTGTGTATATACGTATACCCAAAGTACAGAAAAGCTAATACGTCACAGCTGTATGTCACTTAAACTACTTTTGCATGTAACAATGGTAAAATCGCGGCATCAAATTATACTATTAAGTAACAATAATGTAATAAGAAGCAGCCACAATTATTCCATTTAACAATTAGTTGCCTTGTTCCTTTCTCACATAAGTTAGAAATAAGTACAGTTAAAATTTACTGCCTTAAGTGTGCATTATGAACGAACCCGCCAACTGTTCTTAATCAAGTATTTTGTATAACAATCTTTTTTATTACGTCTCCATTTACAGCTATAAAACCACTGACATTTTAAAAAATGATATACTTACAAATGCAGCAGACTGCAAGCATGCGTGCAGCGTCTTCAGGGGGTTGACATTCGGGAAAGAAAGGTTTCATTACATATACACTGAAAGTAAGAGCTACTATTGCTTGAGAACAGGGCCGGACTATCATACATTCTATCCATAATCTTATAAAAGCCCAGAAAGGTCCAAACGTGTCCATTATGTAAGCATAATCGGCCCCACTTTTCCTTATCATCGTCCCCAATTCTGCGTAACAGTAAGCTCCAATCTGAAAATATAGAAACAAAAATCAGCTCATTCTTAAATCAACTCAAAGTTATGCATTTTTCAAGTACATTTTCTCACTTCAAACATGGTATTGAAATATTACACAGATTGTCAATATTTTACTGGAAACATATAAGGAACTATTAAGCGCGACGAGGAAAGAAAATAATAAGCGGGCCAAGTGGGAAATCACGTAGCCATGGTTGCTTTTAAATTTAATTTAACAAAAACGAATAAATTTTAAATTTATGCTAAATGTATCAATTGATACATGAATCCCCGCTTGGGCCGCTCTCCTTTCCTTGTGGCACTCATTAGTTGCCTACCCCTTCCTTGTCACATCTATTGGTTGCGCCTTTAAGTCATGATTGTCAGTCCTGACGAGCTAGTATATTTATCTTGACGCTCTGTTCCAGATAATTGTACAGTGTTGCAACAGAGCACGTGCATTTTATAATTCTCTACCAAAATTTGTCAAACCTAAGTTTTAAATACGGCTTTAAAAAAAATGACAAAAATAGGGACTTCAAAAATAAGGCATACGAAAAAGTGGTTTCCATAGACATTGACACGGTCCATAAATTATGCCCTCGACCATCTGTAATTCACATTTTTCATGATTGAATAAAAATTAGTTAATACAAAAGTGACAGCAAACATGCAGGACTGTCTGTTTTGTACGTCACTAAGCAACAGGCGACTTCCGTTTACTGCTACGGTCGCCACGTCTGCAAATGTTTGTTGATTTTGCTATGCAATGACGATCAAAAAAGAGTTTTAAAGCGCTACATTTTGGACGGAGAGGCGGTTCGTTTTCAGAATCGAAACGAAGCTAACCTCCACATACGGTCCAAAATCTAAAATTGATCGAGGGCACGCTGACGATCCTACACAGGCAAAGTCGTACTGCACCCAGTTCTCTCTAGAGCACTGCAGCCCTAAACAGATGTCGCATAACCGCTTCATTTTCCGCCCAACGCCCGCTAAACATACGATCTAGAAAACCGCTGCTGCTCAGCGAATTACGTAGTCTACCTGCGTTTGGTCCCTTAGAGGACGCAAGATGGGCGTAACCATAAGTACTGACCATCAGGTTCGACCATCAGTTGCATGTTAAACGATCCTTAGCCTACACATCTAAAATTATGGTCTAAGCCATCTATAGTTATAGTTATCTAAAACCATCGGCATTTTACGGCTTTGGTAATTTCCTAGAATTATTGACAAATTTCTTAAGGAAAACCCATTACATTGGTTTTCCTTCCAAACGTATTGCTTTTGACAGCTTTATTATACAGTTAGATCCGAACAAAAACCCCTTATCGAACATCTTCCCATTTGCATTTAACTAATGTATGTGCGTCCATTAGCGACCTAATTTCAAGTCAAAGGGTCTAAGATCAATAAAACGAAATTCCTTTATAATGGTTCATAGAACCTTTCACAAAGTCATAAACTGAAATTGAGCTTTGTGTGAAACCTGAAATTGAAGCGCCAAAACCAGAAGTCTTAATTGAATACGTTCAATGGCTTTTCCAGTTGCGTGTCTGTGGTTTTTAACCACACATCACCTTGTGTACGGTTTTTATTTACACCGCTCGTTTTACAGATGCTATGTTAATTATTTTAGTTGTTTCAAACAAGATTTTTAATGAAAAAAATTGGAAGAAAATTATTAAAATACCTAATTTCAATTCCCAAACTGATATTGCGCAATAAACAAAGTTTTCTTATGTGTTTGTGTAATAAACATTTCTGAGAGGCTTACAAAAGATTAAATTAACGCAAATTTAAAAAAAAATTGTATATACAGGGTGTTTTACTACCCTAAACCCAACTTCAGGAGGTTGTAGGACATATGAACATATGTCTGATTTAATTTTGTTACTGAGTTACAGCGTCTTATACTTGCAATTAATAAATATTCCCTTTACTATCTAATTGGTACCTATAAGCATGTTCCCATAAGTCACGTTTCCTGTTTTACTGGATCATGTGCCAGCGTATACTGTGTGACCAACAGGGTGGCGCAGCACCTGGTGGAATTTCCACTTTTCGTAAAATGGTCGTAGAGAGCCAGTTGCGTGGCCACCACATTCACCCGACTTAAACCTGCTTAAATTTTATTGTAAGGACTTCAAAGAAATTAATGTACATACAAGAAGCCATATAAATAGAATATAGTCAAAGAATATTTGGAACCTCGTGGAAACCTGTAAAGCTTTTTTTTAAATAAACCATTGTTTTGGTGTCATGCATCATTTTAATAATTTTCAATAGCCTATTATTAAAAAAAATTAAAATTGCTATAGTTCAGTAAATAAAGAAAACTTGACATATGCTGGTGTAAGCTAACAAATTCCAGAAGTATATACCTAGGGTATTAAAACACCCTGTATAAACAACAACAAAATAACAAACTAAACTTTTGTTCTGCAATGTTCTAGAGATAAACGAGTAAAATGTATGATAATAAACAATACATTTGGTCAAGCTAGGTCGAAATTTTGAAAAACTGTTTATATCGAAATAGGTATACATGCAATTTTGAGAAAAATTGGAACTAAGCCTCCTCCCTGTATATTGCAAGAAAATGTTCTCTAATGCTAAGTAGATTAAGATTTCTAGGTCGAAAGGAAGGGAGGACAGGCCTTGTTTATTGTGTAAAAATAATTTTTAAGAGTGGCAAAATTGCAATTGATTTAATAAAATCTCAATTTTGTAATTACAAAAAAGATTCCTAACACGGCCCTGGCGAGAAATTGAAGTTTTATGCTGTAGAATCATTCATTCTAAGCGTTATTTTTCGGAAACGAGACGTGCTAGCGAAATGCGGTTTTCATCAATCGAAAGGGCTCGTCGAAATGTAGGCAAACCAGTTTGAAAAACTTCCAAAATTTGGCGTTAGGGGTTGCTGTACTTTTTCGTTTGACACGCTGTAACTCCGAAACCGAAGCGGTTAGCAAGATGGGATTTGCGCAGTTGGATAGAACTCGCCAAGATCTATAAACGCTGCATACAAGAAGTCCTCGTCAGAAACGATCTGGATAACCGTGGAAACAAAAAACTCGTTTTTTTGCAGGATCGGACTTGAAAATCGTACGTGGCTCTATAGAAATTATTTCGCACGAGGCTCGAGAACACATAGTTGTACAACATATTTGATGCCCGATTCGATCCTGGCACTGGTTGGCAAATGCCACTGGTGAAGGTAGAAAAAGTGGGTAAACTTTAAATTAAGTTCTAGACAGCGCTAAAAAATATTTGGAGAAATTTCTGGAACTATTAAAAATGCGTTCCGTACTTTGTTCAACCAAACAAACTCCAAATCGTAATTTATTGGGAATTTTTAGTTGACGGAAAAAATATTGCGTGCAGGGTCGGACTTAAAAATCGTACGTTTTGGCCTTATGGAAATGGTGTCGCCATATTGCACACGGCTTAGGGGCACCTCTGCCTATAACATATTAGGTGATCGTTTTAATTCTGGCACCAAGCGACGAACGCCACTGGTACGAACTTAAGATTCCAAAACGAATGGTAAACTTTAAATTATCTTCCCGACAACGCCCTAAAATATATGTAAAAAAATTTTTAAACTGTTTGAAAGTGTATTCTATGCTTTTTTTTAAATAAAACCAATCGCAAATCGATATATCAATTAGGGAATTTTTGGTATATTGTTTATTATCAACTGCACAAGCAAAACACTTTTTGCAAAATCGGACTTAAAAATCGTAGGTTCCGACCCTATGGAAATGCTGTCATTCCGCTTTTCCACGCAGCTTAGGGAAACATGGGTATAACATAAGGTAAGCATTTAATACTACATTCAGTAGTAAATAAATTGAAAAATATGGGAATGGAAAATTCGGATACAAAATAAATAACATGGCTTTAACTGCAGTTTTATACAGGGCGTTTTGCGATTTTGTTGACAAACTTAACGAGCGCATTCCTCTAATCATTTTAAGCAAAAAATGTCTAATAAACATAAGCCTGGCAACGCATCTTTACAGAGTTACAGCCTCCCGAAGTTGAAATAACTTAATAATTCTTTAATTAATATCTCCGCCATAAATTGAGATATTTGATTCAAATTTTGTATGAGCATTTTACGAATAATAATGTACATTTTGGTTTGTTTAAATTTAAATCAGGGGCGTACATACAGGGGGGTACGCAGTGTTTTTCTTAACCTACTTTGGGAACGCTCCAGATCTACGCCCCTGAATAATGGATTTAAAGGAAAACAAGTGACAATGTAAGGTATTATTAGTAAAATATTCATACAAAATTTTAACGAAGTATGTCAATTTGCGGCTGAGATATTAATCCAAGCGTGATTAGACTGTTTTATTTTTGGGACGCTATAGCTTTGTAAGGACGGTGTTCCGGTCCCAAGTACGGTCACTATAAAAACTTAATTCCAAAAATTTGAAATAAGGTTTTTTGCGGTACCAAATATTAATGTTACAACTGGAACTGAAAATTTAATACATCAACATACTCATTAGGTACAACAATCATCGATATTAAAAGATTTTTTGAAATAATGTACTGAAAAATAGCTTGGTTTGAAATAATGCGAAAACGACCTTTTACGAGGTACTCATTGCACAATGCTATCGTGAGTTCCTTTAGTGAAGGATGACGCAATTTAATTGCGTCATTGAAACACCCTTTGGAATTTTCAAAGGCACTTCAATACCTTAAGAGAAAATTACGTTAAGATCGTCTACTCTCGACGTTAACAATTGTTTTTTACTTGAATATACTTGTAGAATATTGCGCAAAAACCGCGTCGCGTATAATTTTTTAAGAGACGCTCCCGCCAAAAATTTGCTTTTATAGGTTTTTGGATATCTACAAAAACTCTATTTACTTTTTGATGTATTTCACTGTTTTTTACACATAAAATATAAAAATGTTGCTTGTTTTTTTTCAAATGAAAGTGAAAGTAAAAGTTCTAAAAATTTTGTTTGCTGAAGAATCCTGAAAAAGGGCGCTTTTTGGATGATGCAATGCAATAACTTTACTTGTGCTAATAAAATAAATATTTAAAAACTAATACATACCATTGAAAATACCCCCGAAACCGTCCAAACAATCAAGGACACATTAACACTTCCGGTATGCATAAGAACACCTGCAGGGGAGACGAAAATACCAGAACCAATAATACTCCCCACGATAACAGTAATTCCATTCATCAAACTCATCTTTGGCTTGAGGGTAATTTCATCTTCAATTTTTTTATTGTCATCCATGGTTGACGATGTGGTTACGTTAAGCTCTCTGTGAACTCTTTGAGCTTTTACCTACAACCCCGCGCTCTTTAGGCAAACGCGTCAACTCTTGGATGCGAATGGATCAATAGCTGGACCATTCTTACACGCTCCCTACTCACGCCCTTTTGGCAGATCACGTGTTGGATATCTTAAATTCGCTCTGAATGAACTATCCCAAAGAATGTTGCCATCACAAGAAACATTTCATTGGTTGTTTTCACTTAACATTTTTTTAAAGACCGTTACCCAAAAACTGCATCAAACATGTTTTAAAAATTTTGCTGAAAATTAGCATATTCAGTAACCATAAGTACAATTTCGTCGTCAAATAATTTTAAATTGTCCCACTTAATATGATAATGCCTGTTATTAATGTTAATACGTCAATCTAAAGCAAAATTTTTTGAAACTGCACGAGCTTTAGATAAACAACATTAAGAAGTTGCGTACATTCACGAAAGCTCTACTATTTACACTGATGCTTCTGGACACCCCAAATTGCAAGGTAACGTCAGCCTTGAACGCCAAATCGATACATAAGTTCGACCTGAAAGTCTATCTTACAAAAACTGCTGCACTGTAATATCCTGAACGGTGTATTTGTGGTTGAGGTGTGCGTGTGGCTTTTAAATACAAATAGAACGGACTAATTTTACAGGAAACTTGGAGCTAAGGGTTGAAAATATGTAATTACGAAATTTAATTGCGCCTCGTTGTTAATGGCTGATAATTACTCCAAGAAAGCTCTAATTTTTTTAAAGATTTATAGGAACAAGCTTCTAAACGATAAATTTCAGGAACAGCACCAAAACTTTTCACAAAATTGTTAAGTATGAACCGAAAACAACTGAAAAAACGTTTGTGTTGCAGTTTACACACGTATGATTAACGTTTAAATAATTTTATTTTAACAATTTTCGCAACATTCAAATACGGCACTTCGTTTCTATTTTAAAGGTTCAACATAATATTCAATAATAACCACACACTGACAAAAATATAAAGTTTGCATAAGCAATAGGCTAGCAACAGAAATAACAGTCATTTCGAGACTAAACATCAAATTTGTGAATGAAAAGCAACCAATCTATTATTATAATTTAATTACAGCGAAAATAGCAACCTTTCTAAATAATATTTAAGTACCCAGTAGCGATTTTTTTGACTAGAAAGATTTTTCTTAAATTATAAATGCTAATTAGTCACAAACATTGGTATTACGTACTTTGTAAATTAAATTTGTATGTCATTTACAATCTCTAAATCCGTGCAAGTTAACCTTCAGATAATGCTTTGTTTGCTATACAGGGCGACTCATTTAGCTTCCACACCCCTACTATTTCTTAAAGTATTGAGAATATCAAAGCTTATTCCTAGTAAAAGATGATTGGGGGGGTCTAATGAGCCACTTAATGCCATGCTGCAAAGTTTTTTGCAATGTCACGTAACTGCGCGGTGATGTTATCGATAATTTTCTTAAATTTCAACATAAATATTTAATTAAATAAAACTTTCATAGTCTCACATTACACAAATTTCGAAAAAATTATATTAAAAGCTGCCGGGCAACCGCCACGGGACCATTCTTGCATTTATGAAAATTTTTGAAATATTTTAATTTATTTCGAAAATTTTGACAATTGATAGAAATTTAGAAAATATTTCTTATCTCGAAAAAATTGAGAATACAACCAGACGTTTTTAAAAAACTTTTATTTAATTTTGTGAAAATTTTGATTACCACGAAAATTATTTTAAATCTATAAAATTGAAAACATTAAGAGTTTTTAAAAATTTCAAAAATTTTGACAATTTGAAGATTTTTGGAAATTGTGAAAATTTCTGAAAATTTAAAATAATATGGTTCGTAAGAGTTTCTGAAAATTTTGGCAAAACTTGAGAATTCTAAAATTAAAAAAAACAATTAGATGACATTTGATTTCTGTTTATAATGTTAAAATTTTGAAAATTTTTTAATAACTTGAAACAAAAATTAAGTTTAGGATAATTTTTTGAAAATTTGAAATGGTTTTGTTTTAAGTGTCTTTATTTTGGCGATTATCCAATTAATCTGTTTAGGCAAACGACCAATAGAAAACCTCCTATAGGTGCCTTTTGAATGGAAGATTGTTACTATTGTCGTTTGACATGTTGATACCGATTTTGAAACCGATTTCGTTTATTTCTTTAATATCGAAAATTTGTTGTAGGGGGACACTGGGAGTGGTAGGAAGATCGGGCTTGCTTAAATCGGCTGTTCGATATGTGTAGAATAAGAATCTAAGGTTGTTTTCCGACCCGTTTATTTTCAAGTAGCCCCCCCCCCCACACACACAAAAATGAAATCTCTCAGTGATGTTTTTTTAATGAAAAGTTGTTCCTATTGTCATTTAACATGCTCATTCCGATTTTGAAGCCGAAATTCTTACATTTTTAAAAAAACTAAATTTTCGAAGGTGGGGGCAATGGGAAGTAACAGGAAGATCGGCTATTCGACATGCGTGTAATACGCATTTGAGGTTCTTTCTCGAGCGTGTCAATTTTGACATAGCCCCCCCCCCCCCCGATTTAAGCGGACCAACCTCATTTTTTTGCCATGTCATCCTATTGCAATAAGCAATCTTTGAGCCAAATTTGGTTTTTCTGCGTCTGAACTGTAAAGTGTATACGCACACGCACAGCAGACACATAAACACACACATAGACACCTCTGTAGCGTCTGCTTTATAGATCTCCCAAGGCCCTAAAACCTGCTTATTAGTCAAAATGTTTAAATTAAAAATGTTTGCCATAAATGCACCATTCTTTTAGGCATAACTCGTATATCGACCAGTAAAGTCAGAGCAAAAAAACTTCGCTGAATGATCGCATTTGCACCAAATCCTACATGACGATCACAGTACCTCCCTCTATTTCTATACTTCGTATAGTGAGGAACGTAAAAAGCCGCCAGACTACCACCACGGGACGGGCCTTCCTGCCATTTGTAGAAAATTTAAAAAATATCGAAAACTTTCGAAAGGACATTTTTGACAATTTTATGAAAATTTTGAATTTTTAAAAAATCTGTTTTTATAGCTTTGGATATATTTATAACATTTTTAGATTATAAATACTTTGTTTAATTATTGAAAATTGCGGAAGCGTTCGAATGTGTTTGAAAATTTTGCTAATTATTGGAAAATTTAGTAAATTTTAAAATATGAAAATTAAAACAATTTTGGAAATATTTCAATTTTTTAAAATTGTTGGAAATTGGTAATGTTTGATAATTACTGAAATTTTGAATGGTCTGATTTGTGATATACTACGGTGCATTTACCAATGCACGAAGTAGCTCTGATCGAAATCTCTGTATTATGCTGATGTTTGATGATTTAGTGCACCGTCATAATTGGGCCCCATAGGTCCAAATTGGTTTAAGTAATGCTTCATACAATAGTAATTTATTTAGAATTTTAAATTTCTTCCGAGATGCCGATTTATTTCTCGGAACTTTAGGTGTAGCTGTAACCGCTTCGTCTGTATATATTTTTTCCAAGTAAGACGCTGGTTCAAATGTATTCTTAACTACTTTGCTTACCACTACACTGGAATAGGAGCACCATTGATGTTGACGGGTGGGCTAACTGTGGTTCGCATGGTAAACGTGACTTGCACCGATTTAGATTGGTTTGTTTGTATTCGCCTTCGGTTTAACGATTTCCCAATAAGATTTAGGTGTTGTTGAAGATGTTCACTAGCTGTGTCTGGGCATTCGTGCATGGATGTGACAGCAGCGTCATCTGCAAAGGTAGCAATTAAAGTGTTATCTGTATCAGGTTTGTCGGCAACATACAAAAGGTAGAAGATGGGACCTAGTACACTGCCTTATGGACCAACGAATTGTGTGGGATAGTGGTTGTGTGCATTTTTATGTTTTACCCATTGGAGTAGGTTTGTTAAAAATGATTTTATGAATAGGTAGCAGTTGTGAATATGAAAATTTAGTTAAGGCTTAGACCCCGTCGTTATGTCAGGATTACACCCAGCATAATCAGGTATAAACCGACCTGTAGCTTGTCTGCCTTTATAAGGATTTGCTCTGAAAGTTTGAGCCATAGTGGTTTGTGACCACTGCCTACCTAAATAGTCCGTGTGCTTAGATTGTTTGAAGCTTGAGGCGGACAAAGATTTGATCTTAAAGTATCATGTTTGCCAGGACCAGAATTCTTAATAAGCATATGCCTGTTAGTTGTTTGTGAACACAAAAAAATTAAGGTTAGACATTGCAAGATGCATTTTCAAGGTGATTAGACCACCGAATTCAACTCCAGGATACGGAGACATTAAAACACCTTCGGGCCAGACGGGCAAAACGGCGGAGCTCTGGTTGGCTGATGAGATCTATAGCACTTAAGACTCTTGAAGATGAACTACTGGAGTCCAAGCTTTTGCTAAGTCTGGAACCATGTTCTCTGTTTATGTTATTAGCTTATTTTTCAATTTCAATTGCTTCTGGTACAAACTAAGGGAAGTAATGCTATACTCTAGTGAGTACTCGACCGTTCTCAAAGTCCATGTTCTGCCCAGTTAAACCAGTATGTTTAGCCACTGTAGATTTAGTGATGCGTCTATGATTTAAAACCGTTTCCTAAGGTTCCTTAAAGACTGCCTTTATGCTGTACAAACATGCCCTGTCTTAGCACTAATGCCTTTACTATAAGGTATCAAGCTAAACCGTCCGGAGGTGCGGATTCCTCCTTATACCTGGACAGTTCAGCATGGCGGATTGCTTGTGTATTTCTGGGGCTGTATAGCCGTTGTGTTGTAGCGACGCAAAACAGATGTTTTCTCTGGTTGTAGATGTACTGCATCTAAATTTCGGATTGTTCTGGTTGCTAGAATTATTAGCACAGTGGTTTAGGTGATAAGGGGAGAGGTCAGGTTAGGACTATAGTATACAGGCTACAAAATTCAACATACAATTTAAGCTCAGGTACGGTGTGAAGCCAAGGCAAAGTTACAGTTTTCTGCTTGGCAGGAACACCTCCGTTTTGCTACGAAATACTCAATGACCTGGCAGGGCAGAACACTGTGAGACTGCTCTATGTTCCTGCATTGGGAGTATCAAGGAATGCAATTCGTAGCTATATCAGCGAATGGATCTGCAGGCAACATAAAATTCACTGGATCAACAGACCAGGATTAACCCATAGCAGGGCCATCATCAGGACCTTGCAAAAACAAAACCACAAAACTGATTGTTAAGCAGAACACAGCTCAGAATCTTTACGGGCCTCTTAACAGGAGACGTGACTGTTAAGAATCATCTCAGGAAGATTAGAAAATTTGATGGAGACCCCACATGCCGACTCTGCAGTAAGGAACCAGAGACAGCAATGCATATTCTATGCAACTGTGATCCGCTGGCTGGTAAAAAACAACGCATATTCTGGCATCTATTCATGGAACCGGAAGACTTTAACACACACCCCGTGAGTGACCTGTACGCAATGGTGCAGGGAATCAAGATCACAGATTGGGTGTGAGTACCAGGGTAAATACAATAAGCCTTATAGGCTGCAGTGTCTCCGGAACCAAGAGTAGACGGACCCAGTGGAAATAAGAAACAAAAAGTACCGGTACAGAGCGTACAAGCTTGGTTGGTATCATTGGAAGTTCTCTATTCGAAATAGAGATGAACCATATGACTCCAAAACATCTTGTAGAAGAGGTAATTTTTTTGAGGTAATAATCCAGGACTGCAAAGAGTGGACCAAACCTAGACAGGGTTTTCCTCCCGGAAATCTATTCTGGTACACGTACGTTTCAAAATTAGAGACGGGTACTGGAGCAGGTATATACAGTAAAATTTTAATGAAGAATCTTAGCTGTCTTCTGGGCAAGTACGTTTCTGTATTTCAAACGGAGATTTACGCAATTTTGCAATGTGCGCGGGAGACGAGAACAGAAAAAAGACTTGTAATACTAACGCCCGGTTGCACAAACGACTGTCAACTTTACATAAGCTTACGGATTTAAAACATTGTATTAATTGGTAATTATTGTGATCACAATGTATTTGGTCATTGTAATTTACTGCTATTTATTTGTTAATAACAATTATTTTTATTTAAAAAATTCTCTGGCAAAGTTAACGGTCTGTTAAAGTTGACAGTCGTTTGTGCAACCGGCTATAAGCATATTTACATTTTCTCAGATAGTTACGCGGCCTTAAAAGCTCTTTCAAGCCTTAAATCTCTTTCCAGACAAGTATGAGAGTGTCGCGAAAAACTCAGTGACCTGGCGGAGTAGAACACGGTGAGGCTGCTCTGGGTTCCAGAGCATCAAAAAATCACAGACAATGAAAAAACAGCTGAGGAACTTGCAAAGCAAGGGTCAACAGAGGTTTACTACGGACCAAAACCTGCCCTAGGAGTGCCAAGGGGCGCAATCCGTCGCTATGTCAGCAACTAGATGCGAGATGAATACACAAAAGACCAGTACACAATCACAGCAAAGCGCTCATAAACGGACCTTGTCTGAAAAGAACTGCAAAACTGCTACTGCTCAGCAGGATGCAGCTCGAGATCGTCACAGGAGCACCTCCAGAGGTTCCACAAATTTAATGGAGATTCTGCTCACAGACTATGCAACAAAGAACCAAAAACAACAATGTATATTTTAATGCGTGGGTGAGAAAAAGACAATGCATATTCGGAAAGCCAAATATGAAACCGAATGATTTTAAGACGCACCCAGTGAGAGACCTGTATCTTGTGATACAGGAAACTAAAATCATGGAATGGGTGTGACACGGTGAGCACAATAAACCCTCTAGACTGCAGTGCGTCCGAAACCGTGCAGACAGACCCCATAGACGGTAAAAATGAGACTTTCGCACTTTCTTTCCAATTTTTGCAGACGCTCCAGCTCTTTCTTTTTGACATCAATTTGGTAAGGATTATCTTAAACATTAATAATCGCTTTCGGAAGTTCTTTTGCTGATACTGTGAGGAACCTCAACAGATCATTTTGTTGCAGCATAACTTCCATCTGAAAACGCCAGTTGGTGAAATTGTGCCTTTCGAACTGGGCAGCGTGGTTCTTGCGCTGAAACTTCGGAGGTTTGTGGTCCGCGTAGAATCCAGGCATGGGGCTTCTGCTTGACCTGCTGGTTCTATCGAGCTGATTCAGTGCTCTTGGGGGTTCTGGGACTGTAGATCTTTATAGCGAAGCTCGGGGGACTTCGACGGGACCTGATGTACACACTGCTTTGCTCGGGAAAGAATTTGAGGGGTTGTTTGGCTTTGGAGTAGTTGGTTCCATGATGAAGCGAGTCCGGAGTTCTTAGAAAAGCTGGAGGCAAGGAGCTTGAGGAAACATGTGGAGATTATTTACCTTAGACCGAAGGTTTATGTTCAATCCCCAGGCTGGGTGCAGCTCTAGAACGAGCGGCAAGATTGGTTTTAACTTTGGGCCGGTCTGCTCGACCCTGAAGAATAAACTGACTTTTTGGTTGCTTTTATACCCTCTTTAAAGTACCGTTACATGGCTATCTAAACAAACGTCTACCGATACGAGGAAGTTATTTATAGAAATTGAAGTTGCCGTTGTTTGGTTACGCATACAAGCAATCAAAATGGAGGATGCGTTACCTAGAAATTTAAATTTAAAAAAAAAGTCGCCGTTTCTTAGCAACGTATAATATAATTAAATATGCGTAGTTGCTGTTATTTTTATATTAAATAATTGTGTTTTTACATCGTGGAATGTGAATAATTTTTCGACCATTCTTAAAAGCTCAAAGACACTAGTGTATCATGTCATATGCATGTGCTTATATTTATGTGTAGAAAGTGCCGTAAAGCTTTTTAGTCGAACTGTAGCACATCTATATTTAAAGTTTAGTTTAAACACCTTGATTTCCTCTGTTGGAAAACAACAATGTTTACTCAAACATGAGTTGGCAGGTCTAAGATTGGAACAAAATTTGCTAGATTCAAGGGCGTACAATGTTATGATATACAGAGTGTCCATTTTATCGTGCAACTCCCTGATTCTTTAGAATAGGCAACACTCGTTGCATATCAAATGTTGCTTTACTATTCAAATACAGGCTGTTTCAAATTCGAGCCCCACCATGGGGATCTCGCTTATTTGAAGAGATAGAGAGTTAGTTAAATTGAGGCAAAGTTGCCAAATTTTATGCCTAACAATAATCTGTAAAGAAATTTAAAGTAGCCACTCTGGTTTTTCAGATATCTGAAAAAAACTGAAATTTTGGATTTCTTATTTTTGACTATAACGCATTTATCATTTATGCTTCATATTTCTAGTTAACGCATTATTAAAACACTTTTTTATGCTGAGGTTGAATTGTTTATCAGATTTGGTGTAACTGTTGCCATTGTTCATTTTCGACTGTCAACTTTTTTTTTTCTTATGGTTGGTATTTAAAATTTTTTCATATTTGGATAGAGTTTTCAATTCTGATTTCAACGATGTGTCACACTTTGCATTTTGTTTAAGTTTTGAGCATTTTATTACAAAAAATAAAAATTTCATAAGAGTGCCATGGAAAGACCACGTCATTTAATTTATTTTGAGAAAATTCTAGTAGGCTATGAACTGATGGAAGTAAAACAAAACACTTCTTATATTTACTTTTACTTTTAAATACATTAAGTATGCGAAAATTTCAGGAAACTTTGTTTTGAGCGTAGGCAGCTGGTTAGGTTATTTTTTACAAAAACAAATGAATGACACAGTTACTAACATACACAATTTACTAATAATTCCACTTGCAGTTTTTATGTTTGCAACTGACATAACAAATTTGAATAATAGGTTAAATAAACACAACAGATAACACTACAACTACACTAATACGAACAATTATTAAATGAATGTTCAAAACATTTTAAACCTTTGTAAAACATGCTCAGAAGCTCGTATAAAATGAACACTCTAATATGGGTGTTAGTAACTGTGTCATTCATTTGTTTTTGTAAAAAATAACCTAACCTGCTGCCTACGCTCAAAACAAAGTTTCCTGAAATTTTCGCATACTTAATGTATCTAAAAGTAAAAGTAAATAAAAGAAATGTTTTGTTTTACTTCCATCAGTTCATAGCCTACTAGAATTTTCTCAAAATAAATTAAATGACGTGGTCTTTCCATGGCACTCTTATGAAATTTTTATTTTTTGTAATAAAATGCTCAAAACTTAAACAAAATGCAAAGTGTGACACATCGTTGAAATCAGAATTGAAAACTCTATAAAAATATGGAAAAATTTTAAATACCAACCATAAGAAAAAAGAAGTTGACAGTCGAAAATGAACAATGGTAACAGTTACACCAAATCTGATAAACAATTCAAATTCAGCATAAAAACGTGTTCTAATAATGCGTTAACTAGAAATATGTAGCATAAATGATAAATGCGTTATAGTCAAAAATAAAAAATCCAAAATTTCAGTTTTTTTCAGATATCTGAAAAACCAAAGTGGCTACTTTAAATTTCTTTAGAGATTATTGTTAGGCATAAAATTTGGCAACTTTTCCTCAATTTAACCAACTCTTCAAATAAGCGAGATCCCCATGGTGGGGCTCGAATTTGAAACAGCCTGTATAGTTTTAAATGAGAACAACAGTTTGCTGTGGATTAACAAAACCTCGTTTGAGTTTTTATAATTAAAAAGGTGTACAGGAGGCTACACCCACTGCAAACTGCTTTTCTCATCTATAAAGTTATATTTTAATAATAAAGCTACGTACGACATGCAACGTGTGTTGCCTACTTTGTAGAGTTAAAGGGCTATGATATGATATTCTGACGGAAATACATGCTATTGACCTGTTAGTACTCTAGAAAATAGTGTTTTCATGGTATGAGTAGTTGGGTTCGTTTCTTCATATCCCTGTATCGGATTCTTAGATCGAGATGCGCTCTGGATGGGGTGGTATTAAAACATTCTAAGACAATACTACCTTTAAAAAATTTCAAACAACAAGCGGAAGTGAGACATGTTTCTTTGGTAGCAACTTTTTCTCAAACCGAAGGTCCCAAATCTAAAAACTGAATCTAAACGAAAATTTTAAAACAAACCCAACGCTTCTTTTCCGAACTCCTTAGCTTTAAAATGAAAATTTTGCATTAAAAGCTCTTTTTCCAAAAAAAAACGTTTATTTTCAGACAAATTCTGTTAGCTACAGAAGACCTAGACTATCAGTTGGGATGGAAAATATTCCCCAGTTTGCTCAAAATTTTTTTGAGTATATTTCGAAAATGAGAACCCGAGAATTGAATTTGATAGCTTTTGTACTGTATTTTTTGCAAACTAAAGGCTAACAACTGCAGTTTTTAAGATTGTTGCTTATAACTTTGTAACTAAGCACATTGTTTTATTGCCAAAAAGGTTTAGCTTAAAATTCTGTATAAAAAATTGTCTCCTCTGTTTTTAATGTAAAATCCACCAACCGTGACTCTGCTAAATCTCACTAAAAATATTTTACGGCCTTAGAATTCGCTTAATAATAATTCTTTGTAGTAATTTTATTATTTATTTTTAGGGCATGTGGAGAAAGCAACTTTATTTAATACACCATTCCTTCTCCCTTTTTACTTTCTTCGATATACGAAGTATAGCTATAGAGGAAGGTATTGTGATCGTCGTGTAGGATTTGGAGCTAATGCGATCATTTAGCTAATTTTTTTTTGCTTTGGGCTTACTGGCCAATATATGAGTTATGTTGTAAAAAGTACTTTTATGGTAAACTTTTTCTATCTAAACATTTTGACGAATAAGCAGGTTTTAGGGACTTGGGAGACCGATAAATCGGGCGCTGCAGAGGTGTCTGTCTGTACTCACTTTACAGCCGGTTTAACGCAGAAAACCCAAATTTGACTCAAAGATTTAGTAATTCCACTGGGACAAAACCGTAGGAAAATGAGGTTGGTTCACCAAAAAAGGATGGAAGGGAGGGGTACTCTGTTTCTAAATAGACGCGTTCGAAAAAGAACCTTAGATTAGTATTTTAAATTTTACCCATGTTAAATAGCCAATCGGCGTAAACGCAATCTCCCTATCACCCCCACTGCCACTAACCATCAATTTTTTGTTTTGTTTCTAAAATTTACGAATTTCAGCTTCAAAAACGGTAGGAGCATATTAAATGGCAATAGAACTTTTCATTGAGAAAACTCTACTGAAAGGTTTCCTTTTGATAGCTGAACAGATTAATTGAGTAATCGTCAAAACATCACTCAATTATGAAATCGATGTTAGGATTTAAAGAATAATATTTGTTTACAATTAACAACTAAAAATTAAAAAATTTAAAATATTCCTACTCAAAATTTCTTTAAATTTTTAAAAATTGTTAAAAATTCCTAAAGTTTTCAAAATTTTTCCAAATTTTCAAAAATTATTAAAATTTCAAAACATATTTGAAATTTGTTTAATGTCCAAAAATTTTAAAAATTTGAAGATTATCAAAAGATCACAATCAAAAAGTTTCAAAACACAAACAGTTGACTCTTTTTAAAACTTAAAAAAATTAAAACTTTGAAAAATTAATAAATTTTCCGAAAGTTGTCAAAAGTTTTTCAAAAATTCAAAAAATTTTAATAATGATTTCTATAAATTTTCAACAATATTTAATCATTTTTTTTTTAAATCTTTAAAAACTCTAAACTTCCTAAAAATGTCAAAATGTTACAAAATTTTTACAATTTCCCGCAATTTTCAAAACTTTATAAATTTTCAAAATTTTCATACAGTTCTATAATTTTCAAGTTTTTAAAATTTCCTGAAAGTTTTTCCAGTTTCAGTAGCTATTATTAAACCTCTAGACCCTTTAGAGGTCCTCTACACCAATAGCGTCTAGTCTCTTAGACAACAATCGATCCCACCAACGTCAGGCTTTTTATTGGTGCATTTCTATTGCGCACGCATTCAATAAGCACTATTTTAGCGATAACTGCCAGGTTTGTAGTGGTACAGATGGATATGCAGGTGTGTTCAGGTGTACTGCTTTTTTACTGCATAAGTAGTTGTGGTGTAGCAACAATCGTATTCACCACGGATATCCGATATTTAAAGGGGAGCGAAAATATTCCAGCAGACTCACTTACACGAGTTTCAGCAATTTTACCCGAATTGGTTGATTATGATGCAATTGCACATGCGCAGGTTCAAGATGAAGAATTATTACAACTTCAGTCGAATCAAAATTTCAATTTTGTCAAAGCACGTACACCAAACAATACGTCAATATGGATCGACACGACTCGAGGATTGTCGCGACCTTACGTTCCATTGCCATTTCGTTTTGGAATTTTCCAGCGGTTGCATGGCATGGCTCATCAAGGTACTAGGACGATGCAGAAGCAGGTTGCTCGAAGGTTCTTGTGGACTGGTATGAGAAAAGACATTCGGGAGTTAACACATTTTGTTTTTAAATTACGAAAACACATGCACAACGCCAAGTTCTTTTTCACTAAGATTTTTAATAATAGCAATACTTTCGTGGATCAACAATTAAAATCGTGCTCACACGTATATGTACGCAACGACAGTCATACGCTAGGCTTAAAACAGAATTATTTGGGTCCATTCAAAGTGATCTCTCGAACGGAAAAATATATGGTATTGGAGGGCTTCGGTAAAAATGGAATTGTTTCTCTAGATCGCCTC
Organism: Ctenicera cuprea; assembly: GCA_958336395.1. Classification (NCBI taxonomy): domain Eukaryota; kingdom Metazoa; phylum Arthropoda; class Insecta; order Coleoptera; family Elateridae; genus Ctenicera; species Ctenicera cuprea. The sequence continues at coordinate 49,594,493 of OY284491.1, read as the reverse complement.
AAACCAGCTTTTTTTGTTTAAATATTTTTGTTTAGATATTATGTTCTTTTTATTTTTGCACATTTTTTTCCCTTTTGATCTGTTTTTTTTAGTGAACTGAACTTTTTTCGACTCTGCTCTTAGAACCTCAAGAATTGGAAACGCACCTGAAAAGACTAGAAGCAACTTCAAACTAATTCTATTTTCTATGTTCAATTAGTTAGTTACTTGTATTGTTTTTTGAAAAGATCAGAAGTTTTTGTAGCTAAGATAGCATGCGCTTCACGTTTGGTGCGTAGCTTTTTTTCTTCTGCAAAAGGGGGGGGGGTACTAATGTAGCAACCCGGTTGTATTATTTTATTAGTAACTTAGCGACGTGGTTGCTATGTACATTAATATAAAAACAATTCATAAAAGATTTTGTAAACGTGAACTTTATTAAAACTTTCTCCTCCAAATAGTGTTTTATTTAATAACTACGAACTCAAACATTACAGTGGGGAAGAATCTCGGTTGGGATCAAAATTATTTTTTTATTTTAGTTTTTTTTTAAAACATTGTTGTTGCGTTTTGCTGTTTACACGAGGTTATTTGTTAAGAGCAGTTATATTTTTAAAGAAAAAAATACGAAAACAAATTTGAATTCTCTCACTGATTGACGGCATACTAACACGCAAGTCTGACCTTGATGAGGTAGGATCGATTGTGGTCGAAGCGACTAGACGCTAGTCTCTACACCATGGGTTTTGAAGGGTGGTTTGAAAAAGGTTCATAATACTTTCAACTTCTCTTTCGTCCCTGTTCATTAGAGACCAACCAATGTCTCCATGTTTAGACTTAGATAATTTGGTAATAAAACATGTTGCTTAGTTACAAAGTTATACCAAACAATCGTAAAAAAACTGCCGGTTTTAAACTCTTGTTAGCAAAAAAACACTATGAAAGCTACATATTCGATTTCTGGGTTACTATTTTTGAAATCTACGCCAAAAATGAATAAACTAACGCTCTACACGGTTTTATCGAGTAAAGGAGGGTATTTATTAGGCTAAATTTGTACTGAAATCTCTAGCATTAAAATTGCAGCAGCTACGAGGTTTTGAAAATTTTAACTTTAATGTTATGCTACTCAAAATCAAATTGTCAAACGCAAAATAACCTTGAGGTAGGCGCTGTAATGATGCTATTATGTATGAGAAGTTTTCAATGCCTGAATACTGTGAAGTGAAAAATTTTGGAAACTTCAAAAAAACTACTTCTCATAAATTGACCATACGCTTCTGCTTAAACTTTGTTGCCTTATAAGGCAGAAAATTAAAAAATTTAATTTTTTCAGGTATAGTTTGTTAAAACACATTATTATAATCACGGTTGCCGCTAAAACGATTATACAAAAGTACTTTTAAAAATATGATTAATACTAGTACGGGAAAAACCAAGCGAAGTGCCTCATTTTTTCTTATCGCCCTATTTTCCATTTAACAAGTCTACTTTAGCAGTTTACCTATGCTATACAAACGAATGTCTGCAACCTGTACGAGAGCACAACCATCGTGATAGATTCCATAAAAATGAGGCCAGTAGCGATAGAGTTTCTCCTGCTTATCTTCCTAGAAGCTACATTTTATTAATTTCTACAGCTTTTTTTATACGTTTTCATGTTGTCAAAATTCTATATTTACATTCTAAAGGTGCCGCCAAATAATAGCATCTTGCTTAAATCAAGTTTTACTAATAACCAGTTTCGCGTCGGAAGAATAACCTGCTTGCACACATCTGCTAGTAAAAGTCTAATTCTCATTTCTCTTTCCTTTTCTGTGGCCTAAAATGCTGAAAATGACTTTTGACACAGCTGTTAATGTGTGCATATATTCTAATGCTTACTAAACTGAACAGGTGTTTTTTTTTAATAATAGGTAAGGAATTTATGTTTAAAATAATAAAAGTTATGTATTTAAATTTTTGTCTTTTGTATGCCGTAAACGGGGTCTTCTTAATGCTCCCACTTTAACATAAATTGGTACAACAAAGAAAGCTTTTTAATTAATTATGATATTTTTTTATATTAAAGTAAAACTAAAATTAAAAACATAATAGGTATTAGGAAAGGTACGCCTAATTTCCTTTTCTTGTAGCCCGACCTAGTTATCGTAAATCGAAAACATGAAAGTAGTCAGCATATCGTATTTCCGAAATATTTCATTGATGCAGAGAGTTGTCATGTTGAAACATATTAAAACATTCGTTTATAAAAATTGTAATTAATGCTTCGATGTGTAGAATTTACCCTCACTGTTTGTACAAAATTAATTTTTAGGAAACAGTTGGACCATGTCAATTCGAATTTTTACAAAAACGGATTTATTTCAAAAACCATTGAATTTAGCGTATAACAAAAGCACATTTTTGTGTATTTTGTATAGAGAATACGGTTTTAGGAAAATATTAAAACACTGTACAATTAAAAAGTTTCAGAAAAAAAATTGCGCTTGCTCCCATAAAAGCGATATCTCTTGTTTACTTAGTCAAATAATAGTACGTATTAATATTAATACCAAGTGGTGCCCACAACATATACACTTTGAAAATTTTTCTACAAATACTGATCAAGTTATCGACAAAAGAGGTAGGGATACATTATTCTATTCCCGGCTTCGTAAGAAAACGTTTTTGCATAGAAGAAAATCGACATAATTTATATCAAAATTTTTAGGGACATCCTGTACATTTAAGTGTTCTAAATAGTCTTAGTTTCTAATATCGGAACACTATAAGCAGAGCCGTACCTATCGAAAGAGGTAGGAAGCATTGACTTACTAAAAAGCTGTCGGGCAACCGCCACGGGGCTTTCTTCGCATTTATTGAAATTGTTGATAATTTATAAATATATCATTTATAAATATATAGAAAATTTTGAAAATGTTTAGAAACTGTTTACATGTTTGACAATGTCATGAAAATGTAGAAAATTTTATAGAATTTATGAAAAATATTTAAGTTTCATATTTTATATAATGATTATCTGTGTATAAAATACTTAATTACTTTAACAATATTTATTTATTTTTCACGCTGCAGGCAAAGTAAATAGGCGATAGATCCATAGCTACAAAAGATGAAAATGGCCAATAACTTTTTGCCCTTGACTACGGAACTTAATAGTATTATTTACATTCCTAGGATAATAATTAAAGCAACACGGTACAGATTCCATAATTTTATTTCAAACAGAATACTAAAATGTTGATTTTAACTGTTCGTTGATGTGGTAACAAGCACAGGCAACTTAGAATAATAGGACTTTTAAAAAATAGTTCCGATGACAGCAGTCAAAACGAACTTTTAAAAATATGATTAAATTTCTACCTGTAGCGTGAAAAATTTAATAAGTAACACGGAATGTATCGACTATTAACATTCTCGGCAGGCCACAAGCCTCGGCTTCGCCTCGGCTCGTATTTACCTACCTCGAATGTTATTACGTCTTTACATTCCTTGTTACTTAAATAACTATTAACCTTATACGTATTTCGGCATGTTTACATGCCATTGTCAAAAGTTATGTTTAGAAGGTAAACAGTTAGTGTTGTTATAGCAATAGAACTTGGTGACTTGATCTCGGTAACCGTCTGCAGATGACTTGATTTCTTATTCCAAAATGTCCAATAGAGGAGAATTTAACAGATCAATTTGCTCATTCATTAGCGGTACAGTTTTTAAATGTTTGTGAATTTCAAAAGCTTCTGGTATATCTAATTTACGTTTATCATCACAAAAGTGTAAACATTTCATGGTGTTATTAGATGTCATTGAATGATTGTGTTCTAGTAAGTGTCTAGCGTAATTTGATTTATGTGGGTGTTTGTATTTGGAACAATGTACGTGTTATTTACACCTAATATCAAAATTTCTAATTGGCTGGCCTATATAAACCGAATTACAATGCGAACAATTTAATTTGTAAATGCCTGATTTTAGCAAATCGTCTGTTTTTGATTTTGCATTAAACAGAGTGTTTTAGATGTTTCTAGTTGTTACAAACTTATTTTATATTTACTTGTTTTGTTTATAATTTTAACAATTTTTTCTGATTTGTCACTAAAATATGGGATCGAGGCATATTTAATTGTATCGAATGAAGTTAGGGTATTCGGATACATTTTTTGAATGGCTAATTTATAATCTTTTTCTTTAGGTAATGTATCAATAAGTTTAGTATTATAACCATTACTGTATGCAATTTGTTTAATAATTGAAATTTCTTTATTATAATTAATTTCATCTAACGGGACCGTCAAAGCGCTATTTATCAGGAACCTGTGTGCTGCTAATTTATGTGTTTTATGGTGACAAGAATCGTGTGGTATTGTAATGTCTGTTTGTGTAGGTTTTCTATAAACTGAGTACTCAAATTTATTAGTTGAATTAATTTTTATGTTTAAATCTAAAAAGTTAATGGACTTATTTTGTTCAGTTTCAAGCGTAAATTTTATGTTTGGATGCAGGCTGTTCATTAAAATTAAAAATTTATTAATTAAATCAAATGAACTATTAAAACATGCTAAAATGTCATCAACATAACGAAACCAAAATATAACTTTCTCAGAATGGTTTCATTCAAATATTTGATCTTCTAGATTTTCTATAAATATATTAGCTAAAAGAGGTGAAATTGGACTTCCCATATTTTTGGAAATACATTTTATTATTAAAAGTATATATTTTATAGTTTTGCGAAAAATAAAATTTGGAAAATTATGAAAATTTAAAAAAATGTAACAATTGTTTATCATTATAAAATTTTTTACTTGTATTCTAGTGAAATGGATTCTTTTTCTTTGTGTTCTTTTAGGTAATTCAATTTTCTTATTTGCTTATCTTTTAATTTTTAAACGTTCATTGATATTTTCAATTTTCGTATTCGAAAAATTGATTTATTATATTATTAGGTATAATATTTTTAATATTTGTTGTACGCTGTTCAATAATTTTATCACATCTTCTGATTGTGTTTAATGTTTGCGAAATACTAAAGTTTAAACTTTGGTATAAAAAATTGTTATATTTTTGTCTCCATATTGTATTCAATTTAGCATTTGTATAGTTTATGTGACAAGTTTTTACTCGCAGGACTGAATTGCAAGAAAAAGGGAATAAGTTCCTGCGACCCAAAGCTTCTTCTATTACTCGTAGTGCAATTTTAGAATTTATACCTAATTGTTCTGTCTAAAGAAAGTTTATTAGAGATTTGGATGTTATACAAGGTACGATTTCCAATCTAGTTGCTGTTTTGCGTATTGTTTGGACTAAGGATTCTGTTGCGACAATACTCATTGCTCGTCGTTCTACAAGAGGTCTCTGCGATACCTAAACTATAGTAATAGCGGTATAGATTTTCTTGTAAGCTCGAGATATGATTTTCACCTACCTGCATCTAATTAGTATAATTCAACTTACTGCTTAAAAATGGTATAACAACTAACTAAAACTAAAACTAAAATAAGTTCGTCATCATATCAAAATATTTTAATGTACGTTAAGTTAGCTGACATAATAATTCTTAATTACTTTGTTAATGCCGTTGCAAGCCAGAAGGTCGCACATCCTACAAACTTAAGACGGTTTTTGAAGTGGAACTTGTTTGTCGGCACCTACATGTTTCGTAGGACTAAAACCCAAAATTCGTTGGTAGACACGGGAAACGGAGAGGAAAATGCGTAACGTTTTCATCAACGATTATCTGGACAGCTAAGCCTTAAAAAATAGTATTTTTGTAAAGTTGTTGCTCTATTATTTGCGATTGCTACACTACCATTGTTATGTTTTTATTGTTATTAATAAACTTAAAAACAAAATAAACTAAAATTCCTGGAAAAATGACCAAACTCCAGAGCCTCGATCGACCTCTGAGCCCATTTTATATGGATCTCTTATATTGTACGCGACACGTATTCGTTATATTCCCCCGCTTGACGTTGTAAGCACGCATCGACGATATACCTGCCTGGACGGGGGAATCGTATTATTTATGCCGCAGTTGAAGAAAAAAATATTGGTTTGTATTAAATCACTGATACAGCGTAGAATACGGCGAGAAATATATTTTTCGCTCTAGGAACTATAGCCATATAAAGTGTGGGCATATTTTGAAAGATTTAACATATACCTGGCAATAGCAAATTTATGCGGCGATATCAAAATTTTTGTTTTAAATGAAATAAAATAGATATTTAGTTGTTTCATTAAAAATACACTATTTTTCTCTTTTTAGACTTCCAAATGTATTTACATTATTACATGGGACCTTTTTTGAGAAAAACGCAAAAGGGCTTTTACGTCTTAGTTCTTTATTTTTAATTTTGTTCAAATAACCCCTGAAGTGTCAGGTTATTGTGATTTAATACAAATGTTAAGTATACTCCAGTTTCCAGTCAGAGACCAATTGTGAATTGTGACGTTTGCTGATGCACTGCTGTTTTTAATTAGCACTTTATGATTGGTCTATGTGTTATTATAATCACTTTAAAAATGAGATTTAAATCTTCCGGTAAATTGTCACAACAACCTGCTATTTACATCATTAATAAATTGTTACTTGCAAAACATTATCAGATAAACCGATCCTCTTCTTCAAATTTTTGAGACTAGTAAAGCTCTCTAGCTACTTACAGTAGTATAAAAAATACTAATGACGTGATAAAAAATGGTTTTAATCGCGGTTTTCTTGATTCTCTTATCTGGTTAGGGTATTTTTTTAACTGTGTAATACATTTACTATCGCGTGGCGCAGTGACACAAATATAAAAATCAACGGGCGGCGGTACGGGAATGTTAAATTTCGTATCCAATAATTTTTCAATTTTCAGCAATTATAAATTTAAAAATGCTGAAATGTGGATTTCGGGTGGACTTTCCCGTACTAAAACTTATCGTATTTTCAAAAGTGTAAATTTTATAATTATAACCTTCCATTCCATCCATCCAAATTCATAGAAAGCGCTACAGTGAAATTAAACCTTTCAAAAAAAAAATGGTAGCTATTACTAGATAGTAATACTTGCCGTTGCCGTATTTGCAAAAGTGTAACATTTAATAATTATAACGTTGTACAGTTCAGGGAGTATTAGGTTTCTAAGAAAACGAACAGCGGGAATTTGAATTTGCGATAGCCTATTCAATTGGTATCCGTACCGTAACTCTAGCCATAGAAGCAGCGACTACCTGCACCACCAAAGCAAGCGCCCGCCGCCGCGCCTGTCGGCGGATTACAAATTCTGCTTCGGATGTCGGACATAAATGGCTATATTAGCTTTATTTGGGAAGTTATCAAAAATATGCACTAGATGAAAAATATATTTTTTAACTAGAGCTTATTGATAGGCGTAGTTAAAATAAGGTAAACGACATAAATCGTGTTGTTGATATTAAAAAGTATCGTTTTTTTTTCTTAATTTTTAAAATAGTTGAAAATTTTAGCAAATTTTAATAAAGAACTTTAAATAATCTATTGAACTGATAAAAGTTTACAACGATCGGCGTTTGCGTTTCTGAATAAGTAATTAATCAATTTCTAATTTTTCAAAAATTCCTGGAAGGCGTCAGAGTGAACTTTAGAAAATAAATAAAAAATGAATTTATAATTCAATGCAAAGAAGTAATAGAGGTTAGGAAGGAGCTTATGCACATTGGCCAGTGAACCTTAAAGGTGTCTGAACATGGCTGCCAAACTGTGACGTAGCGGAAGTGTCACCAGTGGCTGCGTCAGAAAATTGTATTTAGGGCATAACGAACAAATTATAAAACATGAGTATGCTGTTTTAGTTGCCAATTTATTATAGAAGGAAACAAAGTACAAGTATTTTATTGCCCATTAAACAAAATTAAATGGGTTAGACGACTTCTGCATTCTTTGGAAACCTAAATTTGGGGTTAGAGAAATATTGACCTCTCCGCCACTGTCTTAACCTCAAACGTCAAATTGAAATTTATATTTACATTTGGCAAAATACTTACCTATGGAAAGTTATTCCTTTCTGCTTGTTAATTTTAGTACTCGAGCAACCACAGCAAATACAACTAACCATATTTAATAACAAAATTTGTAAACATCACCGGCACAAATGAATCACCAAAAGTGTCTGAATATGGCGGCGGTGACGTCACATCCGTCACAGTGGTTTAAGTGCAACTAACTCGAAACCCTCCTTCCTAACCTCTATTACTTCTTTGATTCAATGCAAGCTCTATCGGCTCAGAAAGAAAAAAAAAAATCGTGTAGGCAGTTTTTGAAATGTTGAAGCAACGCCATTGCGATCGTTTTCAGATTTTCAAAATTAATTTTATTTCATCGTATACTACTTGGAAAGGGCTCTCAAACAAGTGGTAACTGATTTCGACCAGACAACTACTTTTTGAGTAAATGGGCGTTAAAGTCGGCCAGAATTTTAAAGCTAGAGAGTTCGGTAAAAACGTTTTCGATTTGTGCTAAGATCTTCTCTCAGATTCCGTGCGTAAAATTGTCAAAATTTAGTTTTCAAATCAAACGTTAGCATGTCTAACTTCCGTTTCCGGCTTCGGATTTTTGTGAAAACTTTAGCTTGAACTGCAATTTCCGATGTATCTCTTGATTTAAAATTTCATTACAATCGGTCCAGTACTTTCGCCTGTAGAGGCGAAACCCCTCTCCCTCCACACACACACAGACATACATTTTTTAAAAACCATTTTTTTGAGTTCCTTGAAGCGCAAAACGTGTACTTCCGTTCAAATCTGGATTTCGAAAATTTTCATGAAATCAATATTCCCCTATACCGAAGGTATGGGAAAGTAAAAATTTATCAACAATTTTTAAAATTTTGAAAATTTTCAGTTTTTAAAAATTTTAAAATTTCCGACAATTAAAAAAAAATTTAAAAACACTAAAAATTTTCAATTTTGTAACTTTATTACCCCTGCAAAATTATTTTGTTTGTGTGATGTATGCGCTCCTCCTACCTATTACATCAAAAGTTTCTGGGGCTTGATTCAGGCTGCTTATAAACTGATTTACTCCAGTATATGCGTATTTAAATTTAACACGTACTGAATATACCATCGCATTTTTAGTTTCCCATACCTTCAGCATGGGGAGGTATTAATTAAGTTCAGATTTTAACGGAAATACACGTTTTGGGGTTTGAAGATCCCAGAAAACAAACACCTGTTTTGCAGTTCGCAAAGTATATGTATACTTTGTTCTACTTATTTAATAGCAATTGATGTACAGCAACATTTTTTTAGAACTGGTAGAAACTATTGAAGATTGTAAATGTTTTTTAAACAATTCCGAGATGTATCGAAAGTGGAGAAGAAAAATTTGAGCATCCTTAAAGTTAATAATAATTATGCGTGTAACTATTTTGCATCGGCGATTCTCCTTTTGTTACTTTGTGCCGTTTACTTAAAATTGTTTAAAAAGTATTTACTGACTTCAGTTGTTTCTACCGATTCTGAAAAACGTATTAAATCCATAGCCTATTTACAAGTAAAACATAAAAATGAAAAAAAATGTCGCCGCTGCAAGCCGATATATTTACGACTTTAAGACATAATTTAAAATTTTCAGGTGATTTCATTCGGAAATTATCCACTATAAACAGTAGCGGATTTGTAAATTTCAAATATTTAGCAGTTCTAAATAAATTATCTTTGTTACAGCATCTTTGCATCTTCGTCAGCACGTGAAAAACAAGTTTAGCGAATAAGTAAATGCTATACGTCCTACTAATAAATATTTTGTTTTTTTGTACTTATTTAATTATTGGCTATGTTATACTTTTTTCTCAAATTTATTTTAAACTGCAGTGTATTCTCTCTTCTACTTATTGGTAACAAAAATTGTATCTGTAATAAATTATAATAAAAGAATTTAAATGTTAGACCTACTTCTGCCGCTTTAGGTAGTTTTCCGAAAACTTTGAGTTTTGTAGAAGTTTAAAGACAAAGTGTTGACCCTGCATTTAGGATGTATTTAAGTGCTAAAATTTTCACATCTGTTAGCAATTTAGTTTCCGATTTTTACAAAAACGAATAATTGTTGGGGGCAGTTAGACGTTAAAAAATTTAGCTTATTGGTTTGTAAACGGCAAAAGTGAAGATTTTTCAAAGGATCACATATTAAATCTTAATTGGATGTAGTCGGTCAGCCCGTATTTAAAATAAAATTTCATTTATTGGGCCCGTTTAATAGACAAGCCCGCCGGCCGGTCCCGTACTTTGCAACAATAATAGCCGGGCCCGTCCGGCCTGCCCAACAGGGCCGCTCGACAGGCCGGGACAGGGCCTATGCTCGTCAGGCCAGCCCGGCCCATGCAGGGATCAATAGTCAACAGAAAGGGAGAGAGTGAGTAATATTGTAAAGTAAACTGATAGTACGCAGAATTTTTTTCTGAATAAAATCGATTATTTGGAAAAACATTCCTGGGAATTAAAAAAACTTTAAAACGGAAAAACAAATTTGTCCAACAAAAATTGGGTAAGAGGGAAAAAATTACCTCAACCTCTGTATTGCCGTATATAGAAATTAAGTTAAGAACCTTATTCTACTATCACTCATGGGCAATTTTATCGGCCCCATTTATTAAATAAAGGTGAAGGAATTTTCGACTTTCAAAAATTCATATAAGGTGTCACAGAGAAGTTAGCAGACTGGGATACAGGCCAAATTGTAGCTGATTTATATCTCTATAATTTTACAAAGTGACAAAAGAATCCTGTCACCAGTTTCTAAGCAGTATGTTTTTGACAAAGTCAAAATTTTGATATTTTTTTCGTTTCACGGTTTCAGTAGTTTCGAAAGTTCTAATAGCTTCTAACATTGTGTACTCTTAGAGCATTTCCAAAACTAAATTTCATCTCGATTTGATAAACTCGTTTTTCAGTAAAAGTAAAATCTTAAATCTTTAAAAATTCATAGGGGATGTCAGAGAGAAATTGGCCAACCAACCAAATTGTAGCTCATCTTTAGCTACATCAGCTTATCAAATTTAAAAAAAAAATGTGTCAACAGTTTTTGAGTAATATTCTGTTGAAATTTACGAAATTTTGAAAATAGTTTCACTTCATAGCGGCCGCCATTTTAAAGCTAGAAAGTTTAAAAAAAAGCGTTGGATTTGCTCCAAAGTCCTGTATCGGATTCAGTTTTCAACATTATAGAATTTCGTTTTGGAAAACAATGCTACCAAAAAGACATGTCTGACTTCCGCTTCCGGTTTCGGATTTTTCAAAAGCTGATATACCCCCAAATTTCAAAAGCTCATTGAAATTTGACCATCCGTTCAGTAGTTATGAAATACCACAACTTATCCCCATACCCACGCACCCACATACAGACATTTAAAAAAACACTTTTAAGTTCCTAGAGATCCAAAACAAATATTTCCGTCAAAAGCATCAAATCATAACCAAAATTTAATAGAATTTAAACCGTAATGATATCTTATTTCGGTTCACCTCTCTGTTTACTTCTAATTTGTTTTTGATAATGACGTATAAACAGGTTTAATTATTATATTTATAAGTTCGAGCTTTACTTCGTTGAAGTTTATTTTAATTTATTGTAAATAAAACAATTTTTAACTTCAGCAGGTTTTTCATTTTAGCTTTATACGTATTTCAACGTGTTCACACGTCATTATCAAAAGCAAGATTAAAAATAAACAGTTGGTGTTGCTATAGGAACAATAAATCGTCATAACTTGATCTTGGTTTTCTATACCTGCGTTCAGGTGACTTGATTTCTCATTCCAAAACGTCTAATAACGGTGAATTTAATAGATCAATTTGTTCATTCATTAAAGATACAGATTTTAAACGTTTATGAATTTTAAATGCTTCTAGTATATCCAGCTTACGTTTGTCATCACAAAAGAGTAAAAATTTAGAGCGTTATTAGATGTCATTGAATGGTTGTGTTTTAGTAAGTGTTTAGCGTAATTGGATTTATGGGAGTGTTTATACTTGTAACAACGTACGTGTTCCTTGTACATAATATCAAAATTTCTAATTGTTTGTCCTATATAAACCGAATTACAGTGCGAGCAATTTAATTTGTAGATGCCTGACTTTAGTAAGTTGTTTGTTTTTTTTTACCAACAAACAAAGTGTATAAAATGTTTTTTGTTGTTTTAAAAGTTATTTTACATTTATTTGTTTTGTTCATAGTTTTGGCAATTTTTCTGATTTATTGCCAAAATATGGAATTGATGCGTATTTCATTTTGTCTGAATATGTTTAAGACTGAAATAAATAAATAGCTGTTGAAGTTAATATTTATTTTATTTATAAATTGATAATAATCCTGTCAATTGTTGCAAGCCGGCCAGCTTGAATTACCCATACACATATTGTAATACATTATTTGAAAGTTTATTATTATACATTGCAGCTAAACGCATTTTACATTATTATTTTTTAAAATTAATACCATCACAAATTACTGGTAAAATTTTGAACCAAACGCGACACCAAACGTCTAAAAATATACATATATAATGAGCGCCATAATTAATTGATGTTTGTTATTCATTTTATTCACTTCTCATTATAATGAACTGCAGATTTTTATTATCGTTCTAAATTTAATCGTATGCTGTTGTAGCGTACAATCGCGGCTTCAAATTTCTCTGCACCATGATCGTAAAGTCCAAAAACTAGGACGTTTTTTACGTCTCCATTATATACATAATTAAGTGAAGGGACTAAGCCGGACAATTATAGTTGGTAGACCTATCATTCGCCTTGATGTATTTGCATTTTATTTATTATAAATACATGGGAGCCTTTCCTGCCGATTCAATTCTAATGGGACTTTAGTTAATTATCCGTGTTGTATTATTAAGAAACATTATATGATAATTGGAAGAAACGGAAAACAAATCATAAAGAAAAATACACGAACATCATTATTACTATTAAATTTTTAATTATCAGAACGGTTTAATTTTGTAAATTCTAAAAACGTTGACATAAAAAAAACGAGAGAGTTTTAAAAGTGTTATATAAATTACCTTTAAATATTAGGCGGTTTATCTATCACACATATAAAATATATAATAACAGCTCTCAAACTGTCAAAGCTTAACAACAAATAATATGAGGTCTGCTTCCTCGCCTCCAGCAAATGGACATCGTCGCGAAGAATGAGGGACTCCGACAAGAGAGAAGAACCCTGCGGCTTCATGTGAGCCACTTGGTGTTGAGAAACTCAACGAGAATTCAAGGTGATAGCGTGTATAGGTCTACTTATTTTCATTCACACTTGCGGTTAAATGTGGAAAGATATTAAACATCAAACAATTTTTCTAAGCTTCAAATATTCACTTTTTATTTTCAGATTTGCTATTTTAAAACAAACTTCCAACTATAAAAAATAATCTTCAACGGTTTTATGATTAGTTGATTACACTTAGATATTTTTAAATTTCATTCAAATTTTAACTTTTTTCACACGTTTAATATTGTTACTTATACTAATTTCTTTAGATTTTCGAGATGTTTATATAAATTTTTTGAGAATTTAATTTTAACATCTAATAGGCGTATTTTCCAATATATGCGAACAATTTTACTGTAAGTAAATACAACTTTGTTGGAAAAAATTTGTAAACATTGATAAATAAGATTTGTTTTTCCAAAACTGCAAATACGTCGGGTGCACTTGCTAGAAAACAAAAATTTGGGAAATAATACACTAAAACAATTATACTTAGCATTAGTGTTTGGATGTATTATTTTATGAAATAAAAACGTAGCTAGTATTCTTGTTTGTTTACTTGTTTGTTGTGGCTCCTAAGTTCAGGAATGTGCGTTTTTTGGCGCAGTCGGTAGGATATTAAGACCTGTCTATGGATTTTATCAGCTAAAAAGCCAAGGTTCTGTTTTCTCAGTTTAAAACGACAAGTTGCTAGCTGTAAAAAAATAATTTGACTGGCAAACATTTTACGGTTGATGAATTTTGATTGGCTTTTTACAGTAACAGTGAAAGTACAATTAAATGTTTATGACTTTCAAACAGATCTTTTATTATTGGCATTTTTCTATTGATAAATCTTTTGCTCATCTTATAACATTTCTTTTAAGTTTTCAAAAAACAGATGTTCCCTTACACGTTCAGAAAAAAATACCACAGGTTAAAATTAAACTTAGTATTTTATTTCATTACCACCGATGAACAATTTCTCTCATTTTTTAAGTGAAAATGAATTAATATCCAAATTTCAAAAATTTTAGGGCCACTTTTAGCTTATAAGCCGACTAACTTCCAAGAAAATTTATTGTCCAGTTTTAAAAACAATTTATGTATATTCTAAATATTTTGCTATTCGCAGTTATTATAGATTTAAAAAATCCCTGTCTGTAGTCATTTTCAGTAAATCGAATGATTGTAATAATCGATAGATGGGTGCTGGAATCATTTTAAGAACCGATATATTCGAAATAATCATACGCATCCATGAGCGTTTCTATGCAATATTTCAAAACTTGGCGATTTACTGCAACCCAATACTAATTTGCGAATATTCCTAACATTCGCTGCCAGTTTATATTTTACTATGCGAATGTAAATTGTTTTAACGCTGGATGTTCAAATCATACTCGTCTTGTTGTCTCTTAGGTTTGCTGGAGTTGTATATTTATGTTGGCTATGTCTTAAAAGCTTGAAAAATTAAACACTTTAAATATATTCAAACAACATTTCAGATAAAAGAAAAAGTTTGTTCATTTTTATTTGAAATATAGCATCTCTATTGTCTATCGCTTAAAAGCTTTACTCTACAGCTATCGAAATATTTCATTATATTTCAATAATCGAAAGCTTCTTACATTTTCGTTCAATATATAGCCTTTCTACTTGCTATCGCCTAAACGTTTTTCCCCGTAGCGGGCAAAATATTTCGGTTATTTTTCCTTAACCTCTCGAAATATCTCGAGATATGTCAATAATCAAAAGGTTTGTTAATTGTCATTCGAAATGTAGCATCTCTACTGGCTGTCGCATAAAATCGTTCCTCCGAAACATAATTCAAATTATTTTTTCTAACCTCCCGAAATATTTCGAGATATGTCAATAATCGAAAGGTTTGCTAATTTTTATTCAAAATTTAGCACTTTTACGGACTATTGCTTAAAAGTCTTCTTCCAAAACAAGAAATTAATTTGAGTAATTTTCCGTAACTTCTCGAAATATCTCGAGATGCTTCCATAATCGAAAGGTTTGTTCGTTTTCATTTGAAATATAGCATCTTTACCGACTATCGCTTAAAAGCTTTCCTCTGCAGCTATCGAAATATTTCGTGATATTTCAATAATCGAAAGGTTCTTACGTTTTCGTTCAGTATATAGCCTTCCTACTTGCTATCGCCTAAACGTTTTTCCCTGCAGCGGGCAAAATATTTCGGATATTTTCCCTTAATCTCTCGAAACATCTCGAGATATGTCAATAATCAAAAAGTTTGTTAATCTTCATTCGAAATGTAGCATATCTACTGGCTATCGCATAAAATCGTTCCTCCAAAACATAATTCAAAGGATTTTTTCTAACCTCCCAAAATATCTCGAGATACATCAATAATAGAAAAGTTCGTTTATTTTCATTCAAAATATAGCGTCTCTACTGGCTATTGCTCCTCCGCAACAGGCAAAGTAGTTCAAATAATTTTCCGTAACCTCTCGAAATATAATAATAATATAATCGAAAGATTCGTTCATTTTTATTTAAAATGTAGCATCCCTACTGGCTATCGCTTAAAAGCTTTCCTTCGAAGCAGGCAATATAATTCAAATAAAGTTTCGTACCCTCTCGAAATATCTCGAGATGTTTCAATAATCGAAAAGTTCATTCATTTTCATTGTAAATAAAGTAGATACTTCTCCTGGCTATCGCTTAAAAGCTTTTTTCCAAAACAAGCCAAGAAGACTGGATTAAAAATCCGCCAAAGTCACAAAGAAAAAGTTGGCACTGACCGCCATTGTAAAGCTTGAGTGTTCGTAATAAAGCGTTGAATTTTTAAAATGGTTTTCTACAAGTTTCCAGTTGTAAATTTAAATTTCTGAAACAAATTATGCCAAAAAATGTTTTTTTTTGTGAAAACATAGAAATTGAATATTTACATCATATCAATTGTGAATGAATACGCAAATACAAAACATGGAAATTATCTTTTCACAGCTTAAGCATTTAAAAATAAAACCATTACAATTACAAAAATTATGAAATTATACCAAATGAGTAAAAACGCATAATGTCTGTAACTTGGTGAACATTGATTATTATAAAAAAAAGGCTTTAATAAAAGTTGTTGGTTAAATTTCATGGCATACTGTGTAAGTGTTCAATTTTTTTTTATAGTTGCTACGGCACCCAACAGTTGTTTGGCAACCTACATTTTTTCATACGTTTTTAGATACAGCATTTTTTTTTCTCTTTCTGGTACAATATTATTTATAGAATTACGTAACAAACTTTTTAAGTAAAATACCTCTGAATTTAAAAAATTTTCTAGTTGCTATAGCAAATAAATTACTAAATTTGTCTGTGAGTGTGCATGCAAAAGTGCAAAACGCGGAGGAGCGCAAATATCATAAAAATATATAAAAAAATAATTAATAATCGCAGAGTGCTACATAAATTAAAGATGTGTATATGGATGGTTGCGATTTAATATGGCAGAAGTACTACAACTAGTGATCCTGTTATTTCGGCAAACTTTAGGTTGATTGTTAACGAGTGCTAGTTCAAATTTAACTAGCATTTGCTAACATCCAACCCACGTTTATCACCAGAAAATCGTGGTTACGTGTTGTATTTGCAATGACTATAGCACACACAATTAACTACGATGTATTTTAAAATACTGAATGATCGTCGTTTTTAATATGCTTAACCGCAGCTATGGTAGTAACTTGTCGCCCTTGTCGCTTTATAACGCAGCCATAGCAGCAAAATGACGATAGAGTCGCTTATCGTCATTTTACATAGAAATCTACTAGTGGTTTTTTCACCCACAAATTATTTCATTAGTTGCCGACAAGGCTATCGAGCACTCTGATTGGTTAAATAAAATCTGTGCGATATAGTCACAAGTAATAGAACCAAAAAATGAGTATGATTGATTACGAGTGCTAGTTAAAAGATAATTCCACAGTTGCAAGCGCGAGTGGGGTGATCCTAAATCAGATTAGCACATTTTAACTATAAACCCAAAGTTTTCACAATAAAATCGCGGTCACGTGTTATATTTTATAATAATTACAATAACACACACTTATTTATGATGCATTTTAATTTTCTTTAATGAAGTGCGGTGAATCTCATCGTAAATGATTGTCAAATTTCGCGTATCGTGGCGTAGTACGATTTTAACTTGTTGTTTTTGTTTTTTCACTTATTAAACATTACTAGTGCTTTTTCCAACAGTTATGCTAATTGTGTATTTAAAAATAACGGGATTACCACTTACGTAAAGTTGGTGCGTAGCAACGAGTGTTAATTTTGCTTTAAAATTCTTCTTCTCGATATAGCGCCGAGAATAATGTTGGTATGCAACAGATTTTCGTATTTTTTACCTTAATTGTATTAAAATTTATTTATCAAAACTATCACAAGTTACTATGCAACAGATTGTGGTAATTATTAACCCGGTTATTTTTAAATTCACGATTAATGTATGATTGGATTATTTCACAAATACGTACATTAAACTGTGCAATTACATTTACTTTTAAAATTAACAAATAAATAGTTTTAACTTATTTTCGGTAAAATTTCGGACGACAATATAAATTTTCTTAAACAAAATAAATACGATTTGCTATGCAGAAGTTTGAGTAACTTATCCTGTTTGCTTCTTTAGATGCACGGGTAGTATCAGAGTAGATTATTTCTCGCATAATATATCATATTGTCAAATCAATTGTATTATTAAAATTTGCAAATAAAATCAATGAGTAGTTTGCTTAAGTTTCTTTGCTATAAATTTTGTACCTAAAAAAGGGATAGGGTACCGAGCGCGCAAGTTATAAGTGAAACTTCTTAACGTAAGACACCGCTGATGCATCCGCTTTTAAACAAAAAAATTAAATCGATATGCCAAGTACTTCTCGAGATATTACGTTATATGTGTTAAAAAACGCTTAATTTGAAAATTGGCGATTTGGGCATTTACTATTAATAAAAATGTTTGGTACCGGTCAAAACGGTCGCAAATAGAAATTTTGTATAGCAAATAACGCACTTATCAAGAATATGTCGGTATCATCGAGTTTTACGCAAAAAAAAACATTTTTACGAAGGAAGCACTTTTATGGGAATTTTATCAATTTTTATATGAAAACATGTTATTAATGTGAAAATGTCAAAATTTTAATGAAAAACAATATATACTCCTTCTTTCAGTAATTCAATCTTCAATCAGTTGTATTTTAAATCATAGTTTTCACTAGATGTGCTGTTCTTAGGCTGGCTATACAAGCAAAGCAACACGTTATACTCATTTAGTGTTGTTTATCTGTGATGATAAAACTGAACATTGACCGCTTCAGTGTTTGCATCTAGGCGACCTTACTTCCGTCACATTACTTCCGTTCCAACACTTCCGTCTCGCATTCGCGTGGTTACTCCTGCTGTTAAACAAGTTTTACTTCAAAAATATTGCGGTGTAAGTTTTCTATTGACCACCAAATGCGACGTAGGGATTGAATATGTGTGATATGTATTAAATACAGAGCCCTTTCCTCTGTCTTACCTTTTATTGTTAGGAGACCTCTCCCTATCGAAAACTACATATTTAGGTGTCGATTACAGAAAGCACAAATTTGCTTGTGCAATAGCCCGATACGTTATAACATAGTGAGCAGTATTTGGTTGCAATACTGTAACACAATCTGCTGCTATCATTTCGAACACAAACACAGAAAATTAAGTATGCAGCTGCCGGCTGTTTATTTAAAATGATGGAACACTTAATTTCAACAGCTTGTGAAGAGCTGGTGTTTAAATACGAAGCCGCGCACTGTGAGTTTAATATTATCATCATATTTCACTTATAACATCTACATTATATAAAAGATTTTTTTACACAATATTTTGTAACACAGAAGAACGCTAAATCTTCTCCACGTCCCAGGCTGTTACAGTCCGAGATGCCACGTCGGCGGCGGCACGAGATAAACCTTACATTACGTTCTCCGAAATGCGATCACACTAACAACATTTGCCAAAAAAAAGCTTCTGCTTGTAGGTGTCATTTACGATTTACGGTGAAAACATCCCTGAAAAAGTTGCACAAATTCGTTGGGTGAAGCAATAATGTAAAAAAACACCCGCCGACAACAAACGTCTAATAAGGGATCCAGTAAATACACGCTCCAGAAAAAAAAATTACCTGGAACTCACAAACCCGGTAAAATAATTTGCCGTAGAAAACAATTACCTACAAAAACAACATTTTAACAATAGCACGTGTATTTTCTTGCTGGTGAATCACTTCATAATTATGAAAGAGCTTTCCCTGAAAAACACACGAGTTTGTTTTCTAGCTGATCGATTTATATGAATAAGGGCGGATTTTATTTAGGAAATATATGCAAATGTCTAACAAGTATTCTTTAGAGAGTAATTATGGTTCAAAAACACTGAAAAGCGGTGTTAATGCACTACCCTGAAAATGAGGAAAAGCGCTATGTTTAACCTATTTCTTTTGAGGAACTGTTTCTGGGGATGTTTTTGATGGAGATTTTACGAGGGTGTTGCTTTCTCAAAGGTGTTTTCGGGGCTGCTTTTTTCAGGCCTTTGTTTTATTTCTTTTTCTGGGCTTCTTTTTGGTTTTGTACGAAATTTTCTGTTCGGGAGTAGCTCTCATTCTCGAAACTGACTCACTAAAGAAAATAGTCATAAAAGTTTATAGTTTTATAAATATATCTTTGTCATAAAATTGTGTATTAGCTTAACTTGGTATGAAGAAGAAACTGTGTAATAACAACACTTAAAAAATACACCACCCTTCCATACAAGTAACTAAATACCAGATACGTATTTCGACAGCAAAGCTATTAACATCAGTGGTAAACCGACACTCAAGGGTGCTCTATTTTTTTTAAGTTAATTTGTTATAATTAATTAATTCTAGAAATTTTTAAAAGTTCTTCACAAATAATCTTTTTACAAATAATTTGTGGGTCTCTTGAATAAATTTTTTTACGATTGTGTTGTTGAATTTGTTTTAAATAAAGATATCATTGAAAAATGTAACCCATTGAGTCAATCAAGCGCACAGTCATATTTATTGCTCTAATTATTTGCTATATAAAATAGTAATTATAGTTGAACTCTTATTAAAACAAGTACTGATTTAAATATTAACATTAAAACATTAAAAAAAATAATATTCAAATTTATTTAAAAACAATTAAAAACACTTAAATGGAATTGATTTTTCTTAACTTGTAAGAATTCCTACGTTTTTTCTTAGTTTTATTACAATTTAAGTGTTCCTAAGTAACAACAATTAATATGGTATAAATTCAATAAAATCAGCTTTCAACACTTAATTATTTTACATAAAAGTACAATTATTTGAAACATTACAATGTTTACCTTAAACATTCCGATATCATCTTACAACTCAAGTTGATACCTGCCGCGTAAGCCAACCTTTCTACAATCTCACAGTTCTTCAGATAAAGTGTGTTAGTATGTCGGCCGGTGTTGTATCCCGTCGAGGATGATCATTGTATAGGCATTCATATCCCGACTTCCGATGTAGTGCCATGAGAGAGTGCGGTGATCGTATTCGAAGGGAGCGAACAGCTCCTCTAAGCCCCAGGTTAGCCCTTCGGAGGGTCCTGGTGTTGTCTGAAGGACGACAATTTCGAGAAGCAGCAGCAGTGTTAGCTAGACTAGGACCTACCGCTTTAAGTGCTGTTGCTAGTGAACTACCCTTAGACTTACTCTTAGATGGTCTACCCCATTCTGCGCAGCTTTTGGAGACGCTATTCAGCAGGTAGGATTTGTTAATCGTGTGGAAGTGAATAAAGCTAATATACAGATTTACTTTCAATATTTTTGTTTTGCTTATTTAACTCAGACTCTTGGGGATTTTTTGGATTTTAAGAAACTTTGTGGTTTTCTAATAAATAAGAACGCAATAAATATATAAAAATGATTGTGTTGTTGCTCCAAATTTTTATTCGACTCTTACCTGAAATTACATGGTGTTTGTATTTATAAGATCGACCTTGACTTAAGTTCATATTAATATATTAAATATAAAATACTTATTAACTTCAACAAGTAGGTTTTTTGGCTAAAATAATTAGCTGTTATTAATTATTTTATACATAATATTTCGTTATGTTATTTATCATTCTAATACTCCATTAATATTTACAGCAAATGTTATTGCAAATACATTCATTTAAAATTTGTTCAGGTATAATACAAATGTTGAAGTGTTGTAGAATAACACACATTTCTGTTATGAGAAAAGCATTAATTAAAATTGAGTTTTAATTAAATAACACAAATGCTTTCAATAGCACAGTGAAATGTTGAACATGCCATAACATGCAATACAGAAAACCTCTCGACCAATACAAAATGAAATACGCAGCAAAAGCCTGATATAGTGATATATTTTATTTTTAATCTCGTCCACGGCACTTCTATTGATTTCCAATTTTCCTTTTAAAATATTTAGGTGTGTGCTTTCAGTAAAAACAACAAAATAAAATATGCGCCCGTACTTCCCAACTTATCACATGTTCAAATGAATTTTTGTATTAACATCGCAAACTCTAATAACACAGTATTTCTTCCTAATCGGTAATTTCCTATACGTATAGAAAATGTTACGAGCCCAACAGCGACTGCACAAATTGTTTTTCATTAATTTTTGTTACTGTGTACATGGTATAAAGCTACTGATTATGCCCTCTGGAATAGTTTTAATGTAATGGCCGCCCCCGCAGAAGCGCAAGCTATTAGCGCGCAACCATGTAGACACGTTATGAATAGTTTTAGCTTTATAATTGAAAATCCACAACGTCGTGTAGCTGTTTTTTTTACCTCAGTGAGAGATTTCGGTGTTTGGGCGTAACACTTACAACAACGGTAGCTAAAACCCGACTTTATTAATTTTTTGTAAAAAAACAAATTTTTCTTAAATTTTCAGAAAACTATTGCTTGGGATTAAAGAATAGAAAAATTATGAAAGTCAAAAAATGGGACGATTGATCTCCTCAGTTTGAAATTATCTAATTAAATGAAAAGTCAAACAAAAGGGCATTCATTTCCAAATTTTAAAAATTCATCGTAATAAGCGCATTAAGTACCAACTTTTTGTAATTTGTTAATAGCTTAACAGGGTGCGACAACTAAAGTTTTGCAAACTGATATTTCCAAACCTATAAAAGATTGAGCAACAAAATTTTTTATAATTTTATGGGACAGAAGGGGTCGCTTATTAGGCTAATAGTGAGTATTAAAAATCTCCCATATTTTAAAGAATGGCCAGTAACTTAATATTTTTAAAAACGATGATATATTATTTTTATTATTTTTTAATATCCGCAGCAAAGCTTTTTTTTGAAAAACGTTATAACTACATCTAAAAATGGGGGGATGAAATTCTATATAAAATAATACCGTTACGAAAATTTTTTTTAGTTAAATGTGTACTGAAAATAAGCAACGAGACTTAGATCAAACAAAATTTAATAAAAGTGAAATATGTACGTTTACAACCCCTAATAAAAGGGGGATGTGTTCTGTGCATTTTTCTTTCTAATCAAACTCTGCTCTATTTAATTGTGGTTGCTTATTTTAGTAGGGACATTTAAATTTAAAAAAATAATTTCGTTCCGCTTTTTAATGTTTATAGAATTTCATCTCCTCATTTATTAGGGGTCGTAAACGTTTTTCAAAAACAGATATTCAAATAATATTGAAAATTGTGTATCGCCCCATTTAAAATTTTGAAGGTACCCTCCATTCCTTAAAATAAGTTTTTTTTTCAAAACTCGCCTTTCCATCCTGCAAAACCATAAAATTAGAAAAAGTTGTGGAGATATCAGCTTGTAATACTTTAGTTACCGCACCCTGTATAAGTCCACAGAAATTAAAAGAAATTGCGTGGCCAGTTTTGGAGTTATAGTTTTCTAAGTAGTTTATCTAAAGAAAATTAAATGTTTTTTCCGAAAGCTGTTCTTTAACCACAGCCGCTACGAATTTTTGAAATTCTTCACTTTAATGACCCATGGCCCAAAAAGAAAATATCCATTCGAAAAAATTGTTAAATCATTTAATAGCCCCTAATAAGCATAATCATGTGATGTAAAAATATTTTTATGAATATAAAAATTGTAAAAATGGCATTTTCACAATTTTTTTTTGAAATTTTAAAAAAAGTATTCTTTAATCACGGTCTTAACTTTTTTATTGCAATATTTGGGAGCCCATGGACCCTGCAGTGAACTACCAATTTGATTTTTAGTAAAATTCCGAAATGCATGCGCGTAATTTTTATTTCCTATTGGATATGTTACGCCTAAACACCGAAATCGCTAAATGGGCGAAAAAAAAACAACAGGAACGCAAAACTCTTTTTCTTTAATTTTTGTTACTGTGTAATGTAATGCTACTGATTATGTTCTCTGGAATAATTTTAATGATATGGCCGCACCCGCAGAGGCGCAAGCTATTAGCGCGCAACCATGTACACACGGTGGGAAAAAATATCTAGTATTGTTGTTTATTTGTTCAAATGCATCCTCAAGAGGATGTGGCTGTTGTTTCGCTTTTCGGGCGATTTCGGCGGTGAAGCGTAACAGCTACAATAACAGTAGTTAAAAACGGGTTTTCTGATTTATTTTTAATTTTTTTTTATCTTAGAAAAAATATTTCCTGGGGTTGATGATCACAAGATGCTAGAAACAAATTGCAAGAGCCAAAAAATTGGGGAAAGGGAAAAGTTAAAAACCGACTTTCTTATTTCTTGCGCGAAAAACCTTTTTTTTCTGTATATTTTGGAAAACATACTGCTAGGGATTAAAGCATACCAGATGCTAGAAGAATTATTATCAGCAATTACCATTGGAGATTATTAGGCTTCCCTAATTTTAAATTATCTAAACATAAAGTATGGAACCTTATTCTACTATCATCCTTGAGCAATATAGCTTGAACAGGAATGTGCGATCTTCCGCGGTTCATTAAATAAATCTCTAAGTTCACAGAATTTAAAAGAACTCTGGTAGCTGGACTGGGAGCTATATATTTTTTTATTTTATTGTTTTGAAAAATTTACCACTTCTCCCGTGTTCTCAAAGAAAGTGTTTTTTCCTCCAAACCCCAAGACATTTATTAGCTCTTTACTGCAACGGTGCCACCTGCACCAGCAAAAATTGCATTTGTGTCGAACAAGGTGTAAAATGTTGCAGGGAATGTAATTGTAAAAAATGTAAAAACGGGCAAGTAGACGAGGATGACAATATTGAACGACAATTTTGAATTTTGATTTCTTTGTCATTTCTTTGCCCGTTTGTAGTTTTCAACTTAACATTATTTTATTTTGTAGCATTTGTAGTATTTTTTGCAGATGAATGTTTACTATTAAATAATTGCTGTTCTGCACGATTACGTTTCTCAAACAAATATCCGCATCAAGTGAATGATTTCATGTCACAGGAAGATAACGTTATACGTACAATTCTTACTCTTCCAACCCACAGCAAGCTGTATTAGTACATCCTTCTCGCATCCATGCTTTGAGTTTTCACAATGTGGACAAGCCCAACTGTAAGGGCTCTAGCGAGGTTAGTTTTGAAACGCGACCATACATTGTATGAGACGAAATGTTCCTTTAATTGTTACAAAGTTTGGTATGTAACAAAAAACAAAATTGAAATCTGGAAAACAGATATTAGTATGTAAAATTAACAGAATTAATTTAGAGTTCGTAAAACTGTACAACAATATTTTTTTAACATACATGTATTTATTTATATCTTATAAATTATATACTAAAATAAACGGCAATTAATGGGCTACATATTTAAAAAAATCGAAGTTGATAGGTCTTTTAATTATCATCCTATAGTACGTTTCATAGTTAAAATTCAGTGTTGGGCTTATGGAAAGTAGTGTTGCCAGATGTATTATGATGCGTAATCCTCTCAGCTTAAGTCACAGATAAAAGTTAGGTGCCAACGTTGTGTAACATTTTCCTATAAGAATAACATAGCCCTATACCGCCTGTACTGAATTTTAAGTACAAAACTATGCAGCTTTAAGAGTGCTACCGACAAAGTATTATTTATTCCTTCTTTAACCCGGGTAAACGCGTGCAGCCCACTTCGTGATCATTTACGTACTGAGACTGACGCAATAATCTAGAAGCTTGCCGAGAAATATGGCCGCGCCTATGCATCCGTTGAATCCTTCCGTTATGGTGCCTGATCCCACGATCGCATGTTGCATCCGCCGGCAAAGAAATTTCACTTAAAAAAGTTAATTCTGAATGTTACTGTATTGCCGATCCTGCCCAGTTTAGAATTTTCTATAACAATGCCAAACAAATGGCATCCAAGTTCATTTTACTATTTTTTTTAAACGCGTTGTTTCAGATTTTCGCAATTCACATAAATCCTATCTATACAAGGTGCGGCGATAAGTTGTGACGTTTTTCCCAGCGCTTTCGTAGCAACCTGTAAATGGCGAAGGAAATATGGCAGGTAACCTAACGCAGTTAGAGTAGTAGCCCGGTCTATTTATTAATAAGTTCTAACTTTACTTCGTTGAAGTTCATAATAATATATTGCATATAAAACAATTGTAAGTTAAACATGTTTATGTTAATAATTGTTTTATTTTAAATATACTTACAACGTCTATTGTTTACCGTAAATAGCCATGAATATCTGGTCTGTGAATCAACAGGATATTGGTAGGCCGTCACCATCTCCTGACTGTTTAGTTCCAAACAAATATTCATGTTGATTGTCATATTATTTAATAACTCTTAATAAGTATAATCAAGTGATGTAAAAATGTTTTTGGAAATATGAAAACTGTAAAAATTCTAGCTTTTCAAACTTTTTGACGTTTTCAAAAAATTGTCTCTCAAATATTTTCCACACCATTTTTTAAAACTTTGTCAGCCGATAGAGCTTGCAATGAGCTACAAATTTATTTTTTTATTTCCCAAATTTTACTCTAAAAAAAATTTAAACTGATTAATTATTTATACGAAAACGCAAACGCCAATCGTTGTAAACTGTAAATAGTTTAATGGACTATTTAAAGTGGTTTATTAGAATAAAACAAAAGTTCAACCCATATTAAAAATTAAGAAAAAACGATACTTTTTAGTACCAATGATTTTAACTACACCTATCAATTAGCTCGACTCAAAAAATTTATTTTTCACTCTTTGCGTATTTTAGATAACTCTCCCAATAAAGAGTATTTATAGCGATTTTTGATCGAAAGTCCGAAGCGCATCTAATCAGTCGTAGGGCGGGCGGATTACGTGCTCCCATGCCGTTTGGCCAAAGTGACCGAAGCAAACTATTCTTATACGGTAAGCGACATCGTACTGCTCAGGTTGTTGCAAGTTCAAATCACCACTGTAGGCGTTTTAAATTTTTTAATAATTTGTTCTTGCTATAATTTTTGTTAAACAATGTTATTTAACCACTTATTGGCGCGTAAATATTTATAACAATAAAATAAGAACCAGCAACCTGTTTTTTCGAACTTTCTAGCTTTAAAATGGCGACCGCTACGATTTTATGAAAATCTTGACTTTAGCGCCTCATTACTTCAAAACAGGTTGACAGATCAAGTTCAAACATTTTATCGTGATAGCCTTGTAAAGAAAGTGGTGGTAGCTCAGAGGTTAGGCGCTTAGCCTCTAACTCTAAAGGTCTAGGGTTCGATTCCCCGCCGAAGCCATGCAGCAATAAAAATCTATGCCGCAACCCGCCACTCACATTTCCCAATCCGGTGTAGGCAGCCGTGGGGTCTTAGTGCCTGAAACCTTCTCTGGTATTTAGTCGTTCGGATTCGACGTTAAACTGTAGGTCCCCCGTATTCCACCTTAGCGCTAAGGAGGGTACGTGGCAGAGAAGAGTGCCGGTGCCCAGCAGTTGGACGTAAAGACTGATTGCGAGCCTTGTAAAGGCACAATGTCAGCGTCCACAAAAATTTCAAAACGTTAAAAACTACGAAGTGAAACAAAATTTTGAGAACGGCCAAGACAAATATTTCTCAAAAACTGGAAACACGATTTTTCTTTAAATTTTGCAGTCTCATAGATCTAGAAATGGGCTACAATTTGATTTGTGTCGCAGTCCCTAAATTTTTCGTTAACGTTTTTTATGAATTTTCGGAAATTGAAGATTCACGTCCCTCTTTTTAATAAACTGGAAACGATCAAGCATTTCTATTTAAGCTAAAGTGCACATGAGTAATAGCAGAATAAGATTCATAACTTAATTTTTAGATGCAGCAATATTTAAGGAGGTTAATTCACCCCTTTCCCTAATTTTGGGGAAAGAATGTGTCCTTTCGTTTTTGGTTTTTGTTTAGTATTAAAAAATTTTTTCAAAAAAATTAAAATAACGATGTTTCTTTCACAATGTTCTTACAAAAACAAAACTTCAGTTGTAGCTTGTGTTGCTGAGCATCGACGAGAACTTAAGAGTGAGCGCGGTAGATTGCGTAACACGAGTAAGAGATTAACATAGTATAAACCACGTGACAATAGACGGATAAAGTTGACTTGATAGCTGCCTACCCCAAAACCCTAAAATTGCCACGCAGGTACCTAGTTTATGAATTTCATAGCTGTTATAGCTCTCTTATTTGTGGTTAAGTGTGCTTTTAATGAGGGATTAGCAGAGGTTTCGTATTTTAATATCTTACAATTAAAAACAGTTTTTAATTAGATGTGCTGTAATTGTTGTGATTAGATAAACAAAACCAATTATTTTATTTTATATTAATATAAATTTTAACTTACCCTGTGCATTATCCGAACTATTGCGTTTAGCTGATTTGCATTGTTTAAACTAATTTATTTGTCATTGATTTGGACTAATTCTACTGTTTTTCTATTGCGTTTGAATAAGCCAGCAATCTACTTTATTTTTCATTAATGCCTGAATGTTTTAATTTTAATTTAGTTCTATTCAGTCCAGATTCCGCAGGGCAATATCTAAGGCCTTAAGTGAGTGGGTAATCCCCAGCCCCGTCCAAATCTCTTGGTACCGCGTGTGGATGTAAATTTCAATCACTTATTCGCGTGATAATAATTAAAACGTAAAAAGTATGGGAAAGTACCAGCGACCTGTTTCGCCCATTTTTTTTAAATAACCTGATAAACTATCAAAACTTGTATCTATTGCCGACATCATTTTGTTACTTCATAAAAAGTAACGCAATTTTAATTTACATTATTATAATAATTAGTTTAATAAAATTATAAAGTAGGAAGATAAAGAATTTAGAAGCAGCAAGCAAATACTACAGCTACCTATAAGTATGTATAATTGTATAAGTATATCTATGACACAGATATCACTTGCGGTTTGTCGCTCAAAGCAATGAAAAGGAAAGACGAAAGATGCTTTCACGACTTCAAAGTTAAATAGTAAAGTTGTCGAGCGTTTTCTTTGTAACCGCAATTTAAACGCAACCGCACCTCTTGAACTTGATTTTCTGAGATTAATTAGGTATCACGCTAGAAATCTTCGCATCCTCGGTGAGAAAAAATCTCACGCTGGCTGCCTTTTTTTACTACTATTAATTGTTCTGAGGTAATTAATAATAAAGTAACGTTTTATTGTGTTTTGTGGTACTTTTATCATTATAAAATTTAGAAAATTGTATTGTTTGATAATTGTTTTTTAGACTAATTTAATTGTTAACAGTTTTTTAGCTTCTAAAAGTGATAAAGAAGAAACTAGCCTAATAATTTATTATATCATTGTAATTTCTTTCTCATATTTATATACAACACAAATATTTCTATGAGAACATATTTAAATACCACACCGTATATAACAGAATAATATGCGTTAATAGAATAGCTTTTCCTAATTTTGATAAATCTTTGCAAATTATTTATATACAGGGTGTTAATTAAGTACGTAGACAAACTTTACAGGGTGATTCCTTGATGAATTCTAAGACAAAAAATTAATTATAAGCATGGGACCTAAACGGCTTCGTTTTCAAAATACACGATGTTAAAGTTTTTTTTAAAAAATATGTTTTGCCAAAAATGTGGAAAACGCCGACAGCTATTCTATTGAAACTTGGTGTAGATTAGTGTTAAAATGGCATTTTTTGGTTAAAATAAATTTATTGTATTTTCTCCAGTGGTGTGCATCGGGGCTACCTCAGTTAGGAAAGTCTGGTACGCCACTGTTTTTAGTCAATATGCCAAACATTTTAGCTTTATCCATTAAAACGACACACAAGTTGTTTCTTTTCTTTTTTTGGTAGAATGAACCGCTTTCGAGAAAAACGGAAAAATCTGTGAGACAATGCTCTTTAGTTGATTTATTGTAGCAGTAGTGTATGTAAATAATTTTTAGATAACGTTATTTTTCAGTTTTGTAGCCCTTGAAAATTTTTTTTATAAGTAATTAAAAATTGAAATAATCAAGGTTCACTTTGCTATTTTTATGGAAATTATTTTTCTGATGATCAAAATTGCAGAGTTACAGATTTTCCCGTTTTCTTGAAAACAGTTCATTCTACCACAATAACAGGAAGCAACTTGTGTATCGTTTAAATAGATAAAGCTAAAAAACTTGTGATATAAAAACCAGTGGCGTACCAGATTTTTCTACAATGGCGTAACTGAGGTAACCCCGATGCACGCCACCGGTGTAATAAATTAAATTTGTGTTGACCAAAAAATGCCACTTTATGCAATACTAACATACACTAAGTTAAAATAAAATACCTGTAGGAGTTTTCCAGATTTTTTTTTACTTTTACTTCCTGTATTTTGAAAACGAAGCCGTGCAGCTCCTATGCTTATATAAACTTTTTCTTTTGGAATTAATCAAAGGATCACTCTGTAAGTTTTGTCTATGTACTTAATTAACACCCTGTATAGGGTAATTTAGGATTAAGGTACAAAATCTATTTTGATAGCACTATAATTCTTCTTCTTGTAGTGCTATACCCTATTTAGGGCGTTGGCTACCTCTCTCCCATGTCTGTGTTTGGTGCGCGGCGATAGATAATTTTGCACAGACAGACATAGGGGACCTACAGTTTAACGTGGGCTCCGAACCACAGGAAGTGCATGCACTTCTTCTCCAGAGAGGTTTTCCTGGGGAAAAATCCACCTCGCTGGTTTCCCGTTGCCTTGCGAGGGAGAACGACCGGGCCGGGGATCGAACCCGGATCCGCTGCATTGGTAGCCCGCGCTCTTACCATTGAGCTACGGCCGCTCTAATATATACTATAATTAAAAGTATTCTTTTATGCATGGGACCGAAGACGATTCGTTGCGGAGCGACAGCTTTCTAAAACTGGAGCAGTCTAGTTGCAAAAAATTTTGAAATTTTTCATGTAATCATTGCTCACTTAATTTCCAATAATTTTTGTTTTTAAAGTTTGTAGAGTTCAGAGGTGTCTCATTCTCCAAACTAAACCACCCAAAGATGATACTGTTGAGAGTTTCTGAAATAACCTAATTTTTGTGAAAAATCAAGTTGCCATGAAGGTGTGAGTGTTTCCTAAAAATGCGTAGTAGGTGTAATCTTTGAGGGTAAATGTTACACCACAAAATAATCAAAAAAGTTCCAAAAATTCCCCCGTTTTGTGTACTTTCAAATAGTTTGTAGAAACGTAAGAAAATACTTAGACCCTCGTGGCAACTTGATTTTACTAAAACATTGAATTATCTCAAAAACCGTTAGATGTAGCGACTTACAACAACAGGCTATTTTTGTGTGTTTTTGTAGAGACAATAATATTTTATGGATAAAATTTTAAAAATTATAAAAGTCTATAATATAACTCCCCCTTCCACATGTGACAGCTGCGGTGTATACACTTAAACAAAAATTAGTAAAAATTCTAAGCTAAATGAATAATGTTAAGATAGAATTTCAAAATTTTAGTGAGACTAATGCGAAAGTTATCGACGAAGCAGTGACTAGACGAGTTTATCGTACAACTTCAAGGGGTTGTAGCTTCGTAACGGAACGTTTTCAAAGTCATGTTTATGAAAACTTTTTAAAGGATTTAGAAGCTTAGAACGCATCATATAAATTTCGCACCATAATTCTGAGTCATTCTATATTAAAAATTTTTTCTATTTTCAATTCTGTCAGTTATGCTCGTCATAATGATATATTTTGGAGTATCTTGAATTTTTTATCAATATCGTCTACCAAAAGCGGCAACGTAAAACCGCGCCTAATACTAAAATTGTCAAAAATTACCTTTAGTGAAATTATTTAGTTAATTTTCAAAATCTGCAATATTTCCATAAATGAGACAACGAGCGATTGCGATTTTTCGATAAAATTGTGGTGTATGTTCACGAGTGCTAGTTAAGATGGTAATTACCTAAATCTTAATTAGCACGCGTTAACTTACACCACAATTTTACCAATGCAAAATCGCATCACTCACATTAATTTTGACATTTTTAGTAATACTGAACTAGTCGGAAACGCTCGGGTGCTTTCGGGAATTGCCGCTCTTAACATGGTATCGTTTGCTTGTTTTAAAATGTTTTGTAATGGCGTCCTTTTGTAAATTTAATTTTTTATTTTAAAGTTTTTATTTGCTGTTGCTGTGAAGTGTTGTTGTAAAAAGGATCGCGTTGGAGAAAAATCATGAAGTGGTATTACACAAAATTTTTGAGGTTATGTACATTATTTTGGTCTAAGATTTGGTTCATATAACGTGTGAAACAAAATACAATTTTAATGTAAATATATATTTGTTTGTTAATGCATATTAGCATGTCATTATTATATTTTTTATAGGTGTAGGTACACTAAAATTTGGGTCGGTTATGATTTGAACACTCGCGATTCATGTTGGTTGAAATTGTTATCATCGGCTACCATCGATGTTTCTTGTATTTTGCTATTTGCTTGTAGACGACAGAAACAATTATTGTTTTTAATTCATAAATTATGTTTAAATTAAATATGATACTTCTGGCCGAAGCAAAGAAAAACTGTATAAAAATAATAATAAATATACCTAAAAGTCAGTGCACATCAGATTTAAACGAGTTAATTTAAGACTTAAGCACGATTAACTGAAGCTACTGTGGGTTTAATCACTTATCGAAACAGCAACATGCAGTTTAATCATTATGAAACAAACGCGATTGGTTCGTTTTATGAAAGGGGAAATTTGTGATTGGTTCAATGAAATGTGAGTGGAATAGTCATAATTAATATTCATATCTTCACTTTTGGTATTATTTTTTAGAAATATCAGGAAATTAACAGAATTTCTAAAAAGTATTCCAACATAGATATGAAGTAGTACAAAATGAGCGAATTTGAGGATATTGAATACAACTGCTATAGTTTTGTACAATTTACTTGAAAAATATTTCTTGGCATTAACAAACATCAGAGACTGAAAAAAGAACTCGTGGGCCAAATCTTGTGTGGGAGTAAGACGGATATTTTGTTTCTATAGCGAGTTAAACTACCACCTACTTCCTCTCGCATCCTCGTTTCCTTAATTTTCTGTTTGTAGGTTTCGACTGGCCATAACTTCTGCAACTTCGTTCTTCCAATTTCTTCGCCCTCTCTTTCTATCCCACACTTAAATATCGATGCATCTAAAAATTAAGTTTATGATTTTATGCTATTATTGTCGATGAGCAATTTACCTTAGATATAAATGTTTTATAACCGTTTTTTGTTAAAAAAAAAAGTAGGATTAATCTCCAAATTTAAAAGATGCATCTCAGTAAAATAAAAATTAGAATAATTTATTGATGTTATACACATACAGATAATATTTTTTACATTATTCCAAAAACTACATAATTACAATTCTTTCGTATTACAACTTAAAATTATATTAATTAACATCATAAAACGCTTTACTTAACAAAAACTTATTGACTTTATTTTTCTACAATGTCAAAGGTAATATTTTAAATACATTTGGTCGCAAATTACAAAGTCAAATGACTAAAAAATTAGACCCATTTTGACTTTATTTAATCTTCTTCTTCTTTTTCTTCTTTTCCTTTTATAATAGGCAAGGTGCCTGTTTTTCTTCACACAACTTTATGGCATGGACTCTGTTGATGTCCACCAGCTCTCTGTCCATCTTTTTAGTGGTCTTCCTGGGTTACGATGTCCTTGTGGTTTCCAGTCTGTGGTTATTTTAATTAATCTATCATTACTTGCTCTTTCAATGTGTTCGTCCCAGCATTTTCTTCGCTGCTTTATAAACTTTGTTATATCTGTTACTTGGCAATCTTCTCTTACTACCTGATTCCTAACTCTGTCCAGTCGTGTTTTCCCGACGATCGCTCTGAGAGTGTTCATTTCAGTTGTACGCAGTAATTGCTTTGTCCTTGTCGCGTCTGCTCTTGTCTCAGCTCCATAGGTAAGAATTGGTCTGACAATTGTCTTATATATTTTAACTTTACTTTCTTTATGTAAATATTTGTTTTTCCAAGTTATGTCTCTCAAATACCCAGAAATTCTAGCTCCTTTTTGTGCCTGTTTCCTTACTTCGCAATATAAGTTTCGTTGACTTGATATCTCCGCTCCTAAATAAATGAAATTCATCACTTGTTCAATTGGTTTGTCTTCAACTACTAGCTTACAACGGACTGGTTCCTTTGATAACACCATCGATGTTGTTTTGTCTGTTGATATGCTCATGTTATATTGTTTTGCAGTCAGGTGGAAATTATGTAATAGCCGCTGTAGGTCATTTTCGTTATTAGAAATAAGTATTGCGTCGTCTGCATAACAAACAATTTGAACTTGTTTTCGGCCCATATTATATCCTTTTAGTTTATTCGTGCTCTGGATAATGTGATCCATAATTAGATTAAATAGTTTGGGGCTTAATGAGCCCCTTGTCGAATGCCGGTGGCATTAGGGTTATCTTCTGTCATACCTTCTCCTGTTGAAATTTTCGTTGTTGTTCCTGTGTTCATTTCATGGATTAGCCTAATAAGGTTTGATGGCGTGTTTTTCTCTTGTAAAATGGTTATCACATCTTTCAATCTCACTCGATCGAAGGCCTTCTTCAGATCTACAAAGCATAAGAAGGCAGGCATGTTATACTCAATCGCTTTTTCTGAGATTTGTCGCATTATGAACATCGCATCTATCGTGGATCGGTTTTTGCGAAAGCCTTGTTGTTCTTCACTTATTTCTGCGTATGGTTCTATTTTTGCTGCGATTATTTTCGATAGAAGCTTTTGAGAAGTGATCAGGAGAGATATGCCTCCATAGTTGTCCGGGTTCGTTTTATCCCCTTTTTTATAGATTGGAACTGTCAAGCTGCTTTTCCACTCTTTTGGTAGGTATACTTGCTTCCTTCATAATTATGTTGTATAATTTTAATAACTCGTTTTCTAGATGTTCTTCCCCGTACTTTATCAATTCATTCTGTATATTATCTGGGCCTGGTGCTTTCCTGCATTTGAGGGATTTTATCGCGTTTTGTACCTCTTCCTTTCTGATTTCTATTTCATCTTCATTTCCGTCATGTTGTATATTCATGTCTGTATGGTCTTCCTGTTCGTTATATATCTTTCGGAAATATTGGCTCCACCTTTTGTTATCGATTTTGTTTATTTTCACTGTTTCTGCTATTTCTGCCTTTCTGTTGCGTAGCATTTTCCACACCTTCTTCCCAGTATGTCTCTTTTATCAGTCGTACTTTGGTGTTTGTTTCATTCCTTATACGTATGTAGGTTTGCCAAGTTTCCGCGGTTCTGTTTGTCTTATATTGTAAGAAGGCTGTTTTCGTTTCTTGCGTTATTTCTTTTATTTCTGGTGTGTACCAGGGTGTTTAGTACTTGGTTTTTCTATTAGTGTCTATTTTTCTTTTCCCTAGGGCTTCCTCTGCTGCACTGAGTATATTGGTTTTTACTCGTTTCCATGATTTTTCAACATTGTCTTCGTCCCTAATGGTGCTGTTTTTAATTTTTTTCTTTGATGCGTTCTTTGTAAAGGTGTTGATTGATTCATGTTGTAGTGATTCTATATTAATTTTTTCTGTTATGTTAGATGTTGTTTTACTTTGTGGAATGCAACGCATGCAGATCTTGCTTAGTACCAGTCTGTGATCTGAGCCTATATTACTAGAGGAGCGTTCTTACGTCTAAGATTTACTTTATTTAATCGTAAATAAAAATGAAAAATAAAAGAGGTCCAAGAACAGAGCCCTTAGGCACCCTTATGGTTTCCTTCTCTTTTGCTGATATGATTCCAATTACTCTTAACTTTGATTATTATCTTTTTACTTAGGTAGGATTTCATTAATACCAATTATTTCATTAATACTAATATTATCAAAGTTATACACTATACAGACCTAATTTTTATAATAATAGATCAGGAGACACACAGTCGAATGTCTGTGACAGTTCCCAAAAAATTGTACATGGAAACTCTACCTTTCAAAATATTGTGACAAGTTTTAATATGCCCTATACTACTATTTTTACTTTCCTATAATTTCAGTTTAGGGATGTAAGTATTGATTCCATGAAAATGTTCGAAATCGAGATTCTGGCGGAAATACATGTTTTGGACCTTCAGGAACCCAAAAAAGTTGTTTTTAAAGAATGTCTGTCTGTGGGTGGGTTGGTGGGTATGTGAATATGTGGGTCTGTGAGCATCATAACTATCGAACGCATGGTCGGATTTTGATAAGCTGTGAAATGTGGAGGTATATCAAACATTCACCGACAAAATAAGCTTTCCAAAAAAATCCGAAACCGGAAGCGGAAATTAGACATGTGTTTTGCTAGCATTTTTTTCCTAAGCCAAATTTATAAATTTAAAAAGGGAATCTGATTTAAGATTTTAGTGCCAATTTAATAATTTTGTCCGAATTTTCTAGCTTTTAAATGACAGCTACTACGAATTTTTGCAAATTTTGAATTTAGCGCCTTATTACAGAAAACTAGATTACAAATTGCGTTCAAATATTTTAGGGTAATAACCACATTGCTACTGTGCACACAAATTTAAAAAAAGCTAAAAACTATAAAGTAAACAATATTTCCAAAATTTTGGAAAGTTTCAAAAAAATATTGCCAAAAAAAGGCTACTAGATTTTTTTAAACTATGTAAGCTCATAGCTCTGAGGATAGGCTACAATTTGCTTCGTTTCCTATTCGTAAATTTCTCTCTATGAATTTTTGAAAATTTGAAATTTAACGCCTATTTAGTCAAAAACGAGTTATTAGATCGGGATGAAATTTGACATGGAAAATGCCTTAAAGATACAAAATGTTACAAGCTACTAAAATTTTTATAACAACTAAAACTGTTAAATGAAAAATATATCTAAATTTTCAAAAACATACTGCTTGAAAACTGGCCACACGATTTTTTTAATGTTTTTTAAACCTATAGACCTATAGATCAGCTACGATTTGTTTCGTGTCCCAATCTGCTTAATTTTTTGTGACATCTTCTATGCATTTTTGCAAATCGAATATTCCAAGCATTACTTATTAAGTAAACGGGGGCCGATAAAAAATTTCAAATATTTTTTAATTTTTAGAATCTTTGAGAATATCGAAATGTTTAAATATTTTGTAGAAATGTGTATAAGTTTTGATTATTTGGAAATTAAAAAAACCTTTAACAATTTTGAAAATCTTGGAGTTTTTAAAAACTTTGGTAAGTTTCTCAAAATTAGAAAACTTGCATCCATTTTTAAATCTTAGAACACTATAATTACTTGTGTTACAGAAAATTCTTAAAATGCTGAAACCTGATAATTTGGATAATTGAGTAATTCTTAAAACTTCTTCAAAGTTATAGAAATTTTAAGTATGGCTTGTAGTATTTTCTAATTGCAGACATTCGTTGAAATTTTTTAACGTTATAAAACATTTTTAGTGTTTCAACAAGAAAATTTTGAACTTTTCATAATTTTTACAATTTTAAAATATTTTCCTGTTATTTAAGTTAAGGAAAAATTTTGACAATTTTTTGAAAATTTCAAAAATTTGGAAAAGAGTTACAAAATTTTGAAAACTATAAAGATTTTCGAAATTAAATATTTTTAGCGTTTTCTAACCGCAAAGGATATTTTTATCTATTAAAACCTCAAAATCGATTTTTGACAATTATCCAATTAAACTGTTCAGGTAAACGACCCAAAGGTAACTTTCCAAGAAGGTTTTTCTCTTGTTCCTATTGTCATTTAACATGTTCACTCCAATTTTAAGACAAAATTCGTACATTATTGAGATAACCAAAATTGATGATGGCGGCGGTCACAAAGTAGAGAATCAATAATCCATCTGTCTTCCATTTTCAATTTAGCTCTCGTCTAAATCATGTTTTTTTTGTTCAAAGGCAAGGATTTTTAAAATTGGTACTTTTGTAAATCTTTTTTTGGGTTGTTGGTGTCGCTTCTCTTTGCTATTGCAAATGCATTAAGAAAAAATATGAATCACAAGAAGCCGTGTGAACTAGTATTTACAAAATTGCAAACTGCATTTTATAATGGTATAAAATTATAACACTTATATGAAACTTCTCATGATATTGTAAATTTCATACCTGTTTCATAATTAATTCACTGGCACACGATTGCTAATCGCACTAATTAATTAACACTCTTGCTTGTCTACTATTAGCATTAAAATGAAACTTCAGCAAGTCGTTTGAATACCAAGCATTAGCATAATATTTCTATATCAAATTTAATATGGTAATCCCAATGGAAAGTTCAGCTGTGATACACCCGTTACTATTATTATATTACTGGCAACACATGTAGTAATGGAACATAACGTATTTTCCTCTAGGAACTATAACAATATTGTTTAATTGCAGACTGGTAGCATCTAATCAAAGGCCGAACCTGAATGCAGAACCTGTGGTATGGCAGTTAGTGAGATTGTTAGCGTCACACGATGATCCTGGACTCAAAACGAAAGTCGGAAAGTTAGCGCAAGTTTTAGTGGAGTTTCAACCGGATGTTCGTCGACTCCTAACCACAAGGAGAAAAGCCTTCGAGCAAGCTATACAAGGCAAGTGGTATTTTTTTATTATAAAATGTTGTTTATACACATTGTCACTATTTTACTGATGAGTGCGGCAAAGAAGGGATAGACAATTTATAAATGCGACAAAGAAAGGAGTTAACAGTATTCATGGATAGATAAATTTTGAAGTATTCATGGATACGTAAAGCCCCACCATAATTTCGTCTATTAGGTGTAGACTGAAAGGTGCAGCGAAAGCAATTTTGGTTTTCAAATTTGTAGTTGTGTAATAATTTGATGCAATAAGCAATAATGTTTAAAAATGGATGCCACCGTCTCATAGACAAATTACTCATATATTTAAAAAACAAATATTGTTGCTCTGGGCGCTTGAAATATTCATCTCGTGTATATGTTGTGGCTTCAAAAATGCATTCTTTTAGCTGTTAGAAGCAACAATTGAGTTAGATCCATTTAACGATTAAACGAACTTACCTCTGAAGTTTAATCGTAATTATATGAGACGCCTCGTTCGGATAGATAACTATAATATTACTCTGACGTACCGATTTCGCGGACCCTCTTAGCCATTCCCAGCACGCCATATTTTATTTTTCCTTTAGATACTTTTCAAAAAGGGCACAACGGGGGGGCGGGAGAAGCTGTAACGTGAGAGAAGTGGAAGTTATCTATTCGAATGAGGCGCTTCATATATTTATGATTGAACTTCACAGGTAAGTTTGTTTAATCGTTTAATTATATTCCAGCTCCTCGTTTTCAAGAATAAATATAATATTACTCTGTGGATGTTTAAAGATGTATCAGAACTGATGAGTATCAAACACAGGAGTACACAAAATAGAAACTGGTTTATTTATGATTACATACATGTTTCTATAATGTAAATGATAATATAAAAAAATAAGACGAACTGAAATGTTATGAAATTTCGGAAACACCGTAGATCAACCGGTCCATCTGGCTGTTTTCCTAGTTACTACCTTGTGAAAGGCTGATGAGGTTGCAGCATACCTTGTCAAGTAACCAGAGAATAATGAGGTACCTATCAACTCCTGTGTTACTTATTGTTTGTGAAACAGTTTTGGCGTAAGGTTGTTTTGTAGTTAATTCAAGAAACTCTTCTTTAGGGTTGCTACGGAGGTTTGCAGTTTTTTCCAATGTAAGATTATTTCAGATGCTTCATATAATTCATAGGTTTCGTTTAAGAAGGGGATATAAAGGTACGGCTGCAGAATGGCGAAAGAAGTAGATTTAATCTGACCTGATAAGAGCCAAGGTCTGCATTCGGTGGGCTAACAGCGAGCCAAGAACGTAACTACTTTTTTCAGTAAATTGGATCAGCTCAGCGTCTCGTTGGGGCGAGGGGTTTTCAAATCTTTCTTCTTCTTGTTTCAGCGTTACAACCTTTAGTGGATTTTTGCTTGTTTTGTTATCCTCTTCCATTCATTCCTTTCAGTTAATTTTCTTGCGTAACTTTTAATTACTATTCTTCATAGGTCGTTTAAGACACAGATCCAATGTAAGGCGGCCATTACGGCCTACCTCTTTAGTTTAACGTAGCGGAACCTAACGTGAATCTTATCCGCCACGTCCCTCTTCGGGCCGAATTGAGATACATTCAATGAGCGCGCCTGCTCAAGTTAACAACGGTTCAACGAGAACAAGCTACCAGTCTTGACATCAGGCTGCGAGCCCTCAGTCCCCACTGGTCGAGGGAGATTACCTAAATATCTACTCATTCTGCAGATCAGTGCGTGAACTGAAAATGCAGCCCACCCTTCAAACCGCACCAAGACAGCTCTAGCCTGCATA
Source organism: Ctenicera cuprea (assembly GCA_958336395.1). Taxonomy (NCBI): domain Eukaryota; kingdom Metazoa; phylum Arthropoda; class Insecta; order Coleoptera; family Elateridae; genus Ctenicera; species Ctenicera cuprea. The sequence goes on along the minus strand of OY284491.1, from coordinate 49,554,435 downwards.
GGCTTACCACTGCCACCACCTGTCCTACACCGTGACCAAGACGGGGGTTGCTATTACCCCGCAGGCTCAGACTTGGTCTCCGTGGTACCATCAAAGAAGTCACTGGTTGGACTTTGTGAAGCAAGCACGTGCCGAAAGAAACCCTATCAGTGTAGACTACTCACAATCCTAGTACTGGTCAACTACGCACCGCCCACATTAGTCGATAGTCGGTTCGATTTGATCGGTATCTAAACAGCGTCGGGTGTACCTAAGCAGGAGCCCTGTGGGTCCACATTTTAACAGTGAGCGAAAGCAGGCAGAGTGCACCTCACCCCTAGAGCCCAAGTCTTTAATGCCAGCAGCCGCGCCACTCCTTCTTGGACTTAACCTTCACCTTCTTAAATCAGTCGATTGCCAACCAGCCAGTATATTGCTTAGGCAAATTTATAACTCCTAGGGGTCACCTCGACGTAGGGACTGGGAAGCAGGCAAATTTATAGCCACGGTCAGGGAGCGGGGATCTAGTTACAGAGGACGCGCTGGCGCTAAGGTGTTAGGTGCCCATACTAAGGGCTAGCAACACCATACCTCGTGAAATCACTAACCCAGTTCTGCATGGTTTAAATTAAGATAAACCTCGAACCTCTCCGACGAGAGGTGGACGTATCAAGTTGAAATCACCGAAGTGACCGTTACAACGCCGACCCCACAAAAGGTATCTTTGTTCACGTCTTTTACCTAAGTGAGGGTCCTTGGCCATCCCGCCCGTTTAGGACACAGTCATGCCATTCTTTTCTGAGTTTTTTGCTGATTCTCCTTCCCGTTGGTTTCCACAGCTTTGGTATGTGTTTATCGTCCATTCGTTTAATGTGTCCCAACCAAGCAATTCTCTAAGCTTTAACATAACAGACAACGTCCTCGCCTCTTATAATGATAGATCTTCGGCATTTACCCATTGCAAATAGAGAGCTAAGAAGGGTGAGAAAAAAACTTGCAAACCTAAAATAAGAAAACTTTTAAAATTTTGAAAAAGCGCCATTGCGATCGTTTTCGGTTTTTTGAATATAATTTTACTTCATAGTATACTACCTACGAAGAGCTATCAAACAAGTGGTAGCTGATCTCGATCAGGCAACTACTTTTGAGTAAATGGGCGTTAAAGTCGAGATTTTCAAAAAGGTGTAGACCGTCATTTTAAAGCTAGAGAGTTCGGTAAAAAAGTTCTCGATTTGCCTTAAGTTCTTATCTCAGATTCCGTGATAAAATTTTCAAAATTTAGTTTTGGAAAAATACGTTATTAAAAGAACATCCGTTTCCTGTTTCTATTGTTTCGAAAAACATAACCAGAACTACAATTTTTGATATATCCCGTGATTTAAACTTTCATCAAAATCGGTCCAGTACTTTCGCTTGTAGAGGCATCACCCACACACCCACCCACCCACAGACAGACAATTTTTAAAAACCACTTATTTGAGTTCCTTGAGCCTTAAAACCTGTATTTTCGTTAATATCTAGATTTCGAAAATTTTCATGATATAAATACTTCCCTATACCGATGGTATGGGAAAGTAAAAATGCAAATTTAATAAACGCTTTGCTTCAGGAGTAGTGAAAATGGCATGCAGCTATGAAAACTGCTTGCATGTACAGATAGAGATGTCGTTACAGATGATGTGTAAACATAAAATTATGGACATTTTAAAACTTTCATTGTTTAATTACAAGAAAGTATAACAAGAGTCAAAGTAAAATAATTATGAGAATGTTTCTAAAATTGCGGTGTGTATAAACCTAATGGTGTGAGAAATATTACATTGTTTTATAAAGATAATGTAATAGGATATATCAGCAACTGGAAAAGTGTTTCAAATACTGTAATTAAAAAAAATGCTATTAATGGATTTCTTAGTTCCAAGGCAATAAAAGTGGTTATTCATAAAAATACATATGTAATTGCGAAGATAAAAGTTCGTAGTGCTTCATATTTGACTATGCCGGGTGTCAACAAAATCATTTTTCAGTATATTCTAGAGTTTTTGAGATATAGCAACAAAACTTAGCATTAATAATATGTACCAAAAAAGGCACATTTTTAAATATTTGACACATTTTATTGACTTCCGGTTTCACCGAAAATAACATTTGTATTTCAAATGAGACACCCTGTATGTTTTGGCATTTTGGAATCTTAGACAATTCTGACTACACTTGCACAAGACTACTCGATCTTTGTTCACTCATTTTTTATTTTAAATCTAAAGTGCTATGACCGACCGGGCTCAAATTATTTAAAGGCAGGAAGATGATAATCAAAAAATACAAACATGATTTCAGTAACTGGCTTTTGAAAGGTGTCGCCCGCACCTGTGGCGTCACCTGTGGGTAGACCTCGGTTCCTGCATTAAATCTACATCTACTTTTTTATGTCAGTCGTCAATAATATACTTTTTGTCGTCAAAAGTTAATTTTTTGACGATAAATTACTTTGTGGCGCCAAAAATGGATTATTTGACATTAGCAAAATATCATCTTATGTAGTATTGCAATTGAAAAAAACTTTAATTAATAATAATAGCATGTAATACCGGGTGTCCCAGAAGTCACTGACCCATTTTAATTGCAAATATCTCCGAATTTAGAGGCGATAGAGAGATGCGGTTTTCACTGAACAATTTCTTTTCAAAAAAAGTTTTTTTCGGTATAAATGTTTATTCAGTAAAGTCTTATATAGGGTGTTTTAAAAAAACGGTCTTTTTCAATTGCAAATATCGTCGATTTTTTTAATGGAACACCCTGTATATTTTGATACTATCTGAAAGGTGAACTCTTCCTCTTTCCGAAAATGTATAATTTGTTACAGTTGAATTGAAAAATGAGTGAGTTATTTGGTTTTTAAGAATGGTCGTTCATTAGGTACAGATTTCTGATCCATGTTGATCCTTAATAAGTTTTGGCATTAGAAATCCGATAACTACCTATTTGTAGAAAATAACAAGACAAAATTGAAAGATGAATACCTAATTTTAATAAAAATTAACATTCTAAATTAGCTCCATTAATAAAAATCTTTAAGATGTTCCAAGTGTTGTCCATTTTGGTCTATACGTTTTTGCAACCTGAACAAGAAATTGTCATAAGATTTTCGCAACATTTCCGGGGTAATTTCTTGAAATGTTCGGACAATGTTACATCGCAGTTGTTCCAGAGTCTCTGGGATAGGATTATAACATCTATCTTTGATAAAAAAAAGTCTGGAATCGTCAGATCTGGTGAGTGGGCAGGCCACTCAATTGGTCCGGCTCTCCCAATCCACCTATCTCCAAATGTTTCAGCAACAGAATTTCTAGCCACAAGTGAATAGTGTGGCGGCGCACCATCCTGCTGAAAGTAAACAGAGTTTATGACGGCATCTTGTTCCAGTTGTGGGTATAAGTAATTTTCTAACATGTCTGTGTAGACATTACCAGTAATTCTCAGTTCTTGGAAGAAGTACGGTTTTTTGAAGGTGGATTTTTTCTAAATACCGCACGAAATCTTCTTTTAGTATCAACAATCGATTCATACTTAGCATACGATAACACAGTTTTTGATTTTTCAATTAAAGTAAATCGGACCATTATTGAAAAAAAATTAACAACAGCCGTTTAAGAATTATTCAAATCAGAATTAATTACTTTGACAGTTCGTTGTGTCAGTTCACTGACATTATAAAAATTTCAAAGCTTGCTTTAACATTAACACCCGTAAATGCCTATCGTTAAAAACCAAATAACTCACTCATTTTTCAATTCAACTGCAACAAATTGTACATTTTCGGAAAGAGGAAGAGTTCACCTTTCAGATAGTATCAAAATATACAGGGTGTTCCATTAAAAAAATCGACGATATTTGCAATTGAAAATGACCGTTTTTTTAAAACACCCTATATAAGACTTTACTGAATAAACATTTATACCGAAAAAAAATTTTTTTTAAAAGAAATTGTTCAGTGAAAACCGCATCTCTTTATCGCCTCTTAGTTCAGAGATATTTGCAGTTAAAATGGGTCAGTAACTTCTGGGACACCCGGTATTTTGACGTCAAAGAATCATTTTCAGACGTTAAATATTGATTATTTTTTTTGGTCAAAAAATTATTTGTTGACGTCTGAAATGCTACCCCCTATTCAACGAGCTGACGTAATAGCAAAATTTTAGTCGATCGCCGCATTAAATTATTTATTGGTATTTAATCTAGATGTCACAAGAGTGCTCTTATGCTGGGTTTCTACAAATTAACTATCGAGTTGATCACTGCCCTTTGAAACAATGCTTAGGGCGTAGGCGTAGCCTTTGGTATACCTCTGTCAGCCGAAATAGGACTGTTTATAAGTTTTATCCCAAGGATCATTCTAGGTTAGGTTGTTATTTTATAATTTACGCATCACCCTAATCAAGAATTATTGATATTTGTAATATTTAAAAGCTCTAAAATTGTAACTATTTTCTAGTTTACATAATTTGCAAAAATGCGCAGAAAATTATATAACTAAAATTAAAAATTTTCCTTATTTCAAACTTGTGCAAATATTTACAAAATTATTAATAAAAATACAATAATTTAAAAAAACGTGAGGAAGGTCTCGCAGCAGTTGCCCGACAGCTTTTTTTATTCTACTTTTTTTTTAAATTGCTATACTACGTGGGTGACCAATGTTATTTTCTTGTGGTGGGGCCTGCTGTTTATGTTATCTGAGATGTTTCTAGCGATAGTGGCAGCGCCAGGGCACGCTGTCGGCTCACTGCCTGCCACTTATAACAAAAAAATTAGGTATTTCGGAATAAAAAGCAAAACATGTATGCTGTTACGTTATACGATGACGTCATGCCGGAAAAATGTTGGTAGCCGGCACCAGCGCGCTAGCACCAGTTCTTTCAAAATTAGTATAGCAATATCTGTTTAAATTACCTTCAAGTGAGTTCTTCTTTATTTGGAACTTTAGTCCCACATTATCCATTATATAAAGCTAGGTATGAGCCAGTTATGTGTACATGTTTTTTCTTTTCAGCGATAGCTGGATAATGATTTTTCTTAAATGTAAATAAAATTTGCAGTGCCATAACTGAAAGGTTTCGTCATACATAAATTGAACGCTTTTGGTTCTGAAAAGATGAACTATGTATGAAGAACAGTTCCGAGATTTACTTTCTTAAATTTATTAATAGAAAACCTTTTGCTTAAAAGATTGCCTATCTTTTTCTATGATTATTATATTAAATTAAACTTTTCTGAAATAATATAAAACTGCAATTTTTTATACCTATTCTTCTTCTTTACTCTTCTTCTTCTTCTTTTTTATTTTCTTTCATAAAAATTTTGGAAGATGACCAGGATATACTGTATACTCCCGTAAAAAATTTTCTCCTTTCTCTCTTTTTTCGATCTCTTTCTTTTCTTCTTTGATTTTTACCTCCCCAACACTTGCATTACAGTTTTGTTTTTCATCATAAAAACCTTTTAGTGAATTTATACTTTTATTTAAAAATGATTTACGAAAAATGAGCTATTCTTAAAATAATATTTTTCTATTTCACAAAATGTCTGCTCAAAATTATGTTATCGCATTTCTATAAGATGAAGATATATGATCTATAGAGCGCGGATTTATAAGCATTAATTTTTTGAAAATAAGCGCTTATAATAAGCTTGATATGTCAGGAAAAAATAAAATTTTTTTATTTGTTTTGCTTGAGAATAAGGTATTGCTACAAATATTTTAATACAAAATAAAAAACTAGAAAATTTAATTAACAACAATTAATAACAATATACTTGGATATAAATTTCCTCGCCGTTCAAACCATGTTTTTATTAAATATTTAACTGAAGCATATTATGGGAATACTACAGAAATTTTTTTAACAGCTTTTAAAAATTAAAATGTTACAAAGGCGTAACTTACGGTTTTCATGCAGCTTATGCAAAATATTTTGTTATTTTCAATAACAAATTCAGGGAAATCTTTACGCCAAGTTGCCGGTGCGGATTTGTCCTTCACTTCAGGCGTTTTATAATTTCAAATTAAAATTACTCACAAAACATCACAGCATAAGGGAATGCTCCGAATTACTAACGTTAACAAAAAACAAAACAATGTTTTAGCCTTCTTACAAATAAACGCGATAGACTATTGTGTGTGGCTTTCGATAGAACACAGAACTTGGTGATTCCCCGAGCGCGCTATTTGTTTGGTCTAGCAGAGGATTTGTGGAATGTAGTGTAAACATTCCGTAAATTATTCGCTAAGTCGTTTACGCCGAAAAATATTAAATTATTTAATGTTTTAACATTAGATTTTTCAAACTAAAAATTGCAAATGTTAAATTCTTTATAAAAAAAGCACCAACTAGCTGTATAAAGGTAAAATAAGCGCATATAAGCGGTTTAAGGAGCAAAATAAGCAAAAAAGCAGCAAAATACAGAATATAAGCAAAATAGGCAAAATAAAAGTGGTAGCTACAAAAGAATTTTCATTTGCTTACAATAATAGTGCATAAGCAAAACGCTTGAAATCCGCGCTCTAATGATCACCATGTATTGATATAACTATGAAGGTCATATATTCATTATGAATGAGTTTTGAAATGATAATTGTGATAGAAAACAGTATACAAAAGTATTTAAACCTGATCCCTTTATTTTGGCGGGCAGTGTTGACCTCTGCCTTAAAACCGACTGCGATGTCTATCCGATTCTTGAATCTTTTTAAGATCTACATTTGTTAAGAAATGTCTCTATCCACACCAAAAGTCTAATAAATTAAGGGTAGAACTATGCCAGAATTGGCTAATTTTATTAACTTTTTGTAATATGTCGTTACGTACCATACTACCGTTGCACAAATTTAGAAAAATACTTTCGGAAAAAAACCCAAAAAAACTCCGCGAAAGTTTTTTAATTTAAGGTTTTTTTTTCAGTTTTAATTTTAGGAGTTTTTCCTGGGTGTTTTCCTGTTCCTAAAATAGATAATAGATAGGTAACCAATCCGGATAAAATACGATTTTTTCTAAAGATTTTAAAATTTTTATGGGTATTCATTCACCTGCCCCTTCCAGGGCATTAAAGTTAAGCCGGATACCGCTTTATTTATTTTTATCTACGACTGGTTAGATAAGCATTCATTTGCGTTAGGTAATGAAGTTCATTATCTCACTAGTGAGATGATGGATTACCTAATTCATTTTATTTACACAAACAAAACTGAAGCTTTGTTTCTAAGATAACTGGCTGGTTGCGATAGTATTGAACAAATCGAATCTATCTCGTTCTTTTGATTTTAAAACAAAAGTTTTTTTTCTACTTCCATGTTTTAATTTACTTATTAAGTGTGCGCTGCCTGTACTAAAATGATACCCATTTCGATACAGATTTTTATTATGAAATAACCCAAACTGACCAATAGCAGCAAAGCATTGTTTAAACTGACCAATACCAGCAAATCATTGTTTTTGGTAACTATGGTTACAAGAGTTGTTGACAGTTAACATCGCAAAACAGTTTGAGTTTTTTTGCATAACAAACTTTTTTAATGAATATTTTTTTTTAATAACGAGTAGAAAAATGAGCGAAACACTTCGCCTGGACTTTCCTACACTTATAAATTAACATTGTTTTATATTTTCCAACACTTTTGATGTACACCTGTCTAGACCCGGCTAGTAAAAGTAAACAGCGTTTATAAAAACTTCAAGCCTGAAGAGCGTAACTTAAACCTACCATTACCACGCTGGCTCCGCCTGCAACTGAGTACATGTAAAACAACCGAACTGAAATGAACCGGAGGCACGAGTAAGGAAGCGTGTTGATGTTTGAAAATATATTAATAACTCGAGAAGTATTATTTTTATTCAGAAATTACTCTTATTAATTTGTATTTAGAATTTCAAAACCTTTCTGATTTTAAAGCCGAAATGCCACGTTTCCATTTAAAAAAAGTTATTTTTTACCGTAGCCGCCATATTAAAATTGGAAACTCAAGTTTTTTTCTTAAATACAATCGAGAAGAATTTGCCCTACAACTTTTGAGTTTGCGAGTCTATCTATTAAAATAAAAAAGTTAGCCTACACTGAACATTAAACGACTAGTACAAGAATACAACTGCTGTAGAAAGTATGTGAAATTCTTCCAAGGACAGAAAGATTATTAATGGGAAAAAACTCGATTTTTTAAATTTTTGTAAAAAGATTCTCCTAGAGCAAACAAAAAAGGAAATCAATTTTTTAATTTTGTGGCGAAAATTTTGGGGGGGAGGGGGAACAGTAGCCCCCCTAAATATTAAAGTATCAAAAAAATATTATGATATTCGGATTTTGCTGTCAATGATGAGCTATATTGCTTTAACAGAAATATTTTATTGCTCCCCGTTAAATAAATAAAAGGGTACCAATTTTCAATTTTCAAAAATTCATAGAGGGCGTCACAGTGAAATTATAACAATGAGCAAAAAACAAAATTGTAGCAGATGCCTATCTCTATCAGCTTAAAAAGTTTAAACAAAAACGTGTGGGCAGTTTTTGAGATTTTTTTTTTGAAAATTTCAAAAATTTTGGAGTGGTGCCATTGAAATCGTTTTTCGATTTTCAAAATTAATGATATTTCATGGTATAGTACCCTTAAGGGGCTACCAAACAAGTTGTAGTTGATCCCAATCAAACAACTGGTTTTTGAGTAAATGAGCGTTAAAGTCGAAATTTTCAAAAATTCGTAGCGGCCGCCATGTTGAAGCTAGAGAGTTCGGTAAAAAAACGTTTGATTTGTTCTAAGGCTTTCTATAATTTCCACTATTCCAATTTCCAAAATTCCGTTTCTGAAAAAAACTGCTACCAAAAAAACATGTCTAACTTCCGCTTCCGGTTTCGGATTCTTTTTTATTTTGTCGATGAATTTTTGATATACCTCCTCATTCCAAAGCACATCGAAATCGGTCCAGCCGTTCCCGAGATATGAGCGTTACCCACCCACACACACACCCACCCACAGACAGACATTTTTTAAACACCACTTTTTTAGGATCCTGGAAGCCCAAAACATGTATTTCCGTCAAAATCTCGATTTTGAAAATTTGCATGAAATCAATACTTTCCTATACTGAAAGTGATTAGTGTATGCAAGTCTTATATAATGGCTATTAATACGTAATCTTACTCGTGTATTAATAGCTATCATTATAGATTCGTTGCATAATATACTACATATTAAAAGTGACTTGACATTTGCAAATAAATTAATGCAAAATGTTAAATATCATTTCAAGCAAAAAAATTCGATTTTTCACAAATTTTGAGCAATTGTAGAAAAAATTTTGTATGTCACACGTGGGATGATGCATTATTATAGCACTCGTTTGATTACACCACTCGATCTACGACCTCGTCGTGCAACTTTCAAAATCGTGTTATAACAACGCCTTTATCCCACTAGTAACATAAGTAACTATAATTACTCTAATAGGATTATGGATTTTCACAACTTGCAACTTATGCCACACATTTAATAGAACATTATTTTAAAACTGGGATAGTGGATACATGCTGAAGGCATTTTGCAAATTGGTTCCCGCAACAAAATGTCGTAGTTGTCATACTCTAGTGCCCGCCCTGGGTTCCGTTATAAGGCTTGCTTGCACTTGTTTCTTTTATTACCAAATAAATTTTAAATTTGTGACCGATGTAGTATTAGTAAAACTTAACATTTTTAAAAATAAATTTAAATATAGTTGTTACATATAAAATAACATTTTTCAGGACTTGGTTGCCATGGACTGACTACAGACGCCAGCGGATTCACACATCTGCACGCAGCCCTTAAAACAGAGCTTCATCACCACATAGAAGCTTACAAAACTGCGTTACACAAATTGGACGAGCTTGGATTACCGACGAACGATACCAAGAAGCCAGTTGACGCGTCCCATCACAGGCTATTGTCTCTACACTACGAAGACGTGCAACAGCGCTTGATTGATAACACTACCCTTTTAACTGTCTTGGACAAACCGACTTTGAAACAACTTAGATTCTTGACTGACACTTTGACTGCTCGGGTACAAAGCGACAAGGAAGCCCTCTTCTGCATATCCCAGCTTAAAAGGTTGCTTTCAATATTATTACTATCATCACTTTAGCATTTAGTTTTTTCCTGCTAGCATGGTTTTTGACAAAAAAAATTAATTATATACGGGTTAGCAATAATTACTATGTAACTACCTAATAGGTGTAAGAAATAACCTGAACTCTCATATACGAATGTGTTGAAGGGCCATGCAACATTCATAATTTATTTATAAGTTCGAGCTTTACTTGACGTTGAAGTTCATTTTTATTTATTGTAAATAAAACAATTCTTCACTTCAACGAATTTTTTAATTTAGTTTTACACGCATTTCAACATTTTGACATGTCATTTTCAGAGGCAAGATAAAAGTAAACAGTTGATGTTGCTGTAGGAACAATAAATCTTCATAACTTGATCTTAGTTATCTATATCTGCGTCCAGATGACTTGGTTACTCATTACAAAACGTCTAATAACAGTGAATCTAAGAGATTGAAGAGATTGAATTGACCATTCATTAAAGGTACAGATGTTTGTGAATTTCAAATGCTTCTAATATATCCAACTTACGTTTATCATTACAACAGTGTAAACATTTTATAGTGTTATTAGTTGTCATTGAATGATTGTGTTCTAGTAAGTGTTTAGCATAACTGGATTTCTGTGGGTGTTTATACTTGTAACAACGTACGTGTTCTTTGTACCTAACATCAAAATTTCTAATTGTTTGTCCTATATAAACCAAATTACAGTGCGAGCAATTTAAGTTGTATATGCCTAATTTTAGGAAATTGTTTGTCTTTCTTTAGCATTAAACAAAGCGTTTAAACTGGTTTTTGTCGTTTTAATAGTTGCTTTACATTTGCTTGTTTTGTTTACAATTTTGGCAATTTTTTCTGATTTATTGTATTTATACGCGTATTTCATTTTATATGATGAAGCATTTGGATAAATTTTCTGAACAACTTGTTTATAATAACCTTGAATAATCTGTTTATGAAAAACCTACACAAACAGACATTACAACAGCACACGATTCTTGTCATCATAAATTAGCAGCATACAGGTCCATGATACATAGCGATTTAACGGCTGCTTTAGGTACAATTAGTTACAATAGAGAAATTTCGAGTATTAAACGAATTGCAAACAATACCTCAACTTATTGCTACACTAATTAAAGAGAAAGGTGATGAATAAGCTACTAAGAAAATTTATCTAACTAGTTTATTCCATATTTAGGCAATAAACCAGAAAAAATTCCCACAATTAAAAAAAAAACAAATAAATGTAAAATAACTTTAAAACAACAAAAAACATTTCAAACACTTTGTTTAATGCTAAATAAAACACAGAAAATTTACTAAAATCGGGCATTTACAAATTAAATTGCTCAGACTGTAATTCGGTTTATATAGGACAAACAATTCGAAATTTTAATATTAGGTACAAGGAACACGTGCGTTGTTACAAATATAAACATCCACATAATTCCAATTACGTTAAACACTTATTAGAACACAATCATTCAATGACATTTAATAACACTATAAAATGTTTATACTTTTGTGATGATAAAACTAAGTTGGATATACGAGAAGCATTTGAAATTCTCAAACATTTAAAATGTATACCTTTAATGAATGAGCAAATTAATCTCCTAAATTCACCATTGTTGGACGTTTTGAAATGAGAAATCAAGTCATCTGGACGCAGATATAGAAAACCAAGATCAAGTTATGAAGGTTTATTGTTCCTATAACATTACCAACTGTTTTCGTTTATTTTTGCCTCCGAAAATGAGATGTCAACATGTCAAAATACGTATAAGGCTAAAATAAAAACCTATTGAAGTTAAGAATTGTTTTATTTACAATAAATTAATAGTTTCACAGACAATTACTAAATGTAAACATGCAATTGCAAGTTTAAAAATATAAAAGTTAAAATTTCATATTTACAACAGAGACGTGCACCAAAACGTAACCAAAAACCGAAGATAGAAAAAAAACACAATACACAAAACACAATACTTTTACATTCCACGTTTAGCCCACAGGTTTGTAGCCAAAATGAATATTTATGTTGGCCCACTAACGCAAATGCAAACGGCCTATGCAGAGTAGGCATAATATTCTGCTCTGTACTGTGAACTTGTCTTGAGCGAGTGTGTTAGAATCAGCGACGATAATTTCTGCTAATATGAATTATTCTAAATGGGCAGAAAAAAGTGAAACCGTATACATAGATTATTAACATATGAAAACAATCTAGATAGTAAACGTCTGCTCCTTTTGAAGAAATTAGATAACGTTGTAAAGTAAAAATTTGAAAATGCGATTACTGAAAAGATTTTTATCTTTGTTTGACAGAGTACTTGAGAAATACGCAAATGAGATGAGTAACCTAAGGGAACACCCAAAAAATTTGATGGCAATGGGTAGAAGGAAGTTACAACTCGCATTTAAAAAATAATTATGTAGCAAAAATGATTCTTGAATAAAATAATATATGCAATTGAAATTTTAGAAAAACGTACACAAATCCTCGGTTTTCGTGTTCGCAGGCGGCCGGTTAAAATGTTATGAACCTGAATGTTCTCATTAGTAGTGTACGTGCACATAGGTTTTATTACTCTTTTATTCTGTACATAGGAGAACGTTGGATGTATTGAATGATGTTGCCGTGTTCGGAGCGCAGCAAAAGGCGCAACCATGTGTACACAGGGGGATAATTTGAAATTTCATTTCCGCAACATTTTTAAATGTGATCTATATTCTACAGGCTCACCTCCCCGTACCCATACCCATATCCCACTAAAAATTTTCGGGATTTGACAAATATGTGTTTTTAAATATTTCTCCATAAAATAAATCAAACAATTTTTAAAATTTTCTAAATTTCTAACATTTTCAAGTTATTGTAGTTTTTAAAAGTTTCAATATTTTCCAAATTTTTATAATTTTCTTAGTGTTCAAAATTTTCCAAAAATTAAAACAAACAAAACTGTGAATTTTTAAAAAACAGCCAGTATAAATTAATATATTTAAAATTTTTAGGAAACTTTAACAATATTCTAAATTTCCATAAAATTGTCTAAATTTTCAAAATATTTAACAAAATTACATTAAATGCCAGGACGGTTCGTGGTGGTTGCCCGATATCTTTTAACTGGTGTCTCCTTAATAATTTGTTTGTCACTGATTTGTAATTAATATGCAATAGAATATTTATTAGAAACTATTATTTAATATTCACACTCGCTTATACCTTCGTTGTGTTATTGAACTTGCATTTAAGATTAAAATCGACACTTCGGCGAAACGTCCGTACAGCTTAAATGTCATAAGTATCCGTTTAGAATTAAGTGTCTTTTGCATGAAAGAACGTTCTACTAGTTGGTGTTGGCGCGTAACGGTTTGATGCAAAAATACTTTGGAAAATGGGAAACTCCAGGCGACGTAAAATACGTTTCATTTTCATTTATATCAGGTTAGTTTAAATTTCCTTTGTGTGGGCATTTGGACTGTAAACTGTATACAAACACACATTTAGCGAATAAAACATACAAAATTAAAAACCGAACATCTAACTAGAATAACAAATAACTAAAAGTAGGTAATTAGAAGATATTGCAAGTGCACCAGGTTTTACTGCCTCATAAACTTGTCAAATGATGCGTTCAATCGAGTATGTAAACATCACTTCATAGCAAATATATACTTTCTGTAAACAAAGTGCATTACTCAGTTAATATTGATCGATTTGTCAATATTGCCAGGTGGTTGTGGGGAAATAACGTCTGCTTGAGATGGCCTTCAGCGAACTGTCATATACAACCCCGAAATGTGGATTTCCGGTTTATTGAAACTGTGGGAAATCCAACTGTTAAAATCGTTAGGGTTTCTTATAACAACGGCCTAAATATGAATTTTAATAACGACAATTCAGTATTATTACATTTTCCATTTCTTATTGGAGTTTTTGAGGGATATTGGAAACATTTTATATATTATTATATTTATACATCGCTGATATTTTAAATTTAGCAATACTCTCTCATAACTGTTACTTACGTTTATATTTCAAATTAATTACATTAAATTAACAACAGCACCAGTTAATCGATATTGACTTCTTACCGTATCTTGTATTATTGCAATGGTAGAATAAATACATGTAGTAAACAAATTGCTTTCTAATTGTTAATATTGACGAGGAAGCAGCTGATGTTTGGCAAAACAAATTATTTGTGTAAGTTTTATGTGTGCAATATTGTTCTTCGACGTATTGTGTCACGATGTGGAGATTCATTAAACGAAAGAACTGTCAGTTATTAGTCATATCTCAGGTTTGATACAAAGTACCTGAGTTGCACAATGTACCTTGTTATTCATCTCAAAAGTTTAGAAGTACACATGACCAAATTTGAATGCAAGAACACTTATGCAGGTACAATTATGAGCTATTTGAAGATCATATTTCAAACCAAGTCTGAGTGATGTTATATAAATACCGCCTTGACAGATATTCAGCTAGTCTTATTCAGTTTCAGAAATTAATTAACAGTTAGTACTCAGCAGCCCTTAGTTTATATCATTGTTCTTCAAGTTTCTGCCTTGGACAAGTCCTCTTCAAGTAAGTGTTAAAACCCTTATGGGTTTATATTTTGTAATGGGGTTTATTCTACTTGTTCTTTCTGTATTAGTGTAGGTGTGAACTGATTTGTTGTAACCATGTGTTCTATTTAACCAAATTATATTATTGTTGAAGTTATGTAAAGCTGTGTTTAATTCAGACATCATCATTGATGGGTGTTAATAAAATAAACCCAACACGTGATATTTGGTGGAGGTGCCGTTTTGTTTTTTAAATTAATTATTATGCACCAATTTAATTGTATTTTTTTACCGTTCCGTTTTTGTACCGTTTACCGTTTTTACCTACCGAATTACCATTCTTTTATCGAAAAATTAAAAGCTTGGTTGGAAAATATTGTATTTTTAGTTGATAGAGGGCGGACCATCAAGTATTTCTCGAGATGCATAATTAGAGAAAAATCCTGTATTGATAGCCACTATCGTCTAATTAATATTTCTCGGTATTCGTCTGTGAAATGTTGATTAATGAAAATATACTAGCTTGGTTAGAATTTTAATTGTTAAATAAAATTTGCAATTAAATTAATTAAGGTTGATTATTTAAGAATTTTTTAGCATGATTTGAGACATCTTTCTTTCATTAACCAGCGTTGTTAAAGTTAAAAAAATTGTTTTGTCAATTATTCGATGAATGAATAAGTACTTATGCGTCGGTTCTAAGTACATAATCTCTGAAGATAAACATGACAAAAAATGCGAACCTAGGCTCGATAAAAAATTAGTTAGTTTAAAAAACGTAAAATTAATTCAAAAAATTATTTATTATGTAAATCAGTTCAAAAATCACCTGTTCAAACCCAACCAAGAAAAAAAAGGACTTTATGTTCTAAATTTTACTAAAGAATTGAAATTTGAAAACAAAACTACTAAATTACATTATTGTTAAAGTTTTGTGAAATTGGTTTAATTCAGACATTATCACTGATGTGTATTAATTAAATAAACCCAACACGTGATATTTGGTGGAGGTGCCGTTCTGTTTTTTAATTTATTGTTATGCACCAATTTAATATTATTTTTTTACCTTTCCGTTTTTGTACCGTTTACCGTTTTCACCTAGCGAATTACCGTTCTTTTATCGACAAATTAAAAGCTTGGTTGGAAAATATTGGGCGGATCATCAAGTATTTCTCGAGATGCATAATTAAAGAAAAATCTTGTATTACTAGCCACTATCGTCTAATTATTATTTCTCCGTATTAGTCTGTCAAGTGTTGATCAATGAAACTATACTAGCTTGGTTAAAATTTTATTTGTTAAATAAAATTTGTAATTAAATTAATTAAGGTTGATTATTTACGGATTTCTTAGCATGATTTGAGAAATTTTTTTTCATTAACCAGCGTTGTTAAAGTTAAAGTAATTGTTTTGTCAATTATTCGATTAATGAATAAGTACTTATGCGGCAGCTCTACGTACATAATGTCTAAAGATAAACATGACAAAAAATGTGAACCTAGGCTCGATAAAAAATCAGTTAGTTTAGAAAACATAAATTTAATTCAAAAAAATAATTTATTATGTAAATCAGTTCAAAAATCACATGTTCAAACCCAACCAAGAAAAAAAGTACATAATGTCCCAAATTTTACTAAAGAATTGAAATTGGAAAACAAAACTACCAAATTACATTATTGTTAAAGTTTTGTGAAATTGCTTTAATTCAGACATCATCAGTGATTTGTTTTAATCAACTACCCAACACGTGATATTTGGTGGAGGTGCCGTTCTGTTTTTTTAATTAATTATTATGCACAATTTAATATTATTTTTTTAGCGTTCCGTTTTTGTACCGTTTACCGTTTTTACCTACCGAATTACCGTTCTTTTATCGACAAATTAAAAGCTTGGTTGGAAAGTATTGTATTTTTAGTTGATGGAGGGCGGATCATCAAGTATTTCTCGAGATGCATAATTAGAGAAAAATCTTATTTTGCTAGCCGCTATCTTCTAATTAACAGTTCTCCGTACGAGTCTGTGAAATGTTGATCAAAGAAAATATACTAGCTTGGTTAGAATTGCATTTGTTAAATAAAATTTGTAATTAAATTAATTAAGGTTGATTATTTAAGGATTTCTTAGCATGATTTGAGAGATCTTTCTTTCATTAACCAGCGTTGTTAAAGTTAAAGAAATTGTTTTGTCAATTATTCGATGAACGAATAAGTACTTATGAGTCAGTTCCAAGTACATAATGTCTAAAGATAAACATGACAAAAAATGTGCACCTAGGCTCGATAAAAAATTAGTTAGTTTAAAAAACATGCTATTAATTCAAAAAATAATTTATTATAAAAATCGGTTCAAAAATCACCAAGAAAAAAAGTAGGTTATGTTCCAAATTAAACTAAAAACCTGAAATTACAAAAAAAAACTACGAAATTACATTATTGTTAAAGTTGTGTGAAATTGGTTTAATTCAGACATCATCACTGATGTGTATTTTTCAAATAAACCCAACACGTGATATTTGGTGGAGGTGCCTTTCTTTTTCCTTGATTAATTGTTATGCACTAATTTAATATTTGTAGTGCCTTTCTTTTATCGACAAATGAGAGGCTTGGTTGGAAAGTATTGTAGTTTTAATCGATGGAGAACGAATCACCAAGTATTTTTCCAGATGCAAAATAAGAGGAAAATCTTGTTTCGCTAGCCACTACCCGTATAACCACACAATACAGAACCTATATCGAACCTGTATTTAAATCTTTAGTCGATACAGGCTTTCTGTACCCTATGGATAGCGCGACGATAGAGATTACATATCGATTGGGTATAGTTGTCTTTACTAACTCTGTATATAAGATGTAAAGCTCCTGTACAGACAACATATAGTTAAAGTACAGATGCAGTTAAGATTGCGTATAGAGCACACGAAGGTACTGTAAAGATACGATATAGGTTTTTAAAGATACTATTCCGATGCTGTATCGTCCAAATTAAGGTGCGGTATAGATAATTCAAGCAATTAATTAGATAAAAAAAAAATATTTTTTTACGCGGATATATTTTCTTTTATAATATTTTATACAACCCCTCTGTATTTTTTTTAGCTAATTTCATTTACACTAATGTATTTATTGATAAATTTTTAATTTTAAAAATGCGCTGCATACTTTACCTTAGCGGGGAATCGAACTGGCCATCTTTGGTTTGTGAGTCGGTCTCCTTGCACCCTGAGCTAATCTCGCCTCTTATAAGATTCGACCGCTAAATGTTTTAAGAGTATTACAGAAGGTTATGATGGACAATATGATACAAAAGTACTACCAAGAATTACAGTTAGGGTTAAACCGTTTTTTTTGCAGTAAAATTTATAGTGACGTTGCATAATATCTCGTTAAGGGCGTATAGTATGCTTGGATAAAACGTGATTAACAGGGACTACGTAGAAAACGCATTGGACGCTTAATAATAAAGTTAGACATTTTTGTGGGCTCTTGAAATTTTTAAAGTTAAATGTGTTTCATATAGCAGATATAAACGACGTTAGATTATATATAGTATTAAAATTTCAAGAAACACGTGAAAACAGACTATTTTGATAGAGTAAAGTATTAAGAAAAATAAACAGTGAAGAATTATAGGGGATAAAATATAAAACAGTTTTAGTAGGTTCAGACATTTCGAGAATCTTACTTCGAAATAATTGATGTCTTTGTATTATTTTACCACCAACTATTTTAAAGTACATTATTTCTGAATTTCTCGCCATTGCTGAGGTCAGAATTGTAATTTCAAGAAAAAAATATCACGTAATTGTTCATGTTGATGTCGGTTCGTACTTTGTACTGCTGGCGCTGGGATAAGCTTTAAATATCTTTATCTTTTTGGTGAGTAGACTTTCCAAACAGGTCTGTTTATAAACCCCCATAAATGTTTACAGCTACTCTTAAGCCATGCATTGTTTAACGTCCGGCTTGGTTTTAGGTTTTACCGTTAAGTAAGTTTCTTTGCAATTGAGTCATTCTTATTGTGTTTCGCTGGAAAACTTTTAGCCGATGAAATATATTTATTTACAAATTTTTTCCAATTACATGTTCAAAAACACTTTACTTCTAGTGCTTTAGGTGATTTTTTTGGCCTTGGGGGGGGGGGGGGGGGTAATTACCCCTACTACCCCACCCCCCGTAAATCCGCGGTTGGACGTTATAAGTACAGCAAAACTGAGAAAATGCTCTCTGCTGTAGGCACATCAAAAGGTATAGTATTGGTTATAGGTGTAATAACAGTTTATGATGAAGGTTATCATTTTATTTACTTGTGGTTTATAGATATTGTGGTAAATGATCCCCCTATCGAAAATAACTCCACATTGGAGACAGCAGCCTTGGTTAATGATTATGTCATAAATTATTATTATAATTGTAGGAAGCACACAAATCTCCAAGGTTCCATCAAATTCGTAAACTTTAAATTCTTGATCTTGTTGATGCGCCATTTTTAACGTTTTTATACACAAGGCCAACAAATAAAGATAGTGTTTAGATTGACGCTATACACAGCTGTTTTAGGCTTAAGATAAAACTGTAAAGACAGGCAGTATATATTTAGCATAGATTCGATAAAGACAAAAGCGGTAATTGCGCTACAGGTGCGATATAGCCTGCATGAAGATATTGTAGAGATTTGTTAAAGGTACAACTGTAAAGACAATCAGTATATATTTTCTACAGATCCGATAAAGATAAAATCCCTGCTTTAAGTACCGGTGCGGTATAGCATAGAATAAGATGTGATACAGATGTGATAAAGATAAAACTGTACTGGAAACAAGTATAGGTATCATATAGATGCGGTAAATATTTAATCTCTACAGTTAAGGTATAGGCTAAAGTACAGCTCCAATACATATTACACCTGTATCACGTAATCTTTACCGCATCTTTAAATATCTCTATCGCCTAGGACATCTTTATAGATTTGGTTACACGGGTATCGACTAATTAATAATTGTGCATATTAGGCTGTACAATTTTGTTTAAGAATCAGTTCAAATCAGTTCTTGTTTTCAAGTTCAGCCAATAAAAATGTAATTTAAAAAAACTATCAAATTACATTATTGTTAAAGTTGTGTAAAGTTGTGTTTAATTTAAACAATATCACGTGTTCGGTTTATTTTAGTAATACCCATCAGTGATAATGTCTGAATTAAACACAACTTCACACGACTTTAACAATAATGTAATTTGGTTAAATAAAATACATTATTACAACAAATCAATTCACGCTTACATGAATCCAGAAAGAACAAGTAGAACAAACGCCATAACAAAGTATGAACCCAAACGGGTTTTAACAGGTATTCGAAGAAGACTTGCCCGAGACCGATACTTGAAGAGCATTGATATAAACTAAGATCTGCTGAGTACTGACTGTTAATTAACTTATGTGGACAATAAGACGACTGAAGATCTGTCAAAGAAGTATTTATATGTATAACATCACTCAAAGTCGTTGATTTAAAATGTAATCTTGAAATAACTCATGATTGTAACTGCAGAGATGTACTTGCATCCAAATTTGGTTATGTGTACTTCTAAACGTTTGAGATGAACAACAAGTTACATTGTGCAACACAGTTACTTTGTATCAAACCTAAACTGACTAATAACTTTTTTTAGTTCTTTTGTTTAACGAATCTCGACGTCCTGTCAATATCATTTTGCTTTCCTATATTTTCAGTACAGGAAAGGGAAGTACTGATTTCATAAAAACGTCTGATTTCTAGATTTTGGAGGTTTTGGAGCTTCAGGAACTCAAAAGATTGTTTTAAAATTGTTAGTCTATGGTTCAGAAATTAAATTTTCTAAAGCTGATAAAATCTGGTAGAAGACCTTAGTGCAAATTCAAAGTTTTTCCCGATATTACCAAACTTGGCCGCTGCTACGATTTTAAAACATTTTCATCTTAATGCGGTATTACCCGAATTAAAAATTTAGGTGGGATAATACTATGTTACAATGTTACTTTGTAAGAAAATTTGTGTAAGAATAAAAACTGACGTGACGTGAAAAATATTTTCAAACTTTTATAAAGTTTTAAAAAACGTTGCTTAAACATCAACAGCTCAATTGTTTTTTTTAATATGTATGCTTATAGAGCTTTAAGTAACTTACAATCTGTGTCTTGTCTCAGCTCCCTAACTTCTGTGTGACGCCTTCCATGAATTTTTGAAAATCAAAAATTCGTGCCGTTCTATTTAATAAGCAGAAGACGATAAAACATTTTTTTAAGCAAAATTGCTCATAAACGATAGTAGAATAATAAAATTCACAACTTAATTTTTAGGCAGAAATATATTTTGGAGGGGGGTAATTCTGCCTGTCCCACCCATTTTTTAAATCTAGTCGCTGTCGCCAGGAGTCCAAGAAATAAACCGCATCCAGGCGGCAGCATACAACGCAAGAGCTTAGAAAATTTATGTCTCAAACAGAATCTTTTTCAACCTATTTTAGGTATGAATTTGAGTAAAATTTAAAATGGAAATTTGGAAAATAACACTAGGGCTGACACGAATCTAGGATAAAACATCCCTGTCACAATCAGCCTCGAAAAGCAATTTCCGAAAAAATTGAAAGCCCCTGCAAATAAAATCCCTATGAAAAAAGGTTCAGTACAAACGACCCGCAATAAGAAGCCCGGACAAAAGACGCGAAAAACATACACGGTATTAAAACGGTACGTTTTTTGGCTTCCGGGAACACAAAAAATATGTCTGTGGGTGGGTGGGTTTGTATGTGTAAGTGTGGGTAACGCCTTATAACTCTCCAAGACATGTTTCGATTTAAATGTTTTTGGTAGCATTTTTACGGAAAAGCAAAATTTCCTAAATCTGAAAACGTCATTTGGTAGGAAGACCTTAGGGCAAATCTAACCGTTTTTTCATAACTTTCTAGCTCTAAAATAGGGGCCTTTACGAAGTTTTTAAAATTTTCTATTTAACATATTATTACTCAAAAGCGATTTCACAGTTCGGGACGTAGATGTTTATTCCAGGGGATGTTTTTACCGAAAATCCTACTGGGTCTTTCTTTGGGAATTTTTTTTCGGGTCATTTGTACCCAAAGCTTATTTCAGAAACTTTTCCGGGGCTTTTCTCCGGTGGTGTTTTTTCCGGACACCGCTGACACTGCACCGCTTGTTATAAAAGGGGTAGTGATTACTCGTTGTAGCCTGGCAACAGTTTGTTAAATATTCATTTCCCTGTTTCCAGGGGCGGACTGGTTATATACACCAAGTTAGTTTGTTCCCATAGGCAGCTACCTTATAATTCGTATTTTGGGACCGGGATGACGCAAACTAATATAGCAAGTTTGCAATGAAGCATAGTTTATCTAATTTATGGCCGAACAAACTACTTTGTTTAGTTTTGCTACCAATAATTTCAGTTAAGTGGGAAGCAACCACGTAAGTGATTCTAGTATACAGGGTGTTGCAAAATTACAGCGACAAACTTCCGGAGTTCCTATAAACCCATGAGTTCCTGTTAAACTGCTTGTTTAGGAAGCTACAGCCCCCCCCCCCCCCCCCCCCCAATGAAGTGACTAAAAGCTGGCTTTTAATTAATATATCAGAAAATTTTCAAATCAAATTTGGCATACGGTAAGCTTATCTAAATAAATTTTTTCTGGACTTTGATTAAATTTTATCATTAAAAATTTAATTTTTCATGCAAACATACATCTCAAAGGTAGTATTTCTGAAAGTTGCTAAACTGAATGGTTTTTGAGATAATTCAATTTTTCAAGAAAATTGAGTTGTTATGAAGGTCTGCGTGTTTTTTTTAATGTTCAAATAGTCCGTACAAACATTGAAGGTAAACTCCGCACACAAAAAGAATAAAATTAATTCTGATAACCGTGGGTCTGGAAATGATTTCTTAGGGAGTTGCAGTATGGGTAACGCCTCATAATGCTCTAACGGATGGTCCGATTTCAATCAGCTTCGGATTGTCAAAACATTCAAAAACAAAAATTCGCCATCAAAATTAACTGTTAATAAAATCCGAAGCCAGAAGCGGAAGGTAGTTTTTGGTAGCATTTTCATCAAAACACAAATTTCCTAAATCTGTAAACGAAATTTCATAGAAGACCGAAGGGCTAATCCACCTTTTTTTTAACTTCCTAGCTTTAAAATAGGGGCCGTTACGAGTCTTTTTTTTAGTTTAACGTCTTTTTACTCAAAAACGACTTCACAGTTCGGGATGTTGATGTTTTTTACAGGGGATTTTATTGGGGCTTTTTTAGGGATTTTCTTCGGGTTATTGTTACAAGAAAATTGTTTTCAGGGATTTTGTTGCGGGTTTTTTTCTGGTGATGTTTTTTTCCGGCCGCTGACACTTCACCGCCCGTGGTAAAACGGACAGTGATTACACGTTATAGCTTGACGGCAGTTTGTTAAATATCTATCTTCCTGTTTCCAGGGCGGACTAGTTGTATGTACCAGGTTGGTTTCTTCCCCTATAATTTATATTTGGAACGGGGATGACGCAAGCTAATACAGCAAATTTTCAATGAAGCATAGTTCATTTATTTTATAGCTAAACACACTATTTTGTATGGTTTTGTTACCAATAATTTCAGTTATGTGATTTTAGTATACACGTACACAAAATTATAGCGACAAACTTCCGGAGGTTCCTATGCATGTATATGCTAAACTGCTTCCTATGCTCTAAATAAGTAAAAATGTTATTTTCCATGCAAAAATACACCAGAACGGTATTTTGCTGAACGTTGCCAAACCAAATAGTTTTTCAGATAACTCAATTTTTCAGAAAAATGGAGTTGCCATGAAGGTCTGCGTGTTTTTTCTAGATACTTAAATAGTCTGTACAAACTGTACACACCAACAAAACAAAAATAGTTCCTTTAAACATAAGTCTGGAAATGCTTCCTTACGGAGTTACAGCCTTAGGAAGAGCGCACAGTCCAGTAACTCAGATTATTGCCTCTCACGAAGGCTTTAACTCCGTTATTATTGTGGTGTGAAAAACTCAAAATTTGTACAAAATATTTGAGGATTTTAAGGAATGTTTATGTTTTATGTCTCTTAAAAACATTTTTAATCATACCAGTAAATCTGGTTGCAACATTTACTGAAACGTATTGCTTAAAACTAGAAAAAATTTATGCCTCTCCCCTCCGAACAATTTTATTAAATGTGATTTTAAGCTGTCGGCAAAGAAAGGTAGTTTGAGATTAAAGTACACCATAAGGCAGAAAATAAAATCCATCAATCAAATAACTAAATTAATCGTGTGCACATATTTAAAAAAAATATTTTAGAGAGTAAAGTTTTAATAAAACGTTTTTAAGGTTTAATACCAATAGTATGAGTAGCATATCGGTACTAATTGTAATTGTCTAATTGATTAGTTATGGGTAATTAATTAAACTCGTGTTCAGGTTGTTATCTAATGTAAAGGCAATATTTAGAGGACACGTACTTAAGCAAATATTTACTTTTCCGTTACAGTCATTTTAAGTCCTCTGCCGAGTAGCATAAAACAGGTAATATAGAAGCACCATTAGGGACTTCATGAAGAAATAATAATGCTCGACTGGCAGCTATAATAATGATAGTTTTGAAAAACATTATTACGCTGCTTCAGGCTGCACGCTATAGAGAAAGGAGTTGATAGTTTTTGTGCTCGCATCTAAAAATAAACGTATTATTTACAAGTTGAGGATTTGAAAATGTTTGTTTGTCGCATCTTGATTGCGTTATTAGAGTATAACTGCCGAGAAATGAAAGCAAAAAATATTTATCCACGTTACTTTCATTATCAGTACTTTATATTAGAGGCATATTAAATATTGTATCTTTTCTTCAGCAGAATTTACAATATTTTTTATTCTAAGACCGTTTGGAAATTTAAAAATACTTTTATGTATAAATAATAAAATTCTTTGTATTTCATACACGTGCCTAATTTCTGTTGAAAAAAAATATTGTTGTCTATTTAATAAGTTAATAACACTGGTCAACAAAGGTTTTTCTCTTACACTCTAATGGCCGGGACACACATGACCGCACCGCGTCCGCACCGTGCCCGCACCGCAAGTCGGCCGACTGTCGGTGACGATGGCGGGAAACCACACTTGTCCGCACGTGATCCGTGTGTCGGCCGTGCGGTCTGTCTCACGATTGCAGTCAGCATTCTTTTTGAAGCTTATGCAGCAATTTCGTGGAGACAAAATGTTGAAAAGTCTTACAAATAGTGAATTAGGGATGGTAGCACTTGCTTTAGAAGAAGAAGATGTTAATTGGAGAAGAAATCATTAATTTTTTTACATCCATTTTAATATTAATAATATTTATTATTATAATAATAATATACGAGTATTATATTAATTTAATATTTAAAATAAAATTGAAAGCGAAAATGTTTAATAGATTTGAAACTTCGTACGCCGCACCGTGCCCGTCAAAAAGTAAACAAAACTAGTCGGGCACGGTGCGCCCTCGGTGCGGTGCGGTGGTGTCGGTGCGGTGTCGGTGCGGTAAGGTGGGGACTACGCCTTACTTATCCATTGTGCAATTCTCTCGCCGTGCGACGTCAACACACGGGCGTCACACGGTGCGGGCGCGGTGCGGCCCTGTGTGTCCCGGCCTTAATACGTGTATCGTATGTACATTTTCATGCTGATTCTGAAAACGTTTTTTTTACCACTTCAGAATTTTGAGAAATTTTCAATAATAGTTTTCTCCTAAAATATATTAAATTTTTACTAGATTTGACATTTTCTGTTTTACCGCATTAATGTTAAATCTTTTGTTGCCTGACTTGTTTGAACAGGTCTGAACAAGTTTTGGCATGTTTTCTACGTCACAACCGTAAGCCACGCCTCTCTTTGCTTTTAAATCAATCATATTTCGGAAATTCGTGGATATGCGATTATGCGGGTATGTAAGAAGGTACACAAGGATTATTACGAGTATTAAAATTAAATTGATTCGGTTTGTGATAATCTGTTGTGTTTTATATTGACAATGTCTCGTAAGTGTATAAATGAAACCAACGGGTTTTGTTATGTTTGCGGAAAATTAACTATTCAGAAGCTTAAGCGAAATATTACATCTACAATAGAAAAAGCGTACTACTACTACTTTGGTGTTAAAATTAAAAATCAAGACAAATCTTAGACTCCTAAAACTTGCTGTGCGCGTTGTGCTGTTACTCTAAAAAGCTGGTTGAATGGTAAGAGTACTGCTACGCCGTTTGCGGTTCCTATGATTTGGCATGCGCAAACGGACCATACGACAAACTGCTACTTTTGCTGCACCAAAATCTTCAAGTTTTGTGGCAAAAATAAGAAGAAAATTGCTTATCCCAGTTTGCCTTCTGCTACTCGTTCAGTACCTCATTCGACAGCCTTTCCGGTACCCACATGTCCAAACGTTTTGAAAAAAGAACAAGTTGATACAGAAATAGAGGGAGCAACTGAAGAACTGTCAAACAATGATGAAGAATTTTTACCATCTCGAAAAGACAACCTCATTTAGTAACTCAATTAGAACTAAATGACCTGGTTCGAGATTTAAATTTATCAAAAACTCAAGCAGAGATACTACGATCACGATTACAAGGATGGAAGTTGTTAGCTTCAGATACGCGTATTTCAGTATATCGCAATCGTCAGCAAGAATCGTCACAGTATTTCTTAACTGAAGAGGGTCTTTCCTTCTGCAATAATATTGAGAATTTAATGCTTGCATTAGGCTATGAACACAATGCAGAAGAATAGCATCTATTCATCGATGCTTCGAAACTGAGCTTAAAAGTTGTTCTTATACACAATGGAAATATTTACCCTTCAGTTTCTGTCGGACATGCTGTTCACATAAAGGAATTCTATGAAAATATGGTATGCCTTCTTGACAAAATTAATTGCAGAATGTATAAATGGTACATCAGTGCTGATTTAAAAGTTGTGGCAATTCTGCTTGGTTTACAACTTGGATACACGACGCATTGTTGTTTCATTTGTAAGTGGGACAGCCGAGCAAGAAATTCTCATTATATTGTAAAACAATGGCCACCAAGAGAGCAGCATATTCCTGGACGAAAGAACATAATCCATCCGGCACTAGTTGAGCGTGACAAAATATTCTTACCACCGTTGCATATAAAATTCGGTTTGATGAAAATTTTGTCAAAGCCATAAACAAAGAAGGACATGCATTTCAATATCTCAAACAAAAATTTCCCAATATCACCGATGCAAAAATTAAAGAGGGTATTTTTGTAGGACCAAAAATGCGAGATACAAAATTTGAAAAGCCTTTATAAGCGACTTAAAACGTTCTGCTTGGAATGTTTTTAAAGCGGTAAAACAAAACTTTTTGGGAAATACAAAATCTGAAAACCACAAAGAAATTTGCGGTGAACTTCTTAGGAGTTATCAAGCATTAGGTTGTAAAATGGGCCTTAAAATACACTTCTTAGAGTCCCACTTGGACTTTTTTTCTCTGAACTTGGTGACGCTAGTGATGAGCACGGAGAACGGTTCCATCAAAACATTGCCATTCTCGAAAAACGTTACTAATGTAAGTGTAACAGCGAAATGCTTGCTGATTACTGCTAAACACTGAGATGAGAAAGTTCCACAGCCCCATACAAAAGGAAAATGAAGAGAAAAACATTTTAATTGTAATGCAATAGTGTACCTATTAGTTATTATGCGTAATATCTGTTATTCATTCATTAAGTTAATTTTTCGAAAACCCAATCTGCTAGAAATAATTTTTTTTAAGTTTGTAATTAGAACTAGAAAACAAAAATAAATTGTATATAGATAGTGAAGAACAAATAAAAAGTAAAACAATTTTTGATCAGTGTAGTAAGATTGGCATGTGAAAAACATGTGAATTTTCGCTAGCTAGTATTTCTTGGGTATTTGTTTTTAAGCAAGTGTACACGGCTCAGTGTAATAAATCACAACAAACTGCAATAACTCAAACAAAACTTTTATGAATAAACGCCTGAAATACACTAAACTAGTTCATGAAAACAAACACCATTGTTATTTTGTTGTTGTAACCAAAAGCAAATATTTACAACGCACTATGTAAAATATGTAGTTTGCACACTTTCGCAGCATATTATTAAAATTCTAAAAAGTCTGTTCAGATTTTTAATTGCTTGTCATTAAAATAGGTTTCGACTGCCTTTTAAGAATTCTAAAACATTTTTCTGGTCACTGTTAATTCAAAGACAAAACCTCTACAAAACCATAAAGCTGCAGCAGAATTTCAATGTGACTCTGCATCATACAGGGTGTCAATTTGAAAACGTAGAACGTGTTATATCTCTGGAAATCAAATAGGTATTTAAAATGTCTACTAACATGCAGGGGGAATCATCATGACTCGTAAAGTAACCTTCCCCATTCAACCCCTTAGGCTCTAACTACCCTAACAAAATAATTTCAAATGGCAATACCCACTTAGTGATACCTCATTGAAAGTCTCTTGAAAAATGCTATTCAATAGTAGCGAACATTGTTTTACCTGGGCTGTTTCGGAAAAATTAAGAAATAAATCTCAAAAGGTTTGAAACCAATTACTTCTATTCAGATTTAAAAATATTAAATTAAATGTTCAAAATGATTTCCATTATTCTCTAGGCAATAGTAAAGCCTGCTCTCAAATTCTCTCCGAACATTTTGGAAGGTTTGGCGCGAAATAGCTCGGCACTCCTGAACTATTCGTTGTCGCAGTTGTGCAATAAACTGAGACTGAGTTTTGTAGACAACAGATTTTAATTGATCCCATAAAAAGAATCCGGAGATCTTGGGGGCCATTTTATTTCTTAATTTGTCTGAAACGAATCAGGTAAAAATATGTTTGTTACTATTGAATAGCATTTTTTAAGGGCTTCTTAATGAGGTACCTATTACAACTTGAGTGTTACCATTTGAATTTTATTTGTTGGGATAGTTAGAGCCTTAGGGGTTAAATGGGGAGGGTTAACTTATGAGTGATGATTCCCCCTCCATGTTGTAGAAACTGTTTACAGAAATTTTCAATACCTCTTTTACTTCCAGAGATATAACACATTGGACGTTTTCAAATTATCCAACGGCGAAAAATTTTATAGCAATAAAGATTAATATATAAATAACTTTAAAAAAAAAAAAGAAAACCGACTTCAAATAAAAACACAAAAGTGACATAAGTTAACTAAAAAGCAAAAAATAAATGTTTTTTATACAACAGTTTAATACTTATTTGTTGTTCCGTTTAATGTAATTAAGAAATTGTTGTTTATTATATAATTATTAATTGTTTTATAATTTTTAAGTCGGTGCCAAGTAAAACATAAAAATTCGAATCTAATTTGTTATTGTAGCAAGGTATATAATTTTTATGTTTTACTGGGCACCGACTTAAAAATTATAAAACAATTAATAATTATATAATAAACAACAATTTCTTAATTACATTA
Organism: Ctenicera cuprea; assembly: GCA_958336395.1. Lineage (NCBI taxonomy): Eukaryota > Metazoa > Arthropoda > Insecta > Coleoptera > Elateridae > Ctenicera > Ctenicera cuprea. Next base: position 49,525,242 of record OY284491.1, on the reverse strand, counting down.
AACAGAACAACAAATAAGTATTAAACTGTTGTATAAAAAACATTTATTTTTTGCTTTTTAGTTAACTTATGTCACTTTTGTGTTTTTATTTGAAGTCGGTTTTCTTTTTTTTTTAAAAGTTATTTATTTTACAATTTTAAGTGATGGGCAGACTTAGTAAGGGTGCTTCTCGAATGAGGAAACGATTGCTAGTTGAAACGGAAGATGAAATACGGAAACACTAAAAAAGTCCGTTAAAAAACTAGATTTTGAGGAGTATCTTCGAAGTTCAAGCTCCAATACCAATGAAATTATAATGGGACCACCTTGGAACTATACTGAACCTAACACCAAAAAATCATTAAAATCGGTTCATAAACAAAAAAGTTATGCCCGAACATACATAAAAAAAAAAAATAATAATAAAAAAAAAAAAAACATATATACAGACGAATTGAGAACCTCCTCCTTTTTTTGAAGTCGGTTAAAAATAAAAAGATCTATATGTTGTATATTATTAATTTAATCATCACCCATCTACTGCAAGTATGGATTATTTTTCAAGTATTATTGGTTAATGTTACAACATTTTTTCCCTGTAGTAAGTTGCAAATTTTATTGTTTTAATAGAAATCTATTGTTGTAAATTGTCTCTTCAACTTTCAGTTTATATTGCATGGCCTGATGATGGCTTTCACCCGAAACCTGTAGCTCTTTTTCCATTCCTTCATATTAAATCAGTTTTTTTTTTAATTTTATTAATCGTTTCACCCCATTTTAAGTAGATAATGGCAGCTACGTTACCAATGGAAACTAAATCTGATAGAAGACCATAGGGCAAATCAAACATTTTTTCCTGAACTTTCTAGTATAAGAATGGCGGCCGCAAGGTGTTTTAGAACATTGTGACTTATTACTCAAAAACGGGTTGATAGATGGGGATGAAATTTCGTTTTGCAGTAGAAGGGTACACAATGTTACTAGGTATATAAATTTTTGTACAAGTAAGAACTGTAAAGTGGAAGTTATATTTAAAATTTTGGAAATTTTTAAATAAATGTTGCAAAAAGATCGACCACGCTTTTTTTTCTAATTTTGTGTGTTTATGGAGACATTGTAAATAAGCTACAATTTTGTTCGTGTTGAAGTCAAGTTGTTCATGAGCTAAGATTTACAACCTAATTTTTAGATGCAACAATATTCAGGCGAGCTTTCTGCCTCCCGCTCTTCCGTTTTTGGTTTTCTTTATTGCAAACAGTCTTTTTCCAAAAAATTAAACATTGATTTTGTTGTGGTCATAAAAAAACGTTAGAAAATTTAATGCAGTAAAACATGCCAGCAGACTTAGACTACAGGTACGCATCCGTTAGCCGAGCCGGTAGAGTGCCAGCACTGTCACTGGTGCAATCTTCGATGACACAAACATACTTTTGAAATATGATAAGACAATTTGTAAACTATAGGAAGGTTCAGACAAAATGCTTCCGCTCATTTTAGATCTAATGTTGTAATTCAACAGTTTGCTTAACAGGCAAAAACCTTATGGTATAAAAGGTATTAAAAATTTAAAAGATAAATAGTTTTTAATCAAGTATGAAAAACTTAAAGTTCTGTCAATTTTATTTTTTATATATTTCTGTACTTTTAGTATATGAAAGTATTATGTTTATGAAAATCTTTGATTTTGATATATTAAAGAAAAATTACGTAATAGAGGTCAAGCAGCCTAAAACAAAAGTTAGTTTTGGAAATGTCTGTATGTGAGCGCGTGCGTTAGTTTGATATTTCATTCCCTCGTATCTCCTTAATGGATTATCTAATTTTGATTAAATTGAAATGTATGACAAAAACTTATCGAAAATATCAGTTTTAAAAGTATCCAAAATTTAAAAAAGTTTTGGTATTTTTTTTATTACACAAAATTTCAGAATCAGAATAAATCAAGAGGAATAACTTTTTCTTCAAAATAAATGCTTTTTCATTTTTATGCTGGAAATCATATTAAGTACTGTCAAAATAAAACAATTTCAAAGATATTTTCTTTAAAACAGATCCTACGATTTCCTCTAATTTTTCACAAATCTTATGAATTATATTAGGCGCTTCTATGCATTTTGATAATTTAGAAATTTATGCTTTTATATCAAATATTAAAAAATCGCATTTAGGTTTGTTGTCAGTCGGCTGCCGGTCTGTCGTCTGTCTGTCTTCAGTCTGTCGTAAATCTGTTGTTAGCCTGTTGTCACCCAGTTGTCAGTCTGTTGTCAGTCTTTAGTCAGTCTGTTGTGAGCCTGCTGTCAATCTGCTGTGACTATGTAGTCACTCTCCTATCAATCTGTTCTCAGTCTGTAGTCACCCTGCTGCTAAACTGTTATCGATTTATTGTCAACCACCTTTTCGTCTTTTGTGACTATGTCACTCTCCTGTCAGTATGTTGTCAGTCTGTTGTCAGTTTGTTGTTAATTTTTTGTCAGTTTGTTGTAAGCCTGCTGTCAGTCTGTTATTAGTCTGTTGTCAGTCTTTCGTCAGTCTGTTATCAGCCTGCTGTCAGTCTGTGGTGACTCTGACGTCAGTCTTTTGCCAGTCTGTTGTAACTCTGTTGACAGTTTGTTATTAGTCTGTTGTCAGTTTTTTCGTCAGTTTGTTGACAGCCTGCTGTCAGTCTGTTATGACTCTATGGTCATTCTCTTGTCAGTCCGTTGTCAGTCTGTTGTCAGTCTGTTGTCAGTTTGTTCTTAGTCTGTTGTCACTTTGTTGTCAGTCTGTTATTAGCCGGTTGTCTCTCTGTCGTCAGTATGTCGTCAGTCTGTTGTCAGCTTGCTGTCAGCTTGTTGTGACTCTGTGATAACTCCCTTATTAGTCTGTTTCAGTCTGGTGTCAGTCTGTTATTAGTCAGTTGTCAGTTTGTTGTTGGCTTGTTGTCAGTCTGTTGTCAGTCAGCTGTGAGACTGTTGACGGTCTTTTGTCAGTTGTCACTCCGTTGGCAGTCTATTATTAGCCTGCTGTTAGTCTGTCGTCAGTCTATTGTCAGCCTGCTGTCAGTCTCTTATCACTCTGTGGTCACTCTGCTTTCAGTCTGTTTTAGTCTGTTGTCAATCTGTTATTAGTCTGTTGTCAGTTTGTTGTCGGTTTATTGTCAGTCTATTGTGAGACTGTTGACGGTCTGTTGTCGGTCTGTTCTCGGTCCTTTGTCAGTTGTCACTCTGTTGTCAGTCTGTTGTTACCCTTTTGTCAGTTTGTTGTCAGTCTGTTTTCACTATGTTGTCAATTTATTGTTTTTTTTACCATTAGTAATAGTATGTATAATTAGAATTTGAACTTATCTTTTGAGATGCATATCATTTCCGGAAGGGTTACTCTACTACCCACATTTTTTTTACTGGCGAATTTTTGTGTCTGTTCTCTAGTGTTTCTTGTCTAAATTTATCTTCTTTCACAAAAATAAAAACCCACGGCTTTGTTTGCCTGCACTTCGACTTCTTACTACAGTTGTATTCTTTTAGTTCGAGTTTAAATCTAAACGGTACATGCATCATTCGCCACTTGTCAGTGGTACGAACGGTTCAGTCTCATCTGATAGTTACTGTTGGGGTTAGAAAGTTATGATGTAAAATACTTTTGCAATTGTAAAAGCTAAAAAGTTTGGAGTACGGGAAAATCTCGGGAAAAGCTTCGCTCGGTTATTATTTTTGTATCAGACTATATTTTTACGTAACATTAAAAGAAATTACTAAAATTCGTGGAAACAATGGGAAAAAATAGCATAGAGCGATAATTAACGAGCAATGATTCAATATACAAGAAAAATTAAAATTTTCTAAAAAACAAAATTTAAAAAAATAGAAAACAATGTTTGCCAGCAGAAGTAAAATGAGAAACTTTTCTAAAAATCGCAATTTATAAGGATGCTATCACATATTAAATGATGTTGGAAACAGACTAAATTATTGAAGATTATGCAGACAATATCGTTGGTTTTAGGCACTTAAGTAGGGTACGTGGGGAAGTTTTTCGAAAGAAATCGTATTCTTTCAGTTTTCAAAAATTTCGCCCCGAAGAGAAGTGAGTGTACCAAGTTGAAATTGCTCATGCGACCGCCCTAACGCCTCCCATCATGCCACACGGACCTCTATCAAGATCATCTGCATTTCCTAAAATTGAAACGAAATTGATAACTAGATATAAAACAAAATTAACTGAAAACTACAGAGTATTTAGCAGGAAAACGCCCCACTAAGAATATTCTAAAATAACCTGCAATAAATGCGATAATGAAAAATTGGAAGATTCGTATCAGCGAACGATTCGGGAAAGCGTGAAAAGAGAACATCAATTTCAATAGCACAAGAAAAGCAAACGGCTTGAATGTAAATGCTTTTCGATTCTTCTGATATATCTGAGTTATTATTTTCATTTTACTTATCTTACCAACCCTAACCGAAATACACCTAGATTTATTTACATTTTGTGTGCAAACTAAAGTAATTAAAATTCGTGGTTAATAATTAACTCCATTACCCCAAACTGTAATTTCCTTGTTATAGTCCAGTGCAGTAATGACGGCTACAATGCTTTAAACAGAAATAAACTTAAATAAGGCCTATAAGGGCCTATAAGGGCCTATAAGTGTAAAAATAAAATTCGAATTGTTGTTTACCAGCTTCTATACTATATAAATAACGTTTGTGGTAAAAATTATGACAAAAAATTGTTAGTTAATTAAAATCAGTGACACAAATTTTAAATTGTGGCTCAAGCTTTAATAATCTCCCTATTGCAAACTAAGAGAAATAACGAAAAATTTTGTTCTTCTTTTTCTGTAGAGCAGAAAATTTTTGATCATGCGAGATTAGGAAGTATATTTCTAAATTTAATAGTTTGGGTTGTAGCAATTAATCGAAAGTGTCATCGGAATTCCGAAAACAATTTCATTAGTGATTTTTCAAAATTTTGAAAATTTAAAAAAAAATATGTTTCAAAAATTCTCTACACAATTTTTTTTTAATTTTCTAAGCCAATACAGCTTGCAGTAAACTACAAATTTGCTTTCGACTAATTATCAATAAAAAAATGCCAATTGTTATAAACTTTTATCAGTTCGATAGACTATTTAAAGTACTTTATTAGGATTAGCAAAAATTTACAACTATTTTAAAAATTAAGAAAAAAAAACGATACTTTTTAATACCAACAAAGCGTTTTCGGCAATTAAGTAACAATAACTACGTTTATCAATTAGCTCCAGTTAAAAAATATATTTTTCATTCTCTGCATATTTTTGATAACTCTTTAAATAAAACTTGTATATTGACTTTTAGTTCGAAATCCGAAGCGCACCTAATTAGCTGTAGGGAGGGCAGTTCCGTTCTTACTATTCTTATACGGTATGCGACATCGTAGGGTTGCCTATATAAATTGTTTTCTTAAAAATATAACATACGGTGAAATGAGAGAAGAACTTAATATAAATCGAAAACGTTTTTACCGAACTCTCTAGCGTCAAAATAGCGGCTGCTACAACTTTTTGAAAATCTCGAAACAAACTCCTATTCACTCAAGAAGTTCGCCGTGACTAAGAGGATTGGCTCCTGTGCACGGTTATTAAGGAATGGCATAAAAAAATTAAAATTCTAAAACAATTACATATTATCTACAGACTAAAAAAAGATGTTTAACACCTTAGAACAAATTTTTTCATTATTTTTTAAAATTTTTTTGTAAAGATGATAAATCTAAAGGTACATGTATTTGTTTTATTGAAAATTTCATTACTCATCAAATAATTATCGTTAAATTATGATTTCATTGAATTTGTGGCTTTTTTTATTACAAATTATTGCAAAAACAGTATTTATTGTTGATATTTACAATTTTATTTTCCTATACATTCAGTATAGGTGTTACGTATTCAGTTCATAAATATTTTGGACATCGCCATTTTGACGAAAATACATGTATCAGACCTCCAGTAACCCAAAACGTTGTTTCTCAACAACTGTAAGTGGGTAGGTGGGGGGGCTTAGAATTTAGAGGTATATCAAACATTCACCGAAAAACAAGTTTAAAAAATTCCAAAACCGGAAGTTAGATATGTTTTTTTGGTAGCATTTAATACTAAATCAAATTTTATAAATTTAGAAACGGAATTTGATACAAAACTTTAAAGCAAACCCAACGCTTTTTTCCGAATTTGCTAGCTTTAAAATGGCGGCCGCTGAAACAACTTAACTCAACAACAGGTTGACAGATCGCATTTAAATATTAGATCATAATAGCCCTAATAAAAGACAATGTTACTGTACACAAAAATTTTCGAAAAATTAAAAGCTATAAAGAAAAGAAAATTTTCAAAATTTCGGAAACTTTCAAACAATGTTGCTCTAACATTTTGTAAACGCATAGAGCTAAAGATGAGCTACAATTTGGTTTGTATCCCAGCCCGTAAATTTCTCTCCGACGCCTTCTATGAATTTTTGAGAATTTTAGTTTTAGCGTTTATTTGTTCAAAAACTAGTTATCAGATCGAGGTGAAATTTAATAGAATTACCCTAAGAGTACACAACGTTACAAGCTATTAGAATTTTTGGAACTACTCATAAGCATTTTAACCTAAACAAAATTTTTTTATGTATTTTCGATATTTAAAAATTTACAGAAGGTGTCACAAAAAAGATAGCAAACTAGGATACAAAAAAAATTGTAGCTGACCCATAGATCTATAAGTCAACGAAATTTAAGAAAACTAGCTCGTGTGGCTAGTTTTTTAGCAGTATGTTGTTAAAAATTTCAAAATTTTGATATCTGTTTCAGTTCACAGTTTCAGTAGTTATAAATTCTAGAAACTCTTAACACTGTGTATTCTGAAGGTTTTTCTAATGTCAAATTTCATACCAATCCGATAACTCGTTTTTGAGTAAATAAGCGTTAAAACTCAAATTTTTAAAAATTCATAGAAGACGTCAGATAGAAATCTACGAGCTGCGACACAAACCAAAGTTTAGCTCATATTCAGCTCTATAAGCTTACATAGATAAACAAATCGTGTTTTCAGTTTTAAAGCAATATTTTGTTGGTAATTTCCGAAACTTTGATGATTATTTTTCACTTTATAGCTTTTAATTGTTCGACAAATTTTGTTTACGGTAGTATTGTAGGGCTATTAAAATCTAATTTTTGAACGCGATCTGTCAACCCGGTTTTGTGTAATAAGGCGCTAAAGTCAAAATATTGAAAAATTTATAGCGGCCGCCATTTTAAAGCTAGAAAGTTCGGAAAAAGGCGTTGAATTTGCCCTAAAGTCATTTATCAGGTTTCGTTTTCAAATATACTAAATTTGGTTTTGGAAAAAATGCTACCAAATAAACATGTCTAGCTTCTGCTTCCGGTTTCCAGATTTTTTTAAGCATATTTTATGATGCACCACACACCCACATAGCCATTCTCCCACCCATAAACCGTGAAACCCTTGAAGCAGTACTTGATCTGCAAAAACAGGTTGGGGAATTTTGTAAACGGTACCAAAAAATCACAGGCAAATATGACAGTATGTATGAAAACTAGCGAGAAAATAACAAAAACTGGCGTTAAAAAAATGCGTGCAATTATCTTATTAAGTAAACAACAAAATTAAGCAAATTTTTAATTCGGCATAAGAGCTATTATGCAAGTTATACCAGTGCTAAGAACATGAAGTACTGCGTGAAAAACACCAAAAGAATGCATCAAATTCAACAGTGGTGTAATTTTTATAAACAGATAAAGAAGTTGCATTACGAAAAAAATATTTATAATTAACGAATGCGTTTTCTGTTAAAAGAGTTTTAAATCTACTGCCTGGTGCCAACTAGTACCCTACTAAAGTTGGGTAAAGGATGAACGCAGCAAAGGTAAAGCAGCGAGAACTCGTGACTCATACATGCGGTACTAGATTCGAGTTATTTGCAACTCTCTTTATTTTTGTATTATTTGCGTGATTAGTACATTTTGAAAAATTACCTAAATCAGCACGAATCAAGCTACATTTATCACCAATATCTTTTTTTGTAGTTGCAATACTTTGGCAAATATGACAGTGTTAACGACAGAAAGCTTGAAAATAAGCGAGTTACCGCTTTTTAAAAATTTAATATTTTTTTTTTAAATAAGAAGACCACAGAAAACGTTTTGAAATTTTTGCCACAGGTATTTGTGAAATTGAAATTTCTTATGGTATCTCTAACTCGAAAATTTTGTCTAACGCCCTTTTGCACAGGACGATTTTTGATAACTTGCGGATTTTGAATCGTTAAAGCATACGAAACATTTTTTGCAAGGTGTCGTAGTAGCCTTTTACCTAACAGTGCCCGCAGGCTCACTTTTGAAGCGACTTTAGCCACTAGCGTCTAGTCCCTTGTTATTCCTGCTGATCATACCGCACATGACTTGCGCACCTCCTCTGCATGCAGCTGAAATGTGAGTAAACCTCAACACCGCAGTGGCACAGACGGATATGCGGGTGTATTCGGTCGTGCTGATTTTTTACTGCATAAAGTAGTTGCGGGGTCGAATCTCGGTTGGAACCAAAATTTTTTTTTTATTTTATAGTTTTTTTTAAAACACTGTTCTTGCGTTATGCTGTTAACGCGAGGTTATTTGTTAAGAGCAGTTATATTTTTAAAGAAAAAATACGAACACAAATTTGCATTCACTCACTGATTGACGGCATACTAACACTCAAGTCTGGTAATAAATTAAAAAAAAAGGATTTGTTGTTTTCTATTGAATGCAATTTATTAGCAATGAAAAAATCGGCTTTAAAAATGCAAATCTCGATGTAAATATCGCACTCGCACATATGCGAGCCCTATTACATGATATTGCGCAATTCATGATCGGCAGGAATAACAAGGGGCTAGACGCTAGTACTTTAGCCGCGAGCTAATAAAAGAAGAGTTGATAAAGGAAGCAAGATAAAAAAACGCTATAAGTCCTAGCACCTTGTAAAAATCGAAGAATTTACTTAAAAACTTTAAGTTTCATCTTATGCGTGTTTTAACCAAAGCATGGATAATTAATTCGTAAGGAAATTACGCTTCCCTGCTGTTAAATTGATTTCTTGAAATCGTTAAAACTTTCGTTTAATTAAATAATTATAAAAGAAGTTTTAAAATTCCAATATGCAAACTTGCAAATTTTGAAAGTAAAATAAGGTGTCCCACAATTCGAGCGAATTAATTAACTAATGTTCGACGTCAAAGACTTAGGCGACGTTTTATTGAGGTGCATTAATTAGCTGCCGACGTGACTGTTGACACAAAATGGTTTTAAACCCCTCCACTTGATCAAATTAATTTTAGCTCAACTTTCAAGAAAAATATATGCACTGCACTGGGTGGAATTTTTTTATTTCACTTATATTTTTTATTTTATTTTAAAAAACACTTAAAATACTTTCAAATTTCAAAATTTTATGTGATAAAATAAATTGTTTTAGGTTACAACCAATAGATGACGATAAACCTGTAGCCACTCTACTGATGTCTTTTTCTCGAGGATGTGGCGCCCTCATAGAACTGATGCAAGTTCCGGAAAGCCCCTGCCACAGCGATGGTTATCACTCCGAATCGGAACAGGAAACTGATAAGAGGTAAGAGGAACGAGAGCTAAATGTTGCTATAACGACAAGCATTTTCCATTACTACGTCTATTGATTGTGACATAAACGAAAATTGAATGCTCAAGGACATCTGTCAAGAATTTATGATACGGTTTTTATACTTCACTCTTTGGTTTTCTTTGTTTCGAATATCCTTCTGTTTATCTTGGATTGGAATCTATTTATTTCAATAATGCGAAATTGCCTTGCTAAACTGGAATTTGTGGTTATCTGTTATTTGAAAAGAGGGAGAAAAGAAGAATGGGGTTTAGTTTATTTAGCTTCTATATCTTTGTGAAGCCACCGTTTTAAGGAAATCAATATTTAAGTATAGCCATTCTTGCGGTAGGAATGAAATTGGAAACAAGAAATGACGATAAATAAAAAAGAATTTCAATGTTCCCTGATTGTGTGAAGTACTCCAAAAGATGTACACAAAATACTGACTGGAAACAATTAAACAATATACAGTATGTGTACTACAATTATAAAATTTCTGAAATACAATTCAAAATTTATTGGTACATTTTCTTTAAAATATCTGATTTATAAATAAAATATTGTACAACTTCAACTATTTATTTATTTTAACTTTATACTATTTTAACGTGCTTACACATTATCAAAAGCAAATTAAAATAAATCAATCGGTGTTGCTATAGAAACAATAGAACTTGATGACTTGATCTTGGTTATCTATATCTGCATTTAAATGACTTAATTTCTTATTCCAAAATTTCTAATAATGGCAAATTTAACAGATCAATATACAGTTTTCAAATGTTTGTGAATTTCAAATGCTTTCTGTATATCAAATTTACGTTTACTATCTCATTATTGTTGTCATTACGAAACACATAAATTAGCAGCGTCCAGATATATGATACACGGCGCATTAATGGTTCCTTCAAATAAAATTAGTTATAATAAGAAAGTTTCAATCATTAAACAATGTACATACAAAAATTGTTATAATCCTCAACTTACTAATTTCTATATAGTAAATCCAAAGCCCTTCCACTTGTCTCAGCTTTTGGTGGTGGGAGACCTCCGCCACCGCTAATTACAGAAAGCACAAATTACGCTAGGTTATAACATAAAAACATGATTCCATAGTGTGCAGTATTCGGTAGCGATACTGTGACAATCTGCTGCTGTCATTTCGAACACAAACACAGAGGATGAAGCATGCAGCTTCTGGCTTTTGATTTAAAAGGTGGAGTACTAGATTTCAACAGCTTGCGAAGAGTTGCTGTTGAAGATACGGAGTCGCGCGCTGTGTATTTAATGTAATCATCATATAAACAGCTTTCACGAATCACAAGAAGATCGTCTTTATTATCGAAGATTTATTGTATTGCAGAAACTATTGTCGTAACACAGAAGAACACTAAATTCTCTCAAAGTCCCCCAGGCTGTCACAGTCCGAGATGCCAGGTCAGCGCGGCACCGCGGTGTCTGTGCGTGCGCCTGTTCTGTCTGCCTGTATGTCTGTGTGTCTGCCTGTCTGTGTATCTGTCTGTCTGTGCGTCTGTATACACTTTACAGTGCATACGCCTTAAAGCAGAAAACCGAAATTCGGGTCAAAGATTGGTTATTCCACTGGGATGAAACCGCAACAAAATTAGGTTGGTCCGCCAAAAATAGGGGGGTGCTCTAGTTTAAAATAGACGTGCACGTCTATTCTACGCATGTCGCTCTCATTTCCGAGACCGACTCAGCGGAGGAAATATTTGGAGCGACAAGCGCCGGATATAGGGTTGCCAAACAAACACGGGGCGTAGCCCACGGGTTCTACTAGTATTAACTAAAGAGAACGATTATAAATTGGCTATTCAAAAAATGTATCTAAGTAGTACATCTGATACAATTAAATACGTTTAGATTCCATATTTTGACGATAAACCGGAGCTAATTGCTGAAATTACAAACAGAACACGTAAATTTAAAAAAAAAAATTTTAATTAAAAGAATTTTAAAAACCCTGCCGTTCATTGATAGCTTTGAATGTTAATATTAGTTTTTAGTATACAAGATCTTACAGGCGTAACCAAACGCCCAGTATAATTAATAACACTTTTACGATATTCAGCAGTTATTTATCAACAACTTTTGTATTTAAACTTTTACTTTAAATAATTGCTAATCTTTATTATTAACAGAGTTATCTAAGAACGGCAAGGTTTTGACGGACCCTGTATATACTAGAAACATTTAAAATTGACAAACATTTAAAAACGGTGCCTTTAATGAATGAGCAAATTGAGTTCTTAAATTCACCATTATTAGAAGTTTTGGAATAGAAAACAAGTCATCGAAAGACATAGATAACCAAGATCAAGCAATCATGTTTTATTGCTGCTATGGCAACACCAACTGTTTACTTTTAATGTTTTTTTGATAAATGTGTAGAAACGCGTTGAAATACGTATAAGGGTAAAATAAATAAATACCTATTGAAGTAATGAATTAGTTTATTTATAAATTAATATGACCTTCTACTGAAAATAACAGGAACTTATCAATAAAAAATATTTCCTGTTCCAAACATATTTCAAAAACATTTCGTAAACTGTAACATAGAAAACGTCAAAAAATTCTACGATGTACGTCAGTATTGCGATTGCTTTTTAAACGAATATAATATAAAAACGAAAATATGACTAAGTATCTAAAATTAGGTTTAAGCACAATGTTGAATGTCGCCGTGATTTTCGTAGTTAATTAAACTATTAACCTAACTAACATTGGTTTTAATTATTCACGTCACATCTTCATCAACTCCGGATTCCCGTGATTCCACAAGGGAAGGCTAGAAAATTTTAATACGCATGTTTATTTTTACCCTCCTCGCTGTAGAGAAAAATATAAAAAAAACGAATTTGGCTCAAAGATTGCTAATTTCAATAGGATGACACCACAAGGTTGGTCTGCCAAAGAACGGGGGGGGGGGGGGCTCTATATCAAAATACACGCGCTCCAAAAAAAACCGTATATTCGTATTCTACGCATGTCGCATAGCCGACGCCAAACGCGATCTTTTTTACGCCCCCCATTTCCACCTCCCTCGTAGATTTTTTGGATTTTTAAAAATTTACAAATTTGTGCTTCAAAATTTGATATAAACATGTTAAATGACAATAGGAACAACTTTCCATTAAGAAAACACCACTGGGAGATTTTCTTTTGGTCGTTTACTCGAACAGATTAATTGAGTAATTGCCACAAAAACAGCTATCGCTTTTAAGATTTTAAGCGATAAACATTAGTTGCAACTAGAAAACACAAAATATAATAGAACCACTCTTTTTCTTCAAAAATAGAAGGGGCTACTTTAAAACAGATGCGCGTGGAAAAAAACTTAGTTTCGAATTCCACACTTGTCGAATAGCCGGTCTGGTACACTTCAGTGCCCCCCCCCTCCACAAAGAATTTTCAGTATTTCAAAAATTAACGAAATACTTCAAAATCGGATAGTGTTAAATGACAATAGCAACAATCCTTCATTAAAACAGCACCTCTGGGAGGTTTCTTATTGGTCGTTTACCTGAACAGTTGAATTAGATAATTGCCAAAATAAAGTCTATAACTCAAACAATGAAATCTATTTTAGATTTTAACGAATAGATATTGTTTACAATTAACAAATAGTAAAAACAAAAAAAATATTTTTTCAAAATTTTACTTAACTCAAAAATTTCAAGATTTATAAAATTTTTTTCAAAATTCTTAAAAATTTCCGTTATATTCACAATTTTCCACATTTTCAAAAAATTTTAAAATCTCAAAACTTTTTAAACCTTTTTCAATTATCAAAATTTTTTAACTTTCTATAATTTTTTTTAATTTTTCGCAATTTTCTAACTTCCAAGTTTTCGGAACTTCAAAATTGTTCTACATTTTCAAAAAGTACAAAATTTCAAAAATTTTATATTTTGAATACTTTTCAATATGTATACAAAATTTCAAAATTTTCAAAAATTTTATGTACTACAAAATATTTTATAGTATAATTTCCAAAAATTTGAATTTTAAAATTTTTTATTTCCAATTTTATTAATTTAAAAAATGTCATAGTAACCAAAGTTTTCCAAATATTTACAAACAAAAACGCAAAATATTTAATTTTATACAAAACATCCGGTTTTAATAAATTCAAAATTTTTTTTGAAAATTTTTAAATTCTCTAAACTTCCATAAAGTTGTCAAAAGTTTCTAAAAATATTAAAAATTTTCAAAAGCTTCTATAAATTCGAGAAAGGTCCTGTGGCGGTTACCCGACGGTTTTTTTGTTGTAATTTTGTGAGAATACACAGGACCAGTCCAATGGGCGAACGCGAAGCTGCGAGGCGACCATCAAGTCGCCATTTTCTAGAAGCGTCAAAATTTCGGAGAAAATATCGTTAAAATTCCAGTTGTATTATTATCAATTTTATCAAAAACAATGCAATAGCTCGGAAAATATCTTTTTTCGTTAATCAGTAAATTTAACAATATACAGGGTGTTAATGAATTGTAGGGACAAACTTCTAGGGCTTGCAAAACACAACAAAGCAAACAACTTTTGTTAATAAATGTGTAGTCAAAAGTGTTTCCTTTCAGGGATAGAGCTTCTCAAAGATTCTTTAAGAAGCGCCTAAATGTAAGCAACTCAATTTACTACCTACCATTTGTTTCCATAACGACGGAAATTAATACAGGATAAATAAAGGCCCTCTTTTCCACTTTTCAAATTCAAATTAAATTTAAAATAAATCAATTAACAAAATGTTTCAAAACTAAGCAATAGAAAAAACCAAAATTACAAAGCAAAAATCAACTATTTAAAAAATTTACAATAACTAATTCAAAAATTAACAAAATTATAGTAAATGTTCAAAATGTCGCCTCCCCAACTTCTACACACGAAGCACATCTATGAAGTAAATTCCTGCGCACCGCTCTAAATATACCAGGAGTCTGTTGAACTTCTTCACATGCAGCAAGAATACGCGCCGTAAGTTCTTCTACAGTATTAACTGGGGTAGCATACACTACCGTTTTAACATGACCCCACAAAAAGAAATCAAGTGGGGTCAAATCAGGAGAACGCGGAGGCCACGCTACATGCCCTCCTCGAAAAAAAAACGAATTTTAAAAGGCACAGAAAGAAACGAATGCAATAAAAGTCAACAAACATCACAAAAATATCAAATTGTGTCAAAATTGACGTTATTTAAATGCATGTATGTCTAGATCGTTTTTTTTTTCAAAATTCCGTGTGACCTGTGCAAAATAATTGAAAATGCAATTTGGGTTGCCTATTTTCAGGTACTTCTTAAAGAATATTTAAGAGGCTGTATTTTCTAAAGGAAACACTTTTGACCACACATTTATTAACAAAAGTTGTTTGCTTTGTTGTGTTTTGCACGCCCTAGAAGTTTATCCCTACAATTCATTAACACCCTGTATTTTGTATTTTTTGTATATTCGCACCAACTTAGATGCTATTTCACAAGATTAAGTAGGCGTTCTCAATTTGTGTAAAGCGTAGTAACATGTTTTTAATAATTTAGTGCTTATTTTTCGGAACATTTTCATTGTGTTTTAAATTGTGTTATCACAACACAGTGAATTAAAAATACAATGAATAATGTGACGAGTGGTAAAAAATTTTTTTAAATAAATGCTTCTAAAAAATTAATTAAAAACTGCGAGACCAGATAAACTACTAAATTAACCAATGCTGACATTTAAAAGTAATATTAAAATGCTTTTTCTATAAACAAAAGTCCCGGTCGCTCGGTGTGCCACCTCCTCAGAGTTGGTTTTCGTAATGACAGCCAGCAGCAGATTATGTTTCAATAATACAACCAAACAGTATAAACTCAATTTTCTTAATTGCATCGAAAACTGTACTGGGCCGATATACAGTAGTTCATACGAATATGTGCCTTATATAACAGACCTTTAAAATTCTGGCTTCGCGAAAAGGTGAGACAGGTGGAAGGAATCGGGATTTAGTACACGGGGTGTAACAAAAGTAGTGGGCTGGCTGTACATAGACGTATTGTGTTCACTGCAATGATCTAAAATGTTTATGTGAACATGTGACTTAAAATGCTTCTGAATAGAGCTAACTTGCCCCGAAGGGGCCGAATGAAATTTATGTTTTAATTATTATCTCAGACACGTTTTGGTACAAAATAATGATATTTGGCATACAGTTAGTACTAGTAAGTGCTACTGTCTAATACCATCCAAATAAAATTAGTTAAACCAAAGCGGAGGGGGAGATCATTTTTATTTGTTATTTTTGTAATCTTCATTTTTATCTCGTACCTATTTATTAACTTTGGATACAGAAAACTTAAAAATAATGGATAATTACTAACTGCTAACAATTAACAAAACAAATTCTTACAATTCTTAAGCAATAATAGTTGTCCAATTAAAAAAATCGAAATCAAATTGCTAACAAAAAAGTGACAACCATTATTGTTTAAGAACTATAATAATTACGTTTTGTCATCAGTCGGTTGCTATTCAGTATTTTTAAGTTTTCTGAATTCAAAGTTAATAAATAAGTACAAAATAAAAAAAAGTTTTATTTCATTCTAAAGAAGAAAAATAATTAAATTGATTTGATTTCTAGAAAATGGATAGTCGTACTAAAAAATCAAGCGTATTATATTCATGCTTTTTTGACGTAGATTCATATTACTGACTGAAATTCGTAAAAAATCGAATATGACAAAAATAATACATAAAAATGACGAAGCCTTCTACCCCAGTTTGGGACGCCTCTGGTGTAAGTAATTTTATTTGGATGGTGTTAGATAGTAGCACTTACTACTGTAAACCGTATGCCGAATGCCATTACTTTACATTAAAGGGTGTCTGAGATATTAATTAAAACTTCATTCGCCCTCTTCAGAGGACCCTAACTCCTTTCAGAAGAGAAAACCCCATTCAATGAGAACACTTTAAGAAGCTTCACTTAGAACTTGTGTGCTCGGCACACATTTCTTTATTTTAACAGATGAAAGGATGAACGGAACATTTTGATCAAGAACGGGTTTTCTGAAGATTACATAATTGAGGGAGGGGGCAAATTGTTTCACTTGGTTGACAGAGCTTAGTATTTAAGTAAAAGTTCCTTTTAAAACAAATGTTATTATAACAGATAAATAACCCTTAAGGGAAGAAAGTGTTCACTCTTAGTATATGTTCAGCCACCGCAGATTTAGTGATGCGCTTGTGTTTGCCATCACCCTTGTGCTCTCGCAATCTTAACTCAATAGAACGACCAGTCTGTCCGATGTAGTTTGAGCCACAAGAGCAAGGGATGTTGTAGATCCCGGTTGATTTTAAATTTGATATTTGATCCTTTGCGAACCTGAAACCGTTTCCCAAGTTTCATTAGTCCTAAAGACTGTCTTTATATGCTGTACCTTCTAAGAACATGCCCAATATTATCAGTAATGCCTTTACTGTAAGGTAGAAAAGCTAAGCCTTTCGGAGGTGCCAGTTCCTCCTTAGCCTTGGGCTGTTCCGCATTGCGGATTACTCTATGAATTTCTGTGGCTGTATAACCATTTTGTTGTAACGACAACAAGAGATGAGTTTTCTCTTGTTGTGGGTGTTCCGCATCTGAGATTCGGACTGCTCTGGTTGTTAGAGTTTTTAGCACAGTTGCTTTCTGCATCGGGTGATGATGAGAATTGGTTTTTGTAAAGAATAACATAACCTGCTGCCTACGCTCAAAACAAAGTTTCCTAAAATTTTCGCGTACCTAATGTATCTAAAAGCCAAAATAAATAAAAGTAGTGTTTTGTTTTATTTCCATCGGTTCATGGCCTACTAGATATTTTTCAAAATAAATTAAATGACGTGGTTTTTCCAAGGCACTCTTATGAAATTTTTATTTTCTGTAATAAAATGCTCAAAACTTAAACAAAATGCAAAGTGTGACACAGCGTTGAAATCAGAATTAAAAACTCTATTCAAATATCAAAAAATTTAAAATGCCGACCATAAGAAAAAAAGTTGACAGTCGAAAATGAGCAATGGTAACAGTTATACCAAATTAGATCAAAAATTTAGATTCAGCATGAAAAAATGTCCTAATAATGCGTTAACTGGAAATATGTGACATAAATGTTAAATGCGTTATAGCCGAAAACAAAAAATCCGAAATTTCAGTTTTTTCCAGTTCATTCAGAAACTAAGCAAGATAGGTCTAATATCTTTTTGATTATTAATGAGCATAAAATTCCACAATTTTTCTCTAATTAAACCATCGTCGTATCTCTTCAAAAAAGCGCGATCCCCATAGTTAACACGCAATTTGATACATCCTGTATATATAAAAGTCGCTTCTGAACTCGATAAGATTTCTGAAAAAAATTACTCTGTAACCACTAAAACGTTATAAACTTTTAATGTCTTTTGGGCCAATAGCATAAAGGCGAGGAACATAAAATTGTATTAAAAACCACCACCTGATCGAGGCACCAATGGAATGGTTGGTAGAAAGCAGCAGATGTGCATTTTGCCTTTTGACCTTTTTTCCTATTCCCCGAACAGAAATATTTACCAATCCCGAAATGCAATAGACATGTTCCCATTTCAAATTGCTTTTATTGGCTAAATGAAGCCACCAATAAAAGTAATCAATTTACAATACAGCCATATAGAGTAATTTAGGCTAGATGTTCCAAGCTAATATTTCAATTACTTTTTGAGCTACCAAAATTAGTTTTTGCAAGCGTCTATGTTACTCAAAAACTTTTAAATTTGCCTTAGATATAACATGCCACTACTTCCGGTTACACCGGAACTGAGACAACTTTTAGGTTCTTATTAACACCTTATATTTTTTCTGAGAGATTCTGATAGAGCAGTAAATTCTCTCTTCACTCATGTATAATAAGTTGCTCAAAAACTTAAAAAGTTGGCCGCTAGAGGGAGCTGAAGTAAAAATTAGAGTTGCCCTTGAATTTAATATGTAAAACTGCTACAAATTGTAGTATTTATTTTTATAAAAAAAATTTTTAAAATGACGTCATGTAAAATCGCCATAATAAAAATTTGTTTACAAACATGTATTTTTGTAATAATGATTAGATGTGTTGCATAACTGGTTTGTACGAATGAACATCACCAATACTACCTAAACACAAACCATGCAAAACAATTCGAATCTAGAATAAAACATCCCTGGAAAAACATTTCCGAAAAAAGCTCCTGGACTGAACAGCACCAGGAAAAAAGGCCCTGGAAAAAATATCCCCGATAAAAAAAATGATACATGTTTTAGACCTCCAAACATTTATTATTGCAATTTTTCGATTTTTGCCAAACAAAACTAATCACAGTAAGCTGCCGTTTTACATTTTATAACATTTAGTACAACTTGTCAATCAGCAAATACTTGGCTTCAATGAGCTGAAGATATAATTTTCATATGGGTGCTGCACATTTTTTCTGTGCTTATTACCTGTTTTCAAAGAGATTTTGGAATCGAGGCTGTTTTTCCGGCGATGTTTTTACCGGGGATGTTTTTACCGAGGATGTTCTTACCGGGAATGTTTTTTCCAGGGAAGGTTTTTACCGGGGAATGTTTTTTCCCGTATTTTCGTTCGGGTCTTTTTTTGGATTTTATTTCGGAAATGTTTTTTCTGGGGATGGGTTCACCAGGGGTTTTTTTCTTCCAGTGGATGTTTTAACAGGTGATATATTTACAGAGAATATTTTTTCCAGGGGAGCATTTTACACGGGGTATTTTATCCGAGGCTTTTTTCGTCTTTTTACCCGGAGATTTCTTTTCGGGGACTATTTTTAGGGAATGTCTTCACCAGAATTGTTATTTCCAGAGAATGTATTTATCCATGGATGTTTTTTCCGGGTCGTTACTTAGAGCTTTTTTTACCCGGGGATTTTTCGTGGATGTTTTTCCAGGGGATATTTTTAACGGAGATGTTTTTTCCATGGGATGTTTTTACCGGGGATTTTTTTCCTGGTCTTTCTTTCCGTGTCCTTTTTTCGAGGCCTACTTTACCCCAGGATTTTTTTCTGGAATTTTTTCAGGGGCTGTTTTTTTCAGGAGTGTTTCTTCCCAGATGCGTTTCGCCTACAACAAGGTTAACGCACACGCTTTCATCAACAACCAATCAAAGCGCCAGTGGCATTTTTATATGATTGGTGCAGTGTAAAATAACGACAAAAATCACATTTCTTCGTGGGATACTTATTACCTGTTTTCAAAGGTATCTTAAATCAAGGCTGTTTTTCAGTTTGTATTTTTTACGAAGGATGTTTTGTACCGGAAATGTTTTTCCGGGAATATTTTTTCCAGGGGATGTATTTTCCGTTTTTTCGGGTCTTTTTTACCCGGAGATTCTTTTTGGGGATTTTTTTTAGTAGATATTTTTACCAGGAATGTTTTTTGTAGGAGAGGTTTTTACCCTGGGATGTTTTTTCCAGGGTTTTTTTACCCAGGGATTTTCTTTCGGGGATTTTGTAGGGGATGATTTTACCAGGAATGTTTTTTCAGTGAAGGTTTTTACGAGGGATCTTTTTTCCAGGGGATGTTTTTAACGGAGGATTTTTAATCGGGGTCTTATTTTCGGTTTTTTTTACTCGAACATTAAACGGGAATGTTTTTTCCAGGGGATGTTTTTTCCATGGGATATTTTAACCCGGGCATGTTTTTTCCAAGCCGTTTTCCCGATTTTTTTTTCGAGGCTTTTTTTACCCGAATATTTTCTGTCGTGGATTTTTCCGGAGCTGTTTTTTTCAGGGGTGTTCTTTCTGGATACCAACCGCTTGGCCCGCAACAACGTTAACGCGCACGTTTCTCTTTCTATCAACAACCAATCAAAACACCAGTTGCATCAACATAAATACAAACGTTTCCATTCTGTTAAAATATGTTTAGTTGGTAACGTGACTTCACATAAATAGAGTCTACCAAAATGTTTTTATGATTCCGTAAAAATAACGACAGTACACTCTCAAAATCGTTTTTAGAACATTTTTTATAATAATAAATACGAGAATTTTTACAGTGGGATGTCGGCTTAAATTTGCTAAAAAAAATGGTTTCTAACTGGTCAGTGTCATTACAAAATTGAATACCTAATGGAACATTATATACAACGCTGTTTTACTCTTTAGTGAAAGGAAATTTCAACAAAATAAAATTTTATATTGTCACGTTTTAAGAATATTTTAGAGAAATTACTAGATTATTAAAAAATCTTAAGGAATTATAGGTTTGTACAGTAAATCAATTTGAATTAAAAATATCTCCGAGATATTTTTAATTACCTGTATAGAAATATGCTACAGTTATTTAAAATTATTTAAACGCAACTTGAATTTAACATATCTTAGATATTTAAAATTAATATTATTTTCTCAACATCTTAGATATTTAAATTTGATTCTGTTCTGAAATATCTTTGACATTTTTAATTTAAGTTATGCAATAATATTAATTTAAATTATCTTAATTATTTTAAAATGAAAGAACTATCAAATATCTAAAATGTAATTTACCGCCATCTGTAAGCTACTACCGGTAAATCGAACTACGTATGACAACGTTGCGGTTTGCGTGGCTATATTATAGCCTGATTTAATAATGCCATTATTTATGTGCTATTTTGCTATAACAGGGCTGATAAGTAATAAAGAATAGACCAATGGTATCTGTTTTGTGAATGCAACAACAATTTACAACGATTTTTTTTGCAGGTTATGTGCACTAGCCATGTGTAAATTTAAACAAATATTATACTCGCATAAGCGCGCAGCGTCCGTCCGCGTTCAAGTCTACAGCTGTTCACTGTTGCCAGACGTAAGATTGAAACTTATGTTTTCAAATATCTAAGATATATTACAATATACCAATATTCAAATATTTAAGATATAAAAATTTTTAGTTTCTTATTAAATGTCTACGATATTTTAAATTAAAATTGCTGCAATATATTTAAATAGAAAACTTTTTTTAAATATCTAAAAGATAAATAAAATTCCTTAAGTACCTTTGAAATAATCCTAAATAGCTATATTCGAAATACCCTCAATACATTTTAAATTATTTATTAATATCCTACAGATATTTTTTTAAACATTAAAAACCTGCAAAAGTTTCTTCAGGCGAAATAATAATATCTAAAATATTTGTGATATAATCGACAGAAACATATTAGTTGTATTGCTCAAGACATTTTTAACAACATACTTCTTGACTGATTTTATTAATAACGAAAACGTTTCAAAAATATTATTAATTAATTAATTTACAAATATCTTATAGATATTATTTTTTTATTAAAAATAACTAAACCATCGTCAAAATAAAAAAAAAATATCTAAGATATAGCTAATTCGTTTATTTACAAAATCCCGATGAAAGTTTTAAACAAAAAAAAATAACTTAAGAGATATTTTAAACTTAAGTGCCATAATAAACACACGTCGACTTTTAAATTATAACACGAGGGTGTTGTTAAATGATTTTAAATTATCTCTAAGATATTTTTAAATAAGCGATTTGAAAATATTTTAGAAATATTTATAAATATTTGTTAATATCGAAGATAGTTTGGAATAATTAAAAATATCTAAGATATTTTTAATTAAATACCAATATCTATCAGATATTCTTAAATTAGATAAATTTTTGATTATATATTACTAAAACCGCTGTCAATAAAGGTGTGTAAGTACCATGCACGTTTACAAAAGCTAATTTTGATAAAATTGTTTAAAAAAATTAAAATGTTAGTTTGGAACATCTACGTTGAATCACCCGGTATTTATAATTATATTGAGTACATGTCCCTTATAACAAAATGAACGCTAGTATCAAAAGAAAGTGAGTGAGTAAAGTGGATACAGTTTTGTATTTACATTAAAAGTACTACGCCTTTCACAGAAATGAAGCGTGTTTACTTAGCAAGTATTTTGCGTCACACTATTACGAAACTAGGCGAAGGTTCTTTCCAAGTTTCTGGATTTTCTACAAATACGCTTTCAGATGTGATGACCCCTTTCGTCGTGTTCAACCGACATTAGTTCTTGGTCGATAGAATATTATACGTTCGTATAATACTCTAATATATACAGTGTGTTTTACTTTTCATGAACAATTTCTATTTTTGATCAGTTGTACAACCCGTATAAGACGCACATTTACATCATTAGAAAAAAAATGTGCAATTTCTTTAATTTGCTTCGCGCGCCGCCGTAGAGATATAGTAGACAGTTATTCAGAATCAAAAAATACCGCCAGTACACAATATCACGGTATGTCCATCAAAAGTGAACCACACTGTATATACAACAAGAATTAAATCTCAACACACTAATATTCATTAGTTTCATCTAATAATAGAACTTGATTACATTTTCGTCGCTAATCATTGCCAATTAAATTAAAACAATACGAAAAAAATAATACCGGAAATATAAATCCGCTCATTTCTTTATCTGCCGTGATAAAAAGTTATTTTTGCGTGTTCTCGGCACTTGGTTCAATGGCGTGTTTATAAACTTTTATGAGCATTTACACGAGGTGTTTCCATAAGGTTCCCTAACCCATGGTTTTTGAACTTTCAAACCACAAAACTACTCCTTTTTGCTAGTTCGACCACTGTTGGGGATAATGAAGAATACATTAGAGGAAAAAGCATTAACTAGTTAGTAATTTTAATGGTTATATTTTTATATAATTATCCATTAGCGTAATTTAAATTTCCAGCAAAGGTGAAACTTAATTGGGTCTCCAACAAGCGAAATAGAATTATGGTCAATCCTCATATTCGTATTACAAAATAATTTTGTTTATGTTGAAAACCTATTCTTGTGTATTCTCTTAATACGGCAATACTCTGTTGATACTTCAATTTTACCCATCACCACGTATTTTATTAAATTTATTTCTTGAACTTCAACCTTCAAATAAGTGTTTCAATCACTAGCTATATTCGCCATGGACGTATGATTTGGGAAAAGTAAGGTAATATTGTAATCAAACGTCAAATATAATGACGTAATAGTTATTTATGTTACTAGTGGGATAAAGGCGTTATTATAACATTTGAAAGCTGTACGATGAGGTCGTAGACCGAGTCGTGTAATCAAACGAGTGCCATAATAATGCATTATTCCACGTGTAACATGCAAAATTTTTTATACGACTGCTGAATGAATTATTTTGCTTGAAATGATATTTGACATTTCGCATTAATTCATTTGCAACAGCCAAGTCACTTTTAAAATGTTTTGTTTTAAAATCAAAAGAACGAGATAGATTCGATTTGTTCAATACTTTTGCGTAAATAATATGAGTTGGGTAATGAATTCATTATCTCCCTAGTGAGATAATGAATTTCATTACCTAACGTAATTGAATGACATAATAAGTCCTTATCCAACAGGCGTAGATAAAAACGAATTTGTTTACTTAATAATTGTTTTTTGCGAAATACTTTCACACTTAAGTTTCTGCCATACAAATTTGCGTTTGTGGCGTCAAAACTTGATTACTTGACGTCTGAAATGAATTTTCTAATGCAGAAATTTTAAAAACGTTATTGACGATATTTTGACGTTGTAAATACTTTTTTTGGCGTCAAAGAATCATTTATTGGCCTCCAAAAATTGTTAACACAATTTAATAATAAATCGACGTAAATGCTATTCTATAAGCATAATTAATTATTTTCGAACACCAAAGAATGATTTTTTGTCGTTTAAAACTACACTTATGACGACAAACAATCATTTATTGACGTTAAAATTTTATTTATTGGCACCAAAAACTTATTTATTGACTTACAAACTATTTATTTATGGTTTACCAAAAATGTTTTCGTTCTTTTAATATTTAAACTATCTGAACGATTGTCGCACGTTTATGAAATTTTATTTTTACGTCCTAAAATAGATTTTTGACGTCAATAAATTAATTTCTGGCGTCAAAATTAATTTAAGTGATTTAATATATAAATATTTTTATTCGAAACTCAGTGATTTTTAGACTTATATAAATTGAATAGTGACAAATATTCTTTGAGGCTTTCCCGATTACTCGAACTGTCAGTATTATAATTTACTTTCAGCTTAGACCACGTCTTCATTTGGGGATTACAATCAGGTAAGGACCGACCTGTAGCTTGTTTGTCTTTAGGTTGTTTCAGCGGTGACTGAACATACTGATTTAACTGGGCATAAGATGGACTTTGAGAACACTCGAGTACTCGCTAGAGTACCTCATTACTTCCCTCGTATCACACGTGAAGCAATTGAAATTGAGAAACAACCTGACAACATAAACAGAGAGAATGGTTTTAGACTCAGTAAATCTTGGACTTCAGTAGTTTATCCTCTAAGGACTCCTAAGCACCATCAATCTCACGCTCAAGCTCCACCGTATCCGTCTCCGTCCAACGGTGTCGGCCAACCAGAACTCCGCCCTTCTGTCCGACTGGCTTAAAGGAGTTTAAATACCTCCGCATTCCAGATTTGCATTCAGTGCTCTAATCACTCTGGGGATGCAATGTCTTACGAAACGTTAGTTTGTCTGAGTTCACAAAAGTTAAAAGGCGTAAGCCGATCAAGTATTATTGTCTTGAACTGACAAACAAGATACATTCAGATCAAATTCTTATCCGCCTCAAGGTTCAAATAATCTAAGTGCACGGCCTTGTTTAGACAGGCAGGGCCTACGAACAACTCTGGCTCAAATTTTTAGAGCAAATGCTTGTAAAGACAGACAAGCTATAGGTTGGACGTTACTAGATTACGCTGGATGTAATCCTTAAATGACGACACGGTCTAAGCCGAAAGTAAATTGTAATATTGATTAGTGACGTCAAACAAACAATTTGGGACCTCTGATATACAATTGCATCCGTATGGAACACCGTTTTGCTTTTCCTAAACGTTTTATTTAGTTTTATGATTATATGTTTAGGTTCTAGAAAACAAATTTTTCACGTTGAAAAAATTTTTTGATGTCATAAAATGATTTTTTGCATCAAAAAATATTTATTTAAACCAAAAAGTCCACTGTTACGTCAAAATTTTATTTTGTTATAAATACAGTACAGACTGCTAGATCACACTTAAGATAACTACAGCTGCATTGAAGAAGGTAGAAAATAAGTTGGTATATCTACTGATGCTGATAGCTTAGCTATCGAAATACGTACATTATGTTACTTGTTTGAAAGAGTCCTGTTTTTACTTTCCTATAAAAAATAAAATTTTCGAAATCGAGATTTTGGCGAATATACTATTTCAAAAATTCACTGAAGAAATAAGTTTTGAAGATATTCGAAACTGGAAGCGGAACTTATACTTGTTTTCCTGGTAGGATTTTTTCCTAATCCAAATTTTATGAAATTGAAAACGGAATCTGATGGAAAATTAGGGCTAATTCAAGATTTTTTTCCGAATTTTCTAACTGAAAAAGTTTCCAAAGTTCGGAAGTATTGCTCAAAAATATGCCACACGATTTTAAATTTTGTAAAGTCATAGAGCTGGCTATGAGCTACAATATGGTTTGCGTCTCAGCACGCAAAATTTCTCTCTGATGCCTTCTATGCTTTTTTCAAAATTTGAGTTTTAGCGCCTATTTACTCAAAAGCGAGTTATCAGATCGGGATGAAATTTGATATTGTAAATGCTCTAACGGTGCACAATGCTACAAGTTACTAGAAGAAGGAAAACTACTAAATGAGCTACAATTTGGTTTATGTGCGAGTCCGCTAATTTTATGTGACACCTTCTATGAATTTTTGAAAACCGAAAATTCATGCCTGTCTCTTTAGTAAACGGACGATGAAAAGTTTCTATTTGAGCTAAATTACTCATAAGTAATAGCAAAATCAGATTCAGAACTTAATTTTTAGGTGCAGCCATATTTAGGGGGGTATAATTTTTCCCCTCCCTCCCTAATTTTTTAAAACGAATTTTTCCTTTCGTTTTTCTTGTCGTTTAATCCTGAGGAACCTTTTTCCAAAACATTAAAAAAATCGAATTATTTTTCTAAAAAAGGAGCATCAATTACTTCAGAATAGGCGAGGGAGATTGCGAAATACGTAGTGCATAAGAGATGAACATAGTATAATCCCTTGATAATAGTTGGGAGCTTTGTACAGCATGTGCTATAATTTCTACCCAGCAGGAGGTTTACTTAGTTGTTTTTGCAATGAGGAGTTAGCAGGGTTTTATATTTAAATACCTTACAACGGAAAACAGTTCTTAGTTTGATGTGCTGTAATTGTTGTGGTTAGATAATCATATAAAAGTAATTAAGTATTTTGTGTAAAAGTATTCGAAAATCCAGGCGAAGTACTTCGCTCATTTTTCAAGTGTTGTTGTTGCACAGTTAGCGTGTGTTTAGTTAAAAAATATATTTACTTCATTTAGAACCAGCTGTATATTTCAATTTCATTTCGGAAAGTTAATATAGAGATAGACTATAGAAGGCTATGGCAGCCGGTATAATTATATTGCAAATCCATCCAAAAAACCTTAATTATTTGGTTCTGCTGAACGCTACCGACCAACCACCTTAGCCCACAAACAACATGATTTTTGGCAGAAGATTAGATCGCCTATTAATTATTTTCCTTTTGTTTAGGTTAATTCGCACCCTTTTGTCCTTCTGTCCCACGTAGTTATGGGCTCTATAGTTACGCCATTGATTCGGCTCCAACTTGTAATAATAACACCCGCCTACATCCGCTTAAAATTTCAACAAAAGCCTATAGGTTCTCATTAAATTGTTCAGAAGCGTAGCTTGTAATATTCCTATAATAAAGGTTTTAATTTCAAATTCAGTAATTCAATATCATCGCGGCTTTCCGTGGTTCATCAAATTTAAATTACATACGCAAATGAAAACGAAACCGCTTCCGACTTGGCACGAAGTCCTGAAATACGCGAACAATTCTGCAACTCTTTTGGGAGTCTGACAAGTGAGTTACATTTTTCTTTTTTTTTTCTAGGAAAGATGCTGTTGGTCGATACGCTGCACTTTACTATCAAAGCAGGCCGCGTGCTTTGGAAGCGTTGGATTCGCTACCCGAGTTGCTACATGCCACACAATTGAAATCAAAAATTCTTTTCTCCGTAGTCGTTGTAAGTTAACTAATTCGATTACCAATTAAGCGTAAATTAACAGGGTACCCTAGCTTGCTTTCAGAACTTGCAAAAATTTACGAGAATCGAAACTGAGGGAAACTCTGCGTAGTTTACACGTGGACGAACGGACGACAGCTGCGCAAACCATGCGTATGGATCTGGTCCGTTGCTTAGCATCCACGGCCGAATCATTTCCTCTCACTGATGCCGAGCACCAAGTACTTGCCCTAGTCTGCGACACTTTGCGAGAATACAAATGTTTGGAAACATGTGCAGCCCTTCGACGGTACGTGTCCAATGCAACACGTGTGTGCTGGTTCATAGTAAATCAAGATCCACCTTACGAGTTGGGTACGGATTTTCAAACGCCCATACGTTTGCAACCTGATCGTCATATCAGACATCATTCTTCGGATCGGAGCAGCGAAACTGTTCGGGCTTATCTTTGGCCTGGCTTGTTAGTACGCTCGTCATGTGTTCATAAAGCCGTAGTAGTAACAAATTGAACGTGAAGCTTTGTTTTATGTATTTACCGTTAACAGACCATGGTGTTGCTGATGTGTCTTAAAAACATCCATTTGTGAGATGGGAAAATCATGAACCCCATAATGAATATATTAATTAGCTTGGTGGGTTTAATTTTATTATAAACTCAAATATTTTGAAAATATTGCAATATGTGGTTGTCATGGGCTGATTTTCCAGGCCGAAACATTTTTTATGGGTATTGTTGGTTCATCATGTACCTACCGCATTGTCACTAAACTAAATTGCAAGGTTTAAAAACGATTTTTGTGATTTTTGATCTGATTAGTTGTAGATTACTAAATGAAGACAATATAAGGACCGTAAACATTCCATGGTTGAGCCATTTTCGTTTAAAATGAAAAAAAAACTCAGTTAGGCCACGAATTGTTTAAGCGGTCCGTATTTTAGCGCTTAAGCGGAAACCGCTTACATATCTACATTTATATTTACAAAACCTGTTATTTTTTCCAGTACATTAAAATTTTGTATTATTAATTTTTTTTCTACATCAAATAAAATGTTTACAAAAGCAGACTTAAAAAATCAAAAATAATGTAATTTTTTAATATAAATTATTTTTTTAATATAGTTTATAATTTGTTGTTCAAATTAAAGAAAATGTCACTATTTTTTTAAGTCTTGTGCTAATCACAAGTATAAATGATATGTATTTATTTCCCAAAAATATGTAACACGAATATGTACTTTTCTGAACAAATTAATAAATCCATACCATTGTATCAAAGTTATTTTTTAGCAACTACATCACAGACGTTTTATTTATAGCCAATCAGAGTGCTCGGCTTCCGTGTCGACAAACCAACCTAATTAAAATGTGGGAGAAAAATTACTAGTAGATTTTAATAAGTGGAAAACCACTGTAAAACCAGCCGTTGCTATGGCTGCGTTTGTTAGCGACAAGGGGGACAAGTTAAGATCGACAGCACACGAAAAACGACGATCATTTCCGATACGATTCGTTAGCATAACATACGTCAAAATTAATTGTGTGTTATAGTTAGGGCTAGGATTTTTATGCATGTTCTTTTTCATGTATTAAACATATACGATGTTAAATTTCTACATGTTTTATCTACATGTGAACACAATATGTAAATTTTAAGGTGCAGTTCCGAAACTCGCGGACAGGGACTGTGGAACGGTATTCTACCATAAAAATAGAACAAAAAGTATTCTATGAATTTACAATTACGTTTAAAGTGTCTGAAAAACTCAAGTGTACTTGTTAAATTAAGCAGTGGTACGCTCTTTGTTTCATAGCTCGTCATTTGTTTGAATTTAGTTCCTAATTTTGTATTGTGCAATGCCACTTATTATGTTGAAATTGGTCAAAAGTGCGAACGCGTATAAACGTACCGCTCGTCCTGCTTGCTTATTAGAATCCTCCCCAGTGCCATCAGAATATCATTATATCCTTGGTTCCAAGACTCACAAATATGCTGCCGCACTAAATTCAAACAAATGACGAACTATGAAACAAATAAATAATGACGTGTTGTTTTCAACATCCAATAGCGCGCCACTGCTTAATTGAACGCGTAAATTTGAGTTTTTTAGACACTTTAAACGATATTTGTAGTGTTTTTTGTTAATTACCACTTGAACTATTTCTTGTTTTTTGCAAAATATCATGGATTGATTTTCAGTACTTGATCCAACACTTAAATTTGAGTATGGAAGTTTTTCTTTCTATCATTATCGGATTTTTAAAAACTTGTATAACTCCAAAGATATTGGTTGAATTGAAAAACCACACAGGACTTTTTGTTAGGTTTTCTTTCGTAGAATACCACCCCACAGTTCGTGTTCGCGAGTTTCGTAACACCCTGTATAAATGCATATTTTTTTGTATTTTCATAAATGCATGCATATTTTTGATTATCCGAGCAAATGTGCATATAATTAAACTAATTTCTGGTTTTAATGTCTTATATACCTATATTTGCTTGCATTTCAGATAAAGTTTTTTTATTTAAAAAATTTACTTTGCATTATTTTTAAAAACACAAATGCATGCATATTTTAAGTGCATATAAATCTGAGCTCTAGTTATAGTATGGTTATTACAAATACAACATGTGACAGCGTTTTTTCTGCAATTAACTTGAACTGATTGTTGACAGATGCTAGTTAAGACGAGAATTTCACGAAAGCGATGCGCGATTGAAATTGTACAAAATTGACTAGCACAAAAAGTTGATCGAAATAACGGGTTCACTAGTTTTATTACTTGTGATAAGATTGTCTTGGGCCTTTGGGTAACCAAAAACCACTATTAAGGAAAGAAAACCGTTAAGCCAAATTACTTCCGCTGCTACTATTAAATTTAGTTAAACTCTTTCCTGTTCATATTATTTCTAGTTAACCATAGATTGTGTTATTCTATTAAATTTAAGTAGTTTAACAATTGTAAAGGTGGACTGAACACTAAACTGAAAATATACGGAGTTTAAGGGGAGATTTAATTTTTAATGACAATTTGAGTTTTTACAAAGATTGACTTATGTATCTCCAAAATCGTTGGATTAAGCGACTTTCAACAATAGGATTTTTTTTGTGTGTTTTTGTACGAAGAATAAGATCTTTAAAACAAGCGTTCAAAAAGTCCAACAGGCGAAACTATTTAAATTACAGATTTATCGAATGGTGATTTTAGTCACTGGCCAAATATCGAATATTCTGCCAATCTCTCACGACCTAATAACGAATATTCAGCCAAGTACCAAATATCAGACCACGGCTAAGCACCGAATATTAGCTAACTTTAGCCAATCATTCGGCCAAGCGTCCAATATTTACGTTCACGAGTGCTAGTTAAGATAGTAATTACCTAAATCTTAATTTGCACGAGTTAACTTACACCACAATTTTATTAAAGAAAAATCTATCATCGTATTTGTCTCGACTATATTACTAAAATCAATTTAGAAGCATTTTTGGTAACACCGAATCAGTCGAAAATGCTCGGGTGTTTTCGAGAATCGGCGCTCTTAATATGGTATTGTTTGCTTGTTTTCAAATGTTTTGTAGCGGCGTCTTTTCGTAAATTTTATTTTTTATTTCGACTTTCTTATTAACTGTTGATGTAAAGTGTTGTAAGAATGGATTGTTTTAGAGAAACATTGTTACGTTGTATTTCCTACAATTTTTGAGGTTATACATATACACATTATTTGGTCTATAACCTGTCAAACAAAATACAATTTTAATGTAAATACACTACTCAAAAGAATTAAAGGGTCACTTTTTTCAGAAGGTATATCTTCCTTATGATATCAGGTAGAAGATAGGTGTTGATATATTCCATCAATCAAGTATTCAGCTACAATGTTTCATTCCGTTCGTTTGTTTTTTCCGCGTTTCTTAGAAACTGTAAATAAACAAGTTTGTTTTGTACGAAAATTTGAGTATTTGCATAAGATTTTAATTACTGCAAGACGGCGGTTTTTTAATACAACCGTAAAATATTGGTGTCTCGTAGTCAAACGAGCAATGAGAAGACACCTGAGTCCGGTAGAAGTGTCAAGAGCAGTTACCTTACTACAAGAAGGTAGAGTGCAGCGAAGTGTTGCTCAAGAACTCAATGTAAGCCAGTCTGTGGTGTGGAGGCTCTGGCAGAGGCACCAACAGACTGGTCTTGTCACCAGGACGCCTAGACAGGGTCGCCACAGAGCAACGAGCCTACTAGACGACCGATTTTTGAGACTTCAAGCCCTTCGCAGCCGTTCGACAACCGCTCGTGGTCTTCAAATCGACCTTTCCAGAGCCAGGCAAGTTCGGATAAGCGACCAAACGGTAAGAAATCGACTTCGGGAAGTCAATTTGAGATCTAGACGCCCAGCAAAGAAGCCAAAGTTAACCAGAAATCATCAACGAAGGAGGATGTTCTTTGCACGTGAACATGAACATTGGCAATTGAGGCAGTGGCGTCGAGTGATGTTTTCAGACGAGTCGAGGTTCAAGTTATGGACAAATGATGGTAGAGTTAGGGTGTGGAGAAGGCCAAACGAGCGTTTTTTACCAGCATGTGTTAAGGAAGTCGTGGCTTTTGGCGGCGGTTCAGTAATGGTATGGGGCGGCATTTCAATAAACGGTCGCACTGAACTTATTGTCATCAGAAATGGCTCTCTCACGGCAGAAAGGTACATTAATGAAGTCCTTGAAGAACATGTCCTGCCTCAAGCACTTGCCGTGGGAGAAGATTTTTTATTTATGCAGGATAACGCTCGTCCCCACACGGCTAGAGTAGTCACTGAGTATCTTGGCCAGAATAACATAGCCACTATGGAATGGCCAGCACTCAGTCCTGACCTTAATCCCACAGAACATTTATGGGATCAACTCGGACAACGTATTCGCAAGCGTCTACACCCACCAGATACGCTGGCAGAACTGGAACAAGCTCTCATTGAAGAATGGCGACGTATTCCCCAGGAAAACATACGCAGACTGATTCGCAGTATGCCACGCAGGTGTAATGCCGTAATTCAAGCTGGAGGAAGCTTTGCACGATATTAGGTTTAGGTATTGTTTGGGTTTATTGAGAATTCTTAAGAATATTAATTTTTTGATATGAGTTTTCAGTTTAGTTTCTGGTTCACTTTAATATAGTGTTCAATGATGTGGTAGATGTTAAGATGATATCCAATTTTTATACCATTTCATTAAAATAAATGTTTCGACAATGCGTATACCAAGTTTCATTAAAATGACATCGGCCCTAAAAAAACTTCAAGCATTTGAAATTTTGACCCCTTAATTCTTTTGAGTAGTTTATATATTTATGTATTTAAATGTGTATTAACATGTTGTTATTATATTTATTATAAGTGTACACTAAAATTTGGGTCGGTCATGATTTGAACTATGACTTGAACACCCGCGATTCATGTTGGTTGACATTGACATCGTTATCAGCGGCTACCGTGGACGGTTCTCGTATTTTGCTTTTTGCTTGAGGACGACAGAGACCATTATTGTTTTTAATTCATAAATTATGTTATAATTAAATATGATCCTTACTTCTGGCCGAAGCAATGAAAAACTGCATTAAAATAAAGCTCAGCGCACATCAGTTTCAAACGCGTTAATTTAAGACTTCAGAGCGATTATCCTAAACTACTGTGGGTTTAATCACTTCTTTCAACAGCACCATGCAGTTTAATCAGTATAAAACAAACGTGATTGGTTCGTTATATGAAAGGGGAAATTTGTGATTGGTTCAATGAAATGTGAGGGGTATAGTCTTAATTATACCATCAAATGAAATCATATCAGACATCTATGTGTATTAAAAAAATAGCAATTCAGGTTGGCTGTGACAAATTTTCAGAAAATAATGAGGTCGCTTACTGAACTTAAGTTAAGTACATACTCCCCTTTTTCTTATTGTTGCGTACTTCATGCGAGGTACTGCATATCTTTTCAACTCCTGTCCTGTGTGGTACTTAAAGTGGCACAGAATACGGTACTCTCTTATTTATTTATTTGTTAAAGAAGCTAAATATGTACGGAAATACAGACTCAAATCACCTGCTGCAACTACGTTTGACTGTTTGACACTGGATGTTTTGACACTCAGTGATGATACAGCCAATGCAAAACATTTCAAGTACTAAGAAACGTTGCGAAAAGTTTTAGAAACCGTTAAAATATTCTGTTTATTTACACATTATTTTAAATATTATTATTATTTTTATACTTGCAATCGGCGTATACCGTAATAATTTTGTAGAATTCGTTTTGCAAACTATTTGTACATCTTGAGGAAATACCCACCCACACTTTCACGCTAATTCAACGTTTCATAAAAATTGAATTATTGCGAAAAACGTTGGATTAAGAACATGACTTTATTTACTTTCCTGTACTTTCAGTATTCACTATTCAGTATTGATTCCATGCAAATTTTCGAAATCGAGATTTTAACGGAAATACACGTTTTAGAACTCCAAGAACTCAAAAAAGGGTTTTCAAGTAATTTATGTCTGTCTGTGGGTGGGTAGATGTAAGGATGTGGGTTGTGGAAGTATATAAAAAAATGCATCTGGAAAGTAACATTTCCAAAAATTTTGAAAACGAAAGCGGAATTTAGATATGTTTTCCTGGTAGCATTTTTTTCAAAAATTAAATTTTTTTAATCTAAAAATAATACCTATGAAGACCTTAGGGCAAATCTAACGTTTTTGTTTAACATTCTAGCTTCAAAATTAAGCCCGTTATGAATTTTTGAAAATTTTCACTTTTAAATTTTGTAAACTCATAGATACATTTTGGTTCGTGTCTCAGCCCGTTAATTTCTATGTGACGCCTTCTATGAATTTTTTGCAACTTTACGGTTCTAACGCCTAGTTATTGACAAACGAGTTATCAAATTGAGATGAAATTTCATATTAGAAATGCTATAGGAGTACACAACTTAATTTTTAGGTGCAGCAAAATTTAGGGGTTAAAATTCCGCCCACCACCAAATGTTTGGTGAACACCTCTATCTTTTCGTTTTTGGTTTCTATAAATCCCAAGAAATCTTTTACCAAAAAAAATTAAAACGCGTTTTTCTTTCGCCCAATAAAGTTTGAGAAATTCGGTTACTCAGAGCACGGCGTGCATCTGATTGTGCCCTAGACTATGATGTGAGATATACGAAAGGACGGTTAGATGAATCATGTTTGTTTGTGATAATAATTTGCGACAAGGGAATTGTTTATTGCCACTCAGAGAGGTGTTTGGTAATCTCTGGTTAAGGTTTAAAGCCCAGAGGTAGGTGTTTAACGCAGGTAAAATTAAACACCATGTTTTGCATATCTCATTTACAATAGTTATTTGAGGTTTAAAGTAGCTTTAACTCATGTAAGCTAACCTTTAACAAACCGTACTTTTAAGTCGACTTACGCAGATTGTAAGAATATGTTGTGCAATTACCGTTTAAATGGATAATCTTGACGTTAACTACAGGATAACAGCTGCGCCCCCGCTCGAGAGGTAGTGCGATACATAGTCACAATTGGCGCGTAAAACGTTGATACAAAAATACTTTTGCAAATGTGGTAAGTATTAATTTTTTAAATATAGGAAATTCCAGGCGAAGTGCTTCGCTTCATATTGTATGAAAAATAAGATTTTTAAACCAAAAGTAAAAACATCTTAAGTGTAAACAACATACGTTAAGAAATACGTCGAGCACTAGCCCCCCCTCTATATCTACGTCCATGATTGATGGATTTCACTATAAAGCATCAGTAGTAAAACATCTAAACAAAATTTGAATCAAATAACTAATTTAAGGTGGAGGTAATAATTAGTATGTGATGTGCCTCCACCATCTTCAAAAGGCAGTATGTCGAAAAGGGTGCGTTTTCGGGCATATATTCATTGTATCTTAACGCAAAAACACATTACTTATCTACACTGTGTCTATAAAGTAACCCCCCCCCCCAACTAAATTTTGAACGACTTGATATTTTTCAACAAAATTTGGTGTGCTGTAATGGGAAATTAAACACTATCTTTCAGACCATATTAAAATTTTGTATCATCCAAAATTTCGACTGGGCGCCATTTAAATTTTCTTTTTAAATGGAAAGGGGGTCGAGTGACACCTCATTGGAAAGGTCTTTTAGTTCTTCGTCTGATCCTAGAGTTTCAAAGAAAAATATTCAGCCATAACAAAATGACAATGTTTGAAGATAATGAAGTCTATTTAAAATCTAAGAAATTAAAAAATGAAATTAAACTAAGCTAAGTGTTCGAAATGTTTACCATTCACTTCTTGGCACATAATAAGTCGGTTATGAAATTCTTGCCTTACATTTTCATAAGTTTCTGCAGTGATACTTCTGCAAACTTCTGTAATGCGTTGCTCCAGTTCTTCAATTGTTTCTGGACGGGTTCTGTACGATTTCGATTTTAGATATTCCCATAGAAAAAAATCTAAGAAAGTTAAATCTGGGGATTGAGCCGGCTATTCTACAGGCCCCCGCCTACCAATCCATCTCCCAAGAAAATGTCCGTTGAGAAAGTCAGAAACAGGCCTATAATAATGAGGTGGCGCACCGTCTTGTTGAAACATAACGTTTTCAATATTATTTCCAGCCACCTGAGTTATTTCTGGGAAAATTTAGTCCTGCAAATGAAAAAGTGGACTGGATAAAAAAATCAAAACAGTTTTGAATTAAGTGAGTCCATTTGTTTACAATCCGCCATTTTGTCATGGCTAAATATATTTCTTTGAAACTCTAGGGTCAGACGCAGAATTGAAAGACCTTTCAAATGAGGTGTCACTCGACCCCTCTTTCTATTTAAAAAAAAAATTTTAAATGGCGCCCAGTCGCCGTTTTGAATGATACAAAATTTAATTTTTTGCTAAAAAATAGTATTTAATTTCCCATTAAAGCACACCAAATATTGTGGTAAAATATCAAGTCGTTCAAAAGTTAGTTAAGGGGGGAGGTTACTTTATAGACAGACGGTATATACTATTCTATTGCGTTACATCCTGTGTAACACATTTAAATCTTATCACAAAACACTCAACACCGAATAAGTATTTTGACAGCTAAGCTATCATCACCAGGGCGGCAATCCAATACTGAATTATTCTATTATAAAGAAATATGTTTTGTGGCTATATGAAAAACAATGTTAATACTATTTGGTTGAAAACCAAAGAATTCTGTTTTCACTGGGATTACCATCAAATAACAGAAACGGTTCTTCGTCTATATTTCTGTATTCGTCAGTAAATGTAAGATCCGTCCGACTTCAGGGAGTAATCGGGCCGATACAGCTGCAGGTAGTTGCAAAGACATGTTTGCCGATACAGCTTGAGTAGTTAGCTCTACTTGTTTGGCCGTTTGCTTCATATTTGCAACAGCCGCTTTTGCTCCAACTTTTGCATGCTTGTGAGGGGCACTGCTTACCACTTCATCATGTTATTGTTGTAATTCCCACACGTTCATATAATTTTCTCGCCACTGGTTTTCTCTTTCTTGTGGATGTAACTATCGTATGGTAACATTTTGTTGCCTCGTTCGCTTATTACAAACTGCAGCACCATGTTTATACCTTGAAATACTTGCAAAGTTTAA
Source organism: Ctenicera cuprea (assembly GCA_958336395.1). NCBI lineage: Eukaryota > Metazoa > Arthropoda > Insecta > Coleoptera > Elateridae > Ctenicera > Ctenicera cuprea. The sequence continues at coordinate 49,487,844 of OY284491.1, read as the reverse complement.
CTTTTTTAAAACTGTTTCAAATTTATATATAGACAAAACGTACCCTTAACTACTGCCTCTATGAGCTGTTAAAGCGTGTTATCTAAATTCTTTGTTAGAAATTTCCATTAGAGTAATGAGTCTCGACATATTTCCAAAAATACCCCATTAAAATAAACCTTTAATAATGGTCAAGAATTCGAGACCGTAATTAGGCATTTAAATCTAACTTCCGTAGCTGGTGTTTGCTTTCGGCGAATTTCTTTGCCCATTTTTCGATATGTTATTATTTAAATGATAATTCTACTTACTAGACAGTTTGTTTTTATTTTCTATAAGCGCGTCCAATTGTTTTGTGTCCAAATATCTGCAGTACCATCCTAACCATTGGGCTATAGCCCTAAGGCGCCGCGCGCCGGGCCTAAAAGACGCCGGACCCAAAAAAGTTTTAAACAGTTATTCTTTACGGTATTACATTAAATAAAAATGTCTTTTTAGCTATATATTTGTTTTTCCAACTTTTTACAATAACCCCCTTAGTGTATCACAAATATGTTGTTGAAAGTTAGGCATATACCGCCAGTATTGCTATCACTCTACCAGGTCGGCAGACAAAACACATCTGGTCTGGTTATAAGGCAGTGTGAGTGTGAGTGCGACTGCGCTGAGTATGCATTTGTGTAACAATTGAGTAGAAAGTGGCCGCTATAGTGTTCGAGAAGGATATGAGCTGTTGCCTATTGCCCCACTTCAGACTCATGTATGAACCTGTATTGTAGCAGTTGTGTGAACAAGTGGTGGTTTGTCTCAATGTCACGGTGTCCGGAAAAAAAATCCTTAGAAAAAGCAGCCCCGGAAACAAATCCCTAAAAAAAATACCCGGAAAATAGTCTCCGGAAGAAAAATCCCCTAGAAAGAACGATCCCGGAAAAATAATCTGCGGAAAAAAGTCCCCTAGAAAAAACTGTCCCGGATACAAACCACCGAAAATAATCTCCGGAAGAAACATCCCCTAAAAAAACATCCCCGGTAAAAACAGCCTCTTCACAGTTTTTATTTGTACAAAAATTCTCTTAGATAGTGACATTGTGTTCCTCTAGGTCTAATTTAATACCAAATGTATAAACCTGTACTGTGGCAATTGTGTGAACAAGTGGTGGTTTGTCTCAATGTTACGGTGTCCGGAAAAAATCCCTTACAAAAAACAGCCCCGGAAACAAATCCCTAAAAACAATTCCCGCAAAAATAGTCTCCGGAAGAAAAATCCCCTAGAAAGAACGATCCCGGAAACAAGACCCCGGAAAAATATTCTGCGGAAAAAATCCCCTAGAAAAAACTGTCTCGGATACAAACCACCGAAAATAATCTCCGGAAGAAAAATCTCCTGAAAAAAACATCCCCCGACGAAAATTTTCTTAGATACCTAGTAACATTGTGTTCCTCTAAGGCTAATTTAATACCAAACGTCATCCCCGTCTGAACGTGTTTTTGAGTAATATTGCATTAAAATGGAAATTTTCAAAAAAATTGTATCGGCCGCTATTTTTATGCTAGAAAGTTAGGAACCAAAGAGTTGGATATGCCCTAAGGTCTTCTATTGAAATCCATTTTCAGTTTCAGAAAATTTGTTTTCCGGTATGAATGCTACCAAAAAACATGTCTAGTTTCCGCTTCCGATTTCGGAATTTTTTTAAAAGCTTATTTTGACAGCGAATTTTTGATTTTGATGTTTTGACATCGAAATCGGACCATCCGTTCGGTAGTTATAACGTAACCCACACTTCCACATACAGACATCGGTATTTTAAAAACTACAGTTCTTGAATGTCCAAAACACGTATTTTAACAAGATTTGTTTTTGTTTTTTCCGGGCTCTTTTCCGTTTTTTTACTGAGTCTTTATTCCGGTTTTTTTTTCAGGGACTGTTTTCCGGAACTGTTTTACCAGTCAGGGATGTTCCATCCTAGATTCGAATGTTACCACTGCTGTTAGCGCGCACGCGTCCAATCGTCGCTCGTCCAATTAATCGCGTGCAACTAACGCGCGTCGAATTGACCGCGTCCAATTGACGTATAACCACATCTGAACGTTCAACTAATTGTTCTTGTGAGGTCTAAAGGGACTTTATCTCATTGTTAATTTATTTATAGATTTAGTCTTAAATTTTAAGCAGACAATTATCGAAAACTATAAATAAATACCGCGAACTTTAAGTAGTTCACGCATCGTAGATTTGGAACCACTACCCTTAGTGCACATATGGTTTAATATTGACATTAAGTACGAAAGTGCGAGACAGTGGTGTAACTAGCGGAGTTCCGCTGGTTCTGCGGACCAAGGCCCGTCTTTTTACAGCATATTTCCTCCTAAAAATAAGCAAATATCAATTTTTTTGTTCCAAGCCAAACTATGTTTTTCAACAGCTTTTTTCGACTAATATCTCGATACATCGGTAGGTTTGATAATGTTAGGGTACTGGTAAGTAATAAATTAATCCCACACTTCTCTTTATATTTCAGCCAGGCCATAATATAATTGAGTTATTCTTCCGAATAGCCCTGTTGAACACCCGGGCGAGTGTGGGGGTACGTTATCATGACAACCACTTTGCTGTTGGTAACGGTTAGCAAGACCGTGACATCATGTAGATATGTCTGTGTCTATTCATAAACATTTTTAGTTGATATTATAATTTCTATGTTATATGACCTTTTATTAGATACCCAGTTATTTTGTTTGCGATTAAAAAAATATATATTCAGGTGTTTTTGTGACGTAATGTTGTTTTTTGTCTCCTATTGTGAAGGGCGTGAGGAAGGTATTATAGGGCCCGACCTGAATTTGGTACCCAGGCCCCACAACTTCTCGTGACGCTACTGGTGCGACAAGGTACGCGTTCATTAGAATATTTCATGTTAATGCTACAACAACAAGAAAACAACTGCGTTAGAAACACCCATGAATGTATCGCTAGAAACGGAGGCCATTAAAAAGGTGTTACTTCCAAAAATAATTAGCACAAGCGAGTCAAGTAAATTTGTCAGGTTCGTGTTGTTTTGCAAATAATTTTTTTTAAACATAATTGTTATTCTAATTTAAACTTGGTTACATTCCTATGAACCGCCCTTTAAAAGTTGCCAGAATTACGTAAGTACCACCATGCTTTCATGGTGGAACAGCAGCCCAGAGGGATTTTTCCTCCTAATTTTTATGGAATTTTGAAGATTAGTCCAATTCAAAATGGGGCCAAAAACAAAATGGCTGCTGAAAGTAACATAATCCGCAATTTTTCGTTATTAGTTTATTAAAATTATTTAGAGTGAATTTTATAGTTCCATTATAAAAAAAATACAAGTGTTTACGCAACAGCCAGCGAGCATAAATTTTCATTTATAAGATGGTAGATATGTCAGCAAGTATTATGGTAATAAATAAAGTTTAATAGGTATAAGCGGAATTACTTAATTCGATTGTCAAAATAAACAGATAAGATAATAAAATAAATAAACATAAATACACATGTCTCGTGAATGGGATACACAAGTACAAAATACGCATTTTGTTTACATACGCTCTCGCCTGCTCTAGTAAAGCAGCACAAGACTCTCTCAGGTCTCTTTCTATTTGCGGACGCTTTCTCCGTTGCTCATCTGAATCAGTAGTACATAGAAGACGTGTGTGTGTATCGGGCGCTGTGAAATTTGCCGAGAAAGTCTTCGGTATATATCACAGGGGTAGCTGCGTAGTTTTATAGACACACCCCATAGCCACATCAAAAAGGATACAGTGTTGTTGCGGAATTTTCTATTTCGTGCGCCGATCTCGCCCAGCATCTCGTCCGTGAACCCGAGCGTGAGTAGAGGGTGCAGGGTTCATTGTGAAACAAGTGACTGTGTAGCGTTTGTGTTTTGTTGTACTAAAACCCGCTAAAACCCTAAAACTTTCAAGTGTTTCTAATTATTAGCCATAATTAATGGAAACGGGTCGTTCACGGCCCGAACCGCCGGGTAACAAAAACAGTCAAGCTGGAACTCATGGAACTAGAAAACATTGTCGCAAATACAGTATACCTCAAAGCACGAGAGGGTGAGTTTATCATAAAATTTGAAGGGTGCACCTGATGTTTATGGTCGAATTAACCCGATTTTTTTTAGGTGGTTCCGATAGTAATAAGGGTAAAAGTAAAAAGTGGAGGAAGATTTTACAGTTTCCTCATATTTCTCAATGTATCGAACTTGTTAATAAAATAGGTAATTATTATAATACGCATGATTCCAAAAAAAAATTGAAAAACTTCCAGATGTTATTAATTTTTTTCCAGTAAATTTGACTTTATAAATTAAAATTAATACAATTATTAAATGCAAATTTGAGGTTATGTTAATTGATTTCAGATGTAAGATACGAATATGTGATAGACAAACAGCCAATTGGAAAACTACTGTTTAAGCAGTGGTGCGAAGCCAAACGTTCCCATTATCACCGCTGTATAAAGTTCCTTGAATTGACAGAGCGATATGATGTGGAAACTGACGAACAACGAATGGAACTCGCCACATCTATCAAAAAAGATTTTATGGTTGGTCCTGAAGGGGAGGAAATACTTTCTTTACCAGAAGTAGGAATCGAATTGGCTGCTGGCGATAAACTTACAAATGGATATAAAGATTATTTTGCTCCGTGTATACAGGCTGTAAAGGCGTTTTTAGCAGGGGAACCGTTTAAAGACTTTACAAATTCATTGTACTTTCATAGATATTTGCAATGGAAATGGTTAGAATCGCAACCAATTACATATAAAACTTTTAGGATGTATCGGGTGCTAGGAAAAGGGGGATTTGGTGAAGTGTGTGCTTGTCAAGTGAGTATCTTTGAGGTTGTATTACTTTCGATGTCTTTTGTATCGTTACTATTTATTTACGAGGATACTGCCGAATAGAAGACTTTTTAAATGCCCCTTAAAATTACTGAAACACTTTTGATAATATTCTAAAAACTTGAATTTATATTTTAATTTTTGTAAATACAGGGTGAGTCAGTAAAGTGTCGCCCCATTATTATTTCCTAAACTATTGGAAATATCTTTTTTTTTCTAATAAAAATTGTTGATCATTAAACGCTGCAAACACCAATTATACTGAGTGTTTAGTTATGCCTGTAAATTTTTTTTAAAATTATTTATCTGTTATAATAATTGTTGTTGACGGAATCGTTCAGTCAATGCAGTTTTAAATTAGCCCTAATTTACTGTATCCGAAAGTGATCCCTTGCATAAATACAACCCTTAAATGTGGGATATTACTGCAGCACCTGCATTACATTTAAGGAGAAAAAGAAATAGGTTTATCTGGTTTATGAGTAGGGTAAAAATGACATTTCTATAGTCAAGGTCGGGGCTGAATATAGAACTGACATTGGCCTTGTAGTTGTGACCTTGACCTTAAGTCGAGGTCCGTTGTAGGGAGGAGGTGGATCTACAACTGTCATTTTTGCCCCACTTAGATCAATTTTTATTGCTATTAAAAATCCAGATTTTCTTTCCCAAATCACATCTTATCATTTATCTATTTTGGTTCCAGGAGCGCTCCATTGAACTTATGACATGTATTTTTGACTAGCCCTATATAAGTGGCAAAATAAATGGCGCAAGCGCTATTTTAAAATGGTCAAATTAGAAAAACTAATTATCGGTAGAAGCAATATTACATAAAAAAATGTAGCAATTATTGTGCACTAGAAATATAAAACGTTTGAAAATATTGTACACAGAGCTCAATAAATCTATCTAACTATAAACAAATACACAGGATGTTCAATTTAAAAAGATCAAGTTATGAAAGTTACGGTTTGTGAAGATTTTATTAGCGAAATCTGCAAATGTCAAATTTTTCAAAAAAAGTAGAATAACTTGGCAACGCCGCAATGGAATTTCAAAACTAAACATATTCAGAAAGGCAATTAAAAGGTGAATAAGAATATGCAAAAATATACAGGGTATTCTATTTAAAAAAACATAACTTTGCTTTGCCACTCATATACGAAACCTCCTGCATAATTGAAATAATTTTAAAATGTGGTCTTGGTCCCCTAAAACGTTTTTCTGTATTTTTAATAGTGAAGGAGATATCGACCACTGCGGCGTTGTTGACTCACCCTAGTATATGGGATAAAATAAAATGGTAATAATGAAAAATTGCCACCAAAATTTTTAGGAATCTTTCACTGTAAATGTAAAATACTTGTCCTGGAATCTCAATGAATCACTTTAATATAACTTTTAAATATACGGGGGTGTTGTGTTAAATGTTAAAATTAGGGATGTCACGGATAGTATCCGGTTATTCGGTTATCCGGCTATCCGGCCACTTTTGCCGGATATCCGGTAAGGCCGGATTTTAGCATGTATCCGGCCGGATATTAGTTATTTACTAAAGCCAGTATTAACTGAAGAAATTTATAAAATGAAGCAAGTTAAATGTATTAGACGTTTTTTTATTATTTAAAGAAAAATACAAGTCTATAAAATGTTGAAAAACTTCAAAACGACAACAAACTTTTATGAAGGTACTCTTATAACTAAAAATAGATAATAGACATTTTTATTATGTGAAAAAGCACAAGTATGTAAAATGTTTACAAAAAGCTTGAAAACGAAAATGAACTCTTATAACTAAAAATAAACGATAAATAGTAAAAATGCTTTAACAAAAAAAACGAAAGGAACTCTTATAAAGGTAAGGTAACTAACTATAAGTAAAAGTAAACGAAATATTTTTTTCTATTTAAACAATCTTAAATTGTGGTGCAAAAAAATTAATTGTTCACCTTTTTCTGGTTTGAGACGATTTCTCTTTTCTTCGAAAACGTTTCCAGCCTCTGAGAATAGACGCTCACTGTAGACACTGCTAGCTGGAGTACATAAATACTTTTTTGTAATTTTTTGAAGAAGAGGGAATTTTTTCTCGTTCTTTTTCCACCAGTTAAAAGGTGATTCTTTTCTGTTAATAATTGGTTCGTCTTTGTAGGTACTTAGTTCCTTTTTAATTTTATCTATTGGGGTACTACTACTAGTTTCACTTTTATTGTTGGAAGACTCTGCAATTTCAGTGAAACAGTCCCATATAGATTTATGGGCATTTAATTTTCGTAATTTTGCTTTTGGCTGTCGTACTTCCGCTAATGGCAAATTGTCCTCTTCGCTACTGGCATCTTTGGTATTTTCCGGAACTGTGTTTACCTCCAAAACATCATTTTTATTGGGCTCTATTTCCTCCATTATTTGCTTTTCTATCTCCATAATGATTGAATTTGTATCTACATCCATATTGTTAAAAAAAGCTGTGTTGAATCTGGGGTCTATAAAAGTCGGAACTAAGAAGTTTTTATTGGATTTTAATTCTTTAAATCAGTCACTTAAATTGTCAATTATTACATCTTTAGTTGAACCCACTCCAAAAAATAAATCATTCTTAGATGTACTTAAAAATCTTTGGATGGTAGCTACGGTTGGAATAACTTCACTTAATAATGCTTCATTCGAACTTATGTTCTTAGTAACTTCCTCAAATGGTTGTAGTAAATTAAGAACAGTTTCCATTAGATTCCATTGATTTGGTGTAGGTGATGTAAGTGCCTCATTGTCACTCAAGTATAAAGTCACTGCCATTTTTTGAGAAAATAAACGTTGAAGCATATAATATGTCGAATTCCATCGAGTTGATACGTCCTGTATCAACTTTTGTTTGGGTAATTTAATTTCTTGCTGAATATTATGCAATTTAAAATATGCTTGTGGAGAGTGATTGAAATGCGTGACAATTCGTCTACTTACAGCTATCATATCTGTAACTGCTCGCTGAGTTAATATTGAATCTTCTATTACAAGTTGAAGGGTGTGAATAAAACAACCTTCACTTTGAAAACCAGCTTCTCTAGCACCTTTTTTTTATATTAGGCCCATTATCTCTTATTAATAGCAAAATTTTATTATGGTCAATTTTCCAATCTGCCAACATTTCTTTTAAAATCATCCCAATGCTTTCCCCTGTATGACTTCCTACAAATTGTTTTGTATTTAGTACAGCATGCTTAAGAACAAATTCTTCGTCTACCCAATGGGCGGTACAACTAATAAAACTTTCCTTGGTAATCTCGCATGTCCACATATCAGATGTCAAAGATATCATAGTAGCAGCTTGTATATGGGAAAAAATAATATCCCTGCATTTTTGATACAACTTAGGTATAACTGTTTCTGAAAAGTATACCCTCCCAGGTATATTGTACTTGGGTTGTACTATATTTAAAAGGTTAGCAAAACCTAAGTCGCCAACCATTGAAAATGGCTGGTTGTCTAAAGCAATCATTTCTCCGATTGCTTCTGTAATTTTAATCGATTTTGCATCACTTATACCCCACTTGGCCGATTTGCCACATTGTTTCAAAGTTTCAGTTATTGTTAATTGTTTTTCTGTTGCAATTTTCTGAGAAGCAATTTCGTTGGCATTTTGTTTTTGTTCCTGAAGTTTCTTATATTCTTCGGCATGTTTATATTTTAAGTGATTAAAAAGTGGAGTTGTTGAAGCTTGTTTTCCTGTTCCACCTCTTGATATTACATCGCTGCAAATGGAGCAAGCAGCTTTGGTTTCGTCGGTTGAAATAATTTCAAAAAATGCCCAGACTCGACTTTTACTCATTTTGTGTTATTCCGTTGTTACTATTAACTGATAATTATTGCTCTTATTTGCTCAATTTGTTAAATAACAAATTGAGTATTATTTATAATACATAAATAATTTTAGGTTGTGTTTGGTAATCATCAGTAGTTCGCTTCTATCATGTAGAGAATTTAATTTTGCATGAAATAACCATCAAATTTTAAACATAAGCACAATAACACAGAACACAGCTTCACTCTTCTTCAAGAATAGCTAACTCCAGAGATTGGCGTGATCAAACCTGTTTTGAAACTGAAAAAAGTGGGGAGCGCACAAGGACGTCTACTATTCGGTCTATTATCCGGCTTTAGTATCCGGCACATAGCTATCCGGCTATAATTTTTCTAAAAATGGGTATCCGGCCGGATATCCGTTATTCGGCAACTCAATTCGGCCGAATATCCGTTATCCGGCTTTTTTAAAAAACCGCTATCCGTGACATCCCTAGTTAAAATTATTCATATATCACAATAAATTATTTTCACTTGCACCGTGGTTTACTTTTCAAGTGACAGTTAGCCACTTTGTTAATTTAAATTGAACACCCTTGATATTATTATAATTTTGAATTCCCTAGTTAATTCTCTATAAGACTGTGTACAGTGTTCCTATGCCTCAAATATAAGGTATAATTTAATAATTTTAATAATAACTGGCTAACGAATGTTTTTTTAATGTGAGTTTTTAGAGCATTATTGGTTAAATGTATGTAATGCACGTTTCAAATATTGTTTCTATTGTACAGGGTGTTTGTTTTTAACTGTTATTTTGCCGAAAATCTAATCAACGACATGTCAATTTAAATGGAACACCCTTTGTTTTATAACCTCCACTTATACGAAATTTAATTCTTTTTTTCGGTTTCTTAAAGCATGTATTATAACTAAAAGACCTTTTAATATTTTTGTAGTGATTTGTTGTTTTTAGCGTAAACTAAGAGAACCAGAAGAAAAATGTCAGTTTGACTACTATTTTATTAACGATTCAAAACAATCCATAAATTGTAAGCTTACATTTACTTGTCTAGAAAGTAACTATTTAAACAGACAAATCAGTTACAAATAGAACAAAAAAAGACACTGTATATTATAGAGGAAGCACTTCACCTAGACTTTTCCATGCTTCAGCAATCTTTACATGTTTTATACAAATTTTGAAAATGTTTAGCCTTTAATATATTATTTTTGTTCGTATTTTACAACACATTTTTGAATAATTAGTTCAAAATTGGACTGCCACTGTAAATTTTTTACCTGCCTCGCTATACACAGTATAGGAAGGTTACGTCTTCAAGGATTTCGAATTTATGCTAACTTTCATCACAGTTTTTTTGCTTTGGGCTTATGCCGATACGATACAAGCTATGCCTAAAAAAAAGGTATATTTATGGTAAACATTTTGACGAAAAACCATATTTGAAGGCTGTGAGAGGCCGGTAGAAAGGGCGCTGCAGCTGTCTGTGGCTGTGTGTGTATGCACTTTACAGCCCCAACAGTTATGGTTTAAAAGATTGGTAATTGCATTCGATAAACCCGCAACGAAACGAGGTTGGTCCGCTAAAAATTGGGTGGTGGCAGAGAGATGCTCTGCTTCAATAAAGACGCGCTCAAAAAAGAATAACAGATCCATATTATAGACATGTCAAACACCCGAGTTTCGGCTTTGAATTTGTTTGTTTCTATTGTCATTTAACATGACAATAGGAACAACTATCCACTGCGAAAACACCTCTGGGAGGTTTCCTTTTGGTCGTTTACTCGAACAGTTTAATTAAATAAATTATGAAAATACTAAAAATTAAAATTCAAAAATTTGCAAATTTACAAAATTTTCAAAAATAATTGAATTTTTTTTAAATTTCAAAGTTTCGGTAAATGCGAAGAAGGTTCTTTTTTTTATTGCATTATAAAGAAAAACCTAGATTCTTTAGGTACTGTAACATCTTATACAATCTTATAGAAAAATAAATAGTAATAGAAATAAAATAAAGTTTTGGTTTTCGGTTACGGTTCCAATTTAAAAAAAATTCTGTTACGTTTTCAGTTACGGTTTTAGTTTGCTGCTACTAACAATTTCGGTTTCGGTTACGTTTTCCGGTATTTGTTGATGAAAACAAAGAAAATTCTCAACAAGATTAAGTGGTAAAAATTATGCCATGCAATTGAAAAAATTTTTGAAGTAATCACGAAAAATTGGCGGCACTTAAACAATTTTTGTTTTTGTCAAATTGCAAAAAAACTGCTGCTGGCAGTTACATCAAAATAAAGTATCTACGGTCTTAGTCTCTGTTCATAGAATTTGATTGAAGGTTTGTTATACGAAATATTAAAATTTTTATGGTTTTTCTTGTATTTTTTGTCTGTTTGTTTATAAGTTGCAAATTAAAAATAGGTGTTATGAGAACTTTCTACAGTTTCCTAAACTATTAAGAATATCAATTTTTTTTCTTAATATAAGTTGTTTGTTGCCTAATGAGCTGCCTAAGAAAATATTTATAAAAAAATATCGATGACGTCGCTGCTCAATCAAGTGCAAGCTTCGAAAATTTCGGAGCGTGGCATAAAATAGCTCATTGGGACTCGGAACATCTTTCATTAAGAAAAAAAACTTATATTCTTAATAGTTAGGTTAATAATAGTAAGAGGGTGACACTTAAATGACTCGCTCTGTACAATCAAACAAATTAACTTTCCTTTGTTTACTTCGGTCTCTGCAGTTTTTTTTGACATTACAATATGATAAATAATAAAACGTTTTGGTAGAGCAACAATTTATTGGAAGTTTCCAATAGTGACAATTTTATCTTCCAGGTACGAGCAACGGGTAAAATGTATGCATGTAAAAAGCTAGAAAAAAAGCGCATAAAAAAACGTAAAGGAGAAGCAATGGTACTGATTGAAAAGCAAATACTACAAAAAATCAATTCCAGATTTGTAGTAAACCTTGCATATGCTTACGAAACAAAAGATGCACTGTGTCTCGTGTTAACAATCATGAATGGTGGAGATTTAAAATTTCATATTTATAACATGGGTGGAGATCCAGGACTGGATGTTGCACGGGCTCGATTTTATGCCGCGGAAGTTGTTTGTGGATTAGATCACTTACACCAACAGGTATTTTTTTGCACATCACTTCATTCATTATCGGATTATTTAAAAAAAGAAACGTTTCATTATAGAAAGTTTATTCATTTTAATAATTGTTCGTTTGTATTACTTTTTAGTTCAATGGTTTAGTTTCTAAAAACTTTCTATTGAACATTTCGAAATTTATGGAAAAGCACATTTTAATTTATTCATAGCACATACCATAAATTCCATTGTTGTGTTGCTCCAAAAGATATTTTCGGCGTTGTTTATAAGAAGAATAAAATGATTTTATCTAGGAATTTGTTAGACTCTTTGTTTTTACTGCAATTCATGTGTATCCAAACAAAAATATTAAATCACCAAAGACAATTTTTGAACTTTGCACAATAATAATTAATTTAATTTTATAACAATTTTTATAAAAAAAAAATGGTTTGCCTATATGGGCATCTTTTAGCTAATATATTTATGGAAAATCTAGAAAATCGAATATTTGAATCACACCAGTCGGAGAAAGTTATATTGTGGTTCCGTTATGTTGATGACATTTTAGCATGTTTTGATAATTCCTTTGAGTTAATTAATGACTTCAATTTTTATCAACAGTTTGCATCCAAACTTAGCGTTTGCACTAGAAACTAAACAAAATAGATTCATTAACTTTTTAGTTTTAAACAAAAATTAATTCAACTAATAAACTTCAATACTCTGTTTACAGAAAACCTACACAAACAGACATTACAATACCACATGGTTCTTGTCATCATAAAACACATAAATTAGCAGCATACTGATTTATGATATACAGGGCTTTAACTGTTCCTTTAGATAATTATAATAGCGAAAATTCAATTATTGAACAAATTATATATTATATACAAATACTCAATTTATTGATAAATTAATTAAAGAGAAAAATTCTTAATAGTTATTCATTCAATAACATTAAATATGCATTCGATTCCATATTTTGGCAATAAATTAGAAAAACAAGCAAACATTATATACATAACAAATAAATGTAAAGTAATTTTTAGAACAACTAAAAACAGATAAATTAGGCATTGGCAAATTAAATTGCACTCACTGTAATTCGGTTTATATAGACCAGACAATTCGAAATTTTGATATTAGTACAAAGAACCTTGTTACAAATATAAACACCCACATAAATCAAATTATGCTAAACACTTACTAGAACACAATCATTTAACACCTTCGCTGCTGACTAAAAATTTGCACATCAACCATCAGAAAAAAATCCTGGACGGAAAAAATCTATTCATTTATAATGCTTTCACTAGATGCTCACCAACGCACATACACTCTAAAGCAATGCTGACTTCGTACAGAAGCTAAAAAATTGGTATTGCACAATGTGCAGTATCCATCACATGAGCATCAGACAGCAGTATGCTGATGTGCCGTATCCGGCACATAACAGCGAACATGTTAAGGACATCTAATAACACTATGAAATGTTTACACCTTTGTGATGATAAATGTAAATTAGATATAGAGGAAGCATTTGAAATTTACGAACACTTAAACTGGACCTTCAATGAATGAGCAATGAGGGTAGAACAAAAAAAGAAAATTTTTGAATTTGGTTTCAAAAACCTTGGGAAAAGTTGTGCGATTCCCATACGGTGTCAGTGAAATATGAAAAATGTCGTTAAATTCATTATCGCGCCCCCCCCCACCCTCATAAGATTTAATTCGTTTTTTGGAATTTGATTTAAAACTTTAGGAAATGTTTTTGTGCGACATATGCTGTCTTTCAAATCTGAAGAAACTCGGTTAACTCCTTCTTGGGCCCCAACCCACTTAAATACTTCTACTAAACATCAAAATCGGTGCAAAATGCAGCTCTTCACTTATATTAGTATATTTTACTAAAATAACTCACAATTGACCAAGACATTGGGCTAAGCTCTTTCAGGCTTTCATTATTCTTCTTGCATCCAAATTCCGAATGTGTTTATTTAATAAAGAACCAGGGTTCACCCCCACTTTTTCTTTATTTATTAAGATAAACTAATGAAATTGGGTATGGGTAATATATCTATAAAATTCAATTATTTGATGGTATTAGCAATTTTTTAACACTTCTAGTTTCGCCAGAAATGGCCATAACTTTCTTATTTTAAATGCAACACCTTGTATATTTTTATATATTTAGAATCTGGAGGCAATTCTACATACAATTGTGTACTTTAATTGTTTTTTGAGAACATTATAATTTTTACTTAATTTTTTGCACCTAGAGTGCCATGACGGGTATAAAACTGTTCCTATGCAGCCAGGCGTTAAAACTGTGTATTATAATTTGCTGTCCGTATCTGTCGATCCTGGGTGCTTTAAAAATTCAGCCATAAATTTTTTTAAGAAAAGTCGGAAATTTGAAATGGAACAACATTGGTTTATATTGTTTTTCAGAAATAGAACTTTCTAATCGTTAAGGAATTGTCCGATTTTCTTTAGATTTTAAAGACAGCATGTATAAGTCACAACAAAACTTTTCTTGAAGTTCCAAATCTAAATTAAAAAAAATATTTTGGGGGCGCTAGAAGCAATTTTACCACAATTTTAATATTTCATCAGCAGCATATGTGAGTCTCTTAAATTCACCGTTATTAGAAGTTTTGAGATAAGAAATCAAGTCATTTGCAGACATAGATGACCAAGATCAAATAATCAACTTCTATCAACTGTTTACTTTTAAACTTGCCACAATAATGACGGGTAAACACATCAAAATACATATAAGTTTAAAATAAATAATTATTCAATAATTATTTTATCTGTATCAAAACAAATACAAAATTGTGACAACACAACAAAAATTACAGCAATCCATGAAAGGACTTTCAACAAGAATAATAAAATTTAACAAAATTTAACTTTCAGGGAATAGTTTATCGAGATTGCAAGCCAGAAAACATTTTATTAGATGATGCAGGTCATGTTAGGATCTCAGATTTAGGTTTAGCAGTTGATATACCTGAAGGTGAATCGGTTAGGGGTCGAGTCGGTACTGTGGGTTATATGGGTGAGTGTGCCATAAATTTACAAAAAGATAATTTTTAATGAAAAAGTAATAAATTACAGCACCCGAAGTGATAGACAATGAAAGATATACATTTTCTCCAGACTGGTTTAGTTTTGGATGTTTGCTTTATGAAATGATAGAAGGTCAAGCTCCGTTTAGAGCTCGAAAAGAAAAAGTTAAAAGGGAAGAAGTAGATCGTAGAGTTAAATCAGAACCTGAAAAGTATTCGAACAAATTTAGCGAAGATGCCAAATCATTGTGCCAACAATTATTAGCCAAAAGTCCTGCACAAAGACTGGGGGGTAAAGTTGGACGTTGCGGTGCCTCTATGGTTAAACAGCATTTGTTCTTCCAATCTATAAGTTGGAGAAGACTGGAAGCTGGTTTAGTTGAGGCGCCATTTGTTCCTGATGTAAGTGACGGAATTTTCAAGTGTTTGCCTGTGTAAATTTTTTTTGTTTTACAGCCACATGCAGTGTATGCAAAAGATGTGTTAGACATAGAACAATTTTCAACAGTTAAGGGTGTTAATATTGATGCAACCGACTCAACATTTTATAGTAAATTTAACACTGGTTGCGTTTCCATCCCATGGCAAAATGAAATGATCGAAACTGATTGCTTAAGACAGTTAAATGTCTTTGGTCCAGGTGGTACCCGATCACCTGATTTGATATTAAATGTTGTTAGTACTCCAGAAAATAATGGCTGTTTTCCATTTAGACGGAAGGTAATAATATATTTCTGTTTGTATAATGTAGGGTGCGGTAACTAAAGAGTTACAAGCTGATATCTGCAAAACTATGAAACATTAGGCAACAAATTTTTTTGTGCTTTTTTTGGGACGGAAGGGGTTGATATTAGCCCAATGCCGAGTTTTGAAAAGCCCCCCTATTTTAAGGAATAGGGGGTAACTTTAAATTTTAAATTGGATGGTATAGAATTTTTAATATATTTTAAATATCCACATCAAAATAGGTCCAGCCTATTTTCTTCAGATTTTTGGAAAAAACGTTTAGCACCCCTAAAAAATGGGGAGATAAAATTCTGTAAATATTAGATACCGGTACGAAATTATTTTGTTTTAAGTTTTAATTTGTACTAAAAAATAGCAAAGAGAATTAGATCAACTTTAATTTAATAAAACTGAAAAATGTACGTTTACAACCCCTAATAAATGTAGGGTTGAAATTTTGTTCTTTTTTCACTTTAACTAAACTTTGCTTGATCTAATTTTGGTTGCTTAGCACATTTAAATTGAAAAAGAAAATAATCTCTTTTCGCTTTTTAATATTTATAGAATTGCATCGCCCCATTTGTTAAGGATGCCAAAAGTGTTTCAGAAAATCAGAAAAAAATAAGCTGCACTATTTTGATGTGGATATTAAAAATAATATATATATATTATCCCATTTAAAATTTTTGTTACCCCCCCCCCCCCTTCATTCCTTAAAATAAAGGGCTTTTATAACTCTCCATAATCTAATACAAGACCCTTTCCATTCTATAAAACCATAAAAAATGTTGTTGGTTAATTTTTTATAGTTTTGGAGATATTAGCTTGAACACTTGCCGCACCCTCTATAAAGAAGTGGTCAAAAATTCAAATAAAGTTACAAGCCCAGAATTCAACTTTTTCGCTAATATTTGATGTAAATTAAGGTGGCTTTGTCATACAGCAGCCAGCAGGGCTGCCATAATAATGTTGCTCCTTAATTATTAATCGATTAATCTGTGAGTCAATTATTGTGTGAAAAATATGGATTAATCCATTCTTTGATTAATTGACTGTTTTTTCGTATAAAGGTAGACAAGATGTCTCATTTTTGATGTAGTTATATGGGTAACTTGTTATCCATACATATATAAAAGCTCTAAAGGTTTTTTTTCTCCGGTTCCTCCAGCGGCTACCGCTTCACCAATTTGAACCATTTTTTTTTTTCAATGAAAGGTCTCTATCCTCAGATGGAACATGAAACATTTTTATATTTTTATTCTACGTCGATTTTTCAATAATAATTATTTTAATTTATAATATATATGAAAGTCTGCTAAACGCGCTTTACTTGAGGCGACATCTATACCAACGTCGCGTCTCCCTTATGGAACTAATGCATCATGTGACTTAGCATTTAGACGGTTCTGTCAACGCTCAGTCTGTCAGTGCATTGTGCGCTGCGGTAACACTAGTACCTATTAATATTACGAAAAGCTGTTCGCATGGTATTGGGTCAATTTTTTAAGACAAATTAAATGGTTGAAACAAAAACACTAAATATTCTTTTGTTTTTGAGCTATAGCCCAAAAGTAAAATTATTTCTATTGGGTGTTATAGCTTATTTATTTCTACAAATATTAAAAAATGTTATTAAGATTTTAAATTTTTTTTGTGTAATTTACAGTGGTGTACTCTGATTTTTTTTATATTTGCAATGGTTTTTGAGTTACAACACAAACATTAATTTTTTTAAATTAGAATCATAGTCGGCTTTGAAATCATTTTGAGGGCATTTTTAGAAACTTTTCAAAAATATGTAATTTGCTACAATTATTTTCCAAAATAATTGAGATATTTGATATATTGTTCAAATGAAAAATTTAAAAATAAATAGTGAGCCATGACACAAAATTGAGAAAAAACAAATACTAGTGGTAGATTTACATAACATACATTTAAATTTATATAACAAATTACCATCTAGATAACAAATGTGATAACAAATGGTAGTTTAAGGTAAGTAACAAAGTTATATTATCAAAAGTAAAGAAATGTTAAACAAGTCAATATTATTATTATTATAATTTTAATGTATGTTATGTAAATCTACCACTTATATTTGTTTTTTCGAAAGTTTGTTTTATGGCTTACTATTTATTTTTGAATTGAATCAATTTGTACAATATATTTAATAGGACAGTAATCGCGACTGACGAAGTCGATTAAAAAGTGGGCTTTCGAGCACTCTGAGGTAAAAATTTACGACCTTGCAAAAAATGTTGCTCGTGCTTTAAGGATTCAAAATCGTCCTGTGCAAAAGGGCGTTAGACAAAATTTTCGGGTTAGAGGTACAGTGAGTAATTTCAATATTACAAGTAACTGTGGCAAAAATTTCAAAAGGTTTTTTGTGACTTTTCTATTATTAAAAAAATATTACATTTTTGAAAATACACAGCCCCTAACAGAGCTAAAATTTTTGATAAATTGTAGCCTGATTCGTTCTAATTCTCATGGTGTAAATTACATAATTTTGCAAAGTGTAGTAATTACACAAATCATATAAACATAGAGAGTCGCAAATAACTCGAATCTACAGCATAGCTGCTGCCCTATGTATGAGTCACAAGTTGTCGCCGCTGTCCCCCTGCCGCACCTACACTTTAGTAGGATACTAATTGGCATCGGGCAGGAGAAGAGCGAGTCGTGTATATTCAAATTTTTAATATAGTTGGTGTTAGCAATTCTACTTCTTTATCCAGAGAATGTAATTATACTTCAAAGGACATGGAATAAGGTTACATGTAACTGCAAAGGTGCAGTAGGGTCAGAAGATGTTTTTTCCTAGCATTCCAACTTAATCTCAAACCTTTAGACTAAAACTCTGACTCCAACTTAACTTGGGCCTTTCTCGTCCTTGTTAATAACAAATAATAGTAACACATTTATAATTATTTGCAATTTTCTAAAAGAATCCAAAAGCATGGATATTTTGGAAAATACAAGCTCAGAAAGTGGGCATAAAACAAAATTTACATTTGACATCGAGAAACCCTTGAAGCAGTGCTTAATCTGCAAAAACAAAAAAAAAACAGGTAAATTTGGCATTATGTTTACGAAAATTAGGGAGCACATAACAAAAACTGCCGATCAAAACATTCCTGCAGTTATTTTATTAAGTAAACAAAATTAAAGCAAACTTTTAATTCGGCATAAGAGCTGTTATAGTTCAGTCCACGAGCAACTAGGAGTGTTAAAATAACGGTTGCCTTGGTAACATCTTTTATAATGGACTTTCTTTATATGAAAATTTGAGAAAGTATGTGGGGAACTCCTGGTGGTCTTCAATCACAAAAATTACGGACGACCCCTCTAGCGGCGGGGACTACAAAATACCCTATTTTTCAATTTTTACACATACATAAATTGCAGAGATGTACTCATCAATTTGAAAATTTCAAATTTTTGTTTTTACATTTATTATGTTCAAACGGCTCTTAAACTTTAACAAATACATTGTTTAAGTTGCAGGCTTCCGCGGCTGTTGTTAATAACTTCTATGCTTCCGGGTTGGAGCCGCGTCATCGATGCTTGAACTGCCGACGTTTCGTCCTCGGTTGCACGGGACATCTTTATGGCTGTGGTCAATTGTGTTCCAGATCCCAAAGCGACCACAGCCCTGAAGATGTCCCGTGCAACCGAGGACGAAACGTCGGCAGT
Organism: Ctenicera cuprea; assembly: GCA_958336395.1. Classification (NCBI taxonomy): domain Eukaryota; kingdom Metazoa; phylum Arthropoda; class Insecta; order Coleoptera; family Elateridae; genus Ctenicera; species Ctenicera cuprea. Next base: position 49,468,569 of record OY284491.1, on the reverse strand, counting down.
TCAAGCACCGATGACGCGGCTGCAACCCGGAAGTCTAGATGTTAAATACATTGTTCTTTACGGCGAAATAAAACTTTAGGAAGGCGTAGCCAAAAATTTGCTAGAAGGTGCGCGCCTATTTATTTTTATTTCGTGTTTCTTGCTGAATTAGTGAGAAATTGAAAAAATTAACAAGAACAACTTTTATGCACAAAACATTGGTCGTCCTTGTAGTAAAACCTAAGTTGTAAAATTTTGCAAAATAAAAATGTTGCAAAAGAAAAACTAAAATCGCGGTCAAGGCACGGCGCTATGCCTCGCTGAAGCTGGCCAGGCTATCTTGCTTTGTGTCTAGTCCAACGTGTATAGTTACTTCTTGCTCTAGCTCACGGGAAGCCCCACATTATTGTTCATTCGTGCGTCGCGAGCGTGACGAGGATACGAAAGAAATCAATTCTTATTTAGATTTTAAAAATGGTTTGTTACTAAAAAATAAGTGAAATTAAGGCATTGGTATTAAAATTTTCAGTAAACGGGAGGTAAAATACAAATAGGCAGTTTTGTGTTTTATTTCAAAAACAACCGGTACCAAATTAATAAAACGTCCCTCAAAGTATTTAATAATCGTATGCTAAGAGAGAGAATGGTCGAAGAAAATAAAACAATTCTAAAATTGGTTTGCTAATCAGCTAATGTAAAGAATAACTGCCTGGCACAAGTGTTATAGTAGCTTTATTAGTAAACAAAAACCTTTGCATAATTGAAAAAAGAAAAGGTGTAACATTAAATGAGGAAGCTTGTGAAGCAGTGAGCAAGATAGTTACAAGATACTGTAGCAATTTTAAAATTGAAAACTGCGCATTTGGTCAACTTAAAGAGGAGAGAAAAAGAGCGGCCGTAGCCCAGTGGTAGGAGCGTGGGCTACCAATGCAGCAGATCCGGGTTCGCTCCCTGGCCTAGTCGTTCTCCCTCGCAAGGCAACAGGAAACCAGTGAGGTGGATTTTTCCCTAGGAAAATCTCTCTGGAGAAGAAGTGCATGCACTTCCTGTGGTTCGGAGCACACGTTAAACTGTAGGTCCCCTATTGCCGCGCACCAAACACAGACATAGGAGAGAGGTAGCCAACGCCCTGAATGCGGGTATAGCACTATAAGAAGTAGAAAGAGAAGTGGAAATTAGTACAGGTTCAGACGAAAGAAAAAAAATGGACTTAAAGCTATTGCTGTAGTGAATTTGACTCTTTTCAATAAAATAGGCGATTTAGGGCTTATAGCTTATGAAATAATAGAACGTAACGGTTGTCCCATAAGAGCTAGTAATGATTACATACAGGTTGCAAAAACGAATCTGCTTCTAAAAAACAAGTACTTGAAGATCTTGTTAAAACCGTTTTTGAGGTATTGGAAAAGGGTTCAAACAGAGGTAAATAAAAATATATAGTAGTAATCAGTTATATAAAAGATAACGGTTTGGTGGTATTTGCAGAGATTCTTTTAGAAAATTGCAAATAATAATAAAGGTAAGTGTCAATTATTATTTGTTATTTACGAGGACGAAAAAAGCCCAAGTTAAGTTAAAGTTGGAGTTTTAGTCTAAAGATTTGGTATTAAGTTAGAATTCTAGGTAAAACATCTTCTGACCCTACTGCACCTTTGCAGTTACATGTAACCTTATTCCATGCCCTTTGAAGTATAATTACATTCTCTGGATAAAGAAGTAGAATTACTAACACCAACAGTATAAAAAATTTGAATATAAACGTCTCGCTCTTCTGCTGCCTACTAGTACCCTACTAAAGTGTAGGCGCAGAGTCAGCACGGCAATAGGAACGCAGCGAGAACTTGTGACTCATACATCCAGTAGCAGCTTTGCTACTCTCTTTATTTATATTATTTGCGTTATTACTACACTTTGCAAAATTACCTAATTTAGATCATCAGAATTAGCACGAATCAAGCTACAATTTATCAGCAATACTTTTTTTTGTAGCCGCAATACTTTGGCAGATATGACAGTATTAACGGCAAAAAGCTTGAAAATAATTAAAATTTTATGCATGTTTGAAGCGACAAAATCCCATTTAAAAGATTATAGCCGTGTAGTTTCACAAATGTAGTATTTTTTTAAAATAGAAAGGCAACAGAAAACTTTTTGAAATTTTTGCAGTAGGTTTTTGTAATAGTGGTATTTCTCGCTGTACCTTTAACTCGAAAATTTTCGTTTTTATAGAGCATTATTATTTTTGGAAGCTTAAAATAGTTTTTAGAGCATATTTTTGGTTGTCCTAGTAATCGAGCATTAAATCAAACAATGATCGCTTACCCCAATCTCGCTTTTAATAGTTGTAACTTCCTCTGTTTTTACACTACACTGGTACTCTACGATTTTATCATTATTTGGTTTGTATTTAACGATTTGTCATAATTATTGTACTAGTAACTTTAGTTGAATTTTTGTATGCTTATTTCTGCTGAAGTTTCAAAGATTGGGGATTATTTATTTATTGTGTTTTATTTCTAGAAGAAGCAGCCAGCTCGTTTGCGCCCGATTCCTATCAATCCAACATTTCTTCCTCAAGGTACAGAGAGCTGATGCTGTCCTAGCTCATTTTCATTTTGGACTATGTCATTTTTACAAATATTTCATCTTCGTCTTCCTCAACTACTGCACAATCACTCGTTCTGTTAAACAAACCAAAATTGTTTGGTTGTTTTGTCTGTATGTATTTTGTACCTGTGCACGTTTTGTATTTCAGTGAATGGCAAGTTGTATTATATTGTATAAAATTCTTAGGGATGGACATTTCTTTTAGAATTTTGATAAAATCATGTAAATTTTAACTTTTGAAATTTGTGGTTGACTGAAATATAAAAATATAGTTATGGTTTAGCTGTCACTTGTAGGGCATCGTTTGTATAACTGAATGTTGGTATTCTCATTCCACAACCACAGCATGTAACGTACATTATATATGGTAATTTGTAATTAGGTAATTGATGTATTTAAAAAGACCATTATATTGTTTTATTGTGATATTAATTTTTGTATTTTTTAACAAGTTCCAACATGATCCTACACAACCAGTTTCTAAGAACACCCAAGCTAAAAATTGAGACTAATTTTGTTGTGATTCAAGATGAATAATTTTATGTGACATGAGAAAATCTGGTTTTGTTTATAGCTGGCCTTTTAAGGTGGTACTGCCGCGACAATTTTGTACAAAAATTATTTCCACCGCATGTGCTGTAAGGTACATAAACTTGGCTAATGCTGCCGAATACTTTTGTGGTTTTAAAGTCACTACCATACCCATCTGTTCTATATTAGAGTCTACACTCTGACCGCCTAGAGATCGTGGCAACACTGCATGCCTCAATCTGTTGGCTGTAGTTGAATGATTTGTATTGTTAGTGAGATCGAAAATGTTGAGCAGATTACAGCCCAAAAAGCAAAACAAATTCACAAAGAATGATAAAAAAAATAGCACAAGCCGGTATCACTATTGTTAAATTACAGAAAGTATATCAAAAAGACGTAAAAGTTGAGATTGTGCAACTTTTGTCGGAGGTACGCGACAATAAACCTATGCCACCAAAAACAAATGATTTTTAAATAATATTGTTGCATTTTTCCAGAAAAATTAAAATATATTCCTGTTATGAAATAAATATGTTAGTTAATCAACTACGACTTCTTCTTTCAACAAACGCTCCGTTTCTTCCTGATTGCAAAATCGCCAACAATTTTGCCTACAGTCGGGATTGTATCCTACAGGATTTAAAGGGATTTTCAAGAACATTTTGGAAAATTTCAGAAAATTTAATTAGGATACGTTATTAATATGTTATATAATTGATATTAAATGATAAAATTTATAGAGAAAAATTAAATTAGTGTACTTTAAACAACGTCCCTCGATATATAGATAACAGCATAAGACAACGTGATCCACTATCAGCAACGCTTTTTAACCTTGTAATGGAAGCCGTGATGAGAAGTGTAAAGGGATGGATAAACGTAAAAACAGTGCAGATATGTATATACGCAGACAATTTAGCGATAACAGCAAGGAATATGAAAGCACTCACTGAAACATTGGAAATGCTAGAACATGAAGTAGGAAGAAGAGGACTGCAGATTAACACAAAATAAAACGAAGAAATAACAGGAATCAACCAGAAAAAACACGAAGTTGTACTGTAGCAGCCTTGGTCAATTGTATTGTAACTTAGCGACTTGGTTGCTATTTACATAATATAAAAACATTCATCAAAACAATTCATCTAAATTATTTGTAAACGTGAAAACTTCATTAAAACTTTCTCCTCCAAAATCAGTGTTTTATTTCCAACTACGAACCCAAACATTACATTATTGGTGACCCCTCCGACAAGATTTGAAAACGCACTCCTCCCGACGCGATTGATTCTTCCCTCGACGTTGACTGAGATTTTCAAACAGAATTCAGAATTTCAAAACCTTCCCAAACCGCAACATTCAGCTGCTACATCGCCACAGACCTGCGGATCTTCAAAACTCCAATTTACAAGATAAGTAACGTTTATTAACTATGGCTTTTAGAGTGGTTGAATGAGTTTATGATAATCGATCTATAATGTTCGACTCAGACATTCGTGAATCATCCATTCTTCCACAGACTGGTGGTAATTCACCTGTTCAACAAACAAATCACAACTATCACTCCAACCCACTTCATCACATCACAACCATCACTCCAACCAACTTCATCACAACCAACCAACCAACCTCTCTATCATTTCTCTCTAACAAATCACAACTAATCATACATCCTAATCAACTTTCCAATCTTCTTTCTTCTGAACTTAACAACTACCAATCGCCTTCTACGGTAGAAGTATATGTTAATGCTCAAGAATTTCTTCTAACTCACTCCCTTTACAATCTTTATCACCTAACATTACATTATTCGACGTTAACACCCCTATTAAACATAATGTAGTGCATCGAATTAAAACTAACGGTCCGCCAATTAGTGCAAAGTGTCGAAGACTTAACCCAACACAATTACTGTTTTTAGAAAAGAATCTGCATGAACTGTTACGTGCTGGAATCATCGAGCAGGCAGACAGTCCTTGGGATATAACCTGATGGCAGCTATCGTGTCTGTGGCGATTACAGGCAGCTGAATGCGATGACAATTCCGGATACCTATCCAATTCCCTTCAGAAAGCATACTTCCAAATTCCTTTGCATCCAGATGATATGGACAAGACCTAATTTTGGCTTAAGAAACGCTCCTTCTTCCTGGTCCAGATTCGTCCAGAAGATTCTTACAGGTATGTATTACATTTATTTTTACCTCGACGACATATTAAGTTTTAACCGTGTCAGAACATTTGCATCATGTAAAAATGGTTTTTGAACGTTTGACTAGATACAGACTTTTGTTGAACGTTGATAAATGTGTTTTTGGGGTTAGTCGATTAGATTATTTGGGGCAATTTGGCAATTATTTGCCACAAGACTCAACTTTTTGTTTATGCACATTTTTTTCCCTTTTTGTTCTGTTTTTTTTTAGTGAACTGGACTTTTTCTGCGCTACCCTTGAAATCTCAAGAATTAAACACGCACCTGGAAGAACTAGAAGCAACTTCAAGCTAATTAATTTAATTTTCTATAATGTTCAATTAGTTTGTTACTTGTATTGTTTTTGAAAAGATCAGAAGTTTTTGTAGCTAAGATAGCATGCGCTTCACGTTTGCTGCGTAGTTTTTTTTCTTCTGCAAAGTTAGGGGGGGGGTATTAATGTAGCAGCCTTGGTGAATTGTATTGTAACTTAGCGACTTGGTTGCTATTTACATAATATAAAAACATTCATCAAAACAATTCATCTAAATTATTTGTAAACGTGAAAACTTCATTAAAACTTTCTCCTCTAAAATCAGTGTTTTATTTCCAACTACGAACCCAAACATTACATTATAAAGCTTCAAATATCTAGGAAAGCAGCTTAACCAAAACAATAAAATAAGTCAAGAAAAAAACAGAGAGGATACAAGTATACGCTAATAATAAAACTCTAAAACTCTTACATACAGGTAAAAAGTTAAAAATTTATTATAGTTTAATAAGACCGGTTGTATCATATGCTAATGAAACGTGGACACTGAGGTAAACTGCAATCGCCTTAAAACATTTGAGAGGAAAGTTCTAAGGAGAATTTTTTGATCAACTCGTGAAGAAGATGGAAGATGGTGCACAAAGATGAATTTGGAACTCGATGAACTAAGCCACTACCAAGACAGACAAAAATTGTAAGAACAAAAAGGATAAGTTGGTACGGACATATTCAGCGTATGGAACTAGATAGAGTGCCAAAGATACTAACAGATTGGAAACCAGAAGGCACAAGAAAAGTTGAGAGGCCGGCAAACAGATGGAAAGAAATTGTGGTCACAGACTTTAATAAGTTAGAAAGAAGAAATTGGAAGAGACTGGTTAAGTATCGAAAAACGTGGGAAGCAGTGGTTGATGAGGCCAAATCCCACAGAGGAACGTAGCGCCGAAGGAAATGAGTGCACAGATTCTAGCCTTCGGTTTACCCCTCACTAAGTATCGCCTTTTGCCTACACTCAGGATCGTATCCTGCAGCTTCCAACTTTTCAGCAGTCAAAATACAGCACCGCTAAATACATTTCTCTACTTTGGGAGCAGGATCTGCATCTCCTCATCATTTTTATGTATCTGCTCCAATATTACATCAAATCTGTCAAAATGCTTTTATAGGTACAAACATGGCAATGTTGCTGAAAGTACCTACCCAATACTTTGCTGGAATAACACAAATTCTTGAATGTTTAGTCGTTTCATCTTTCGAAAATGAAAACAATAATTCCATTGCTGGCATTACCGTAATTGGGTTAAGCCCTATTCGGAAACGTGATCTGAATGAAACATACACAGTGCTTTTTAGACCCCAAAATTATTTGAAAAGTTCTGATACAACAGATTTGTTGATAAAAAATTGAAAATGACAACAATAATTGTATAGATGTGTAAAAATTTGTTAAGAGAAAATTAAATAAAAAAACGAAATTTTTTAAAAACTCATTGTTTTGCTCTACCTGTAGAACATTTTACCTTCCAAGGTATTGGTACCTTCGGCATCTCTGTTTAATCACTGGAATAAATTGTACGTTCAGCATGGAGGTACGTAGGCCACAATGATTAATATGTTAAAAATGGCTGTAGGTACCTCAAGTTTGGAATTTTTTTATCTCAATAAAATGTGGAGCTGCCCCATCTTGTTTGTAACTTTTTATCATCCTGAAAAGCATAAACATTGCTTTTTATAAAAGTTATTCAATTAACACACATTACATGAAATTTTGTACCTGCCAATAACAAAAATTAGACATTCGTTTGGCATTATTTTATTTAGCAAATCATAACTTATTATCATAAATACAAATACAATTAATCAATAAAAAATGAAAAAAAAAGTTTTGAAGGTTTTTTTTGTACCTTCGGTAATTATACTGCTTTTACAATGCTCTACCATTGTGGAGGTACTCCATCTTGCTTACAAAATAATTGTGTTGATCTGGAACAGCACACAAGAAATAATATGTTAAAATTGCTGTAAGTAATAAAAGTTTACAAAATGTTTAATTTCAAAACTGGTGTGAAGGAGCTGTTCCATCTTATTTGTAAGCAATTTACATTCCTGAAAAGTAAAACATTTTTTTAGTAATATTATTATTGATTTATATACATTACACAATTATTTCTACATTTCTAAAATATTTCACATGAAATTTTCTACATACCAATGAATAAATTCAACATTTATTATTTAGGATTATTTTATTTTGGTAAATAGTAACAAATTAATGTATTGGGTATCATACATAAAATTAATTAACTAATAATTAAAAAATTAATTTGCAAGGTTTTGGGTACCTTTGGCAACTGTGTTTAATCAATGAAACGATACTTACAGACTTCAAAGTTTCTTTGGGGTTTAGAGTGATGAAAATGACCTACAAAAAATGCTTGTATTTATTCAAAAGGAACATACAGCAAAAGCTGCTGTTGTAGATTAATTTACGTAGCTTTTTTATAACGTTTAGTAAATATCAGATCTTTGGGAGTTCTATAACACTTCACCTATTTAATACAAGACCTGCAACCGAAAACACTAGTAAGGTTGAATCAACGTTTTTTTGTGTACATACCTTGCTTTCAAATTTAAAGGTGGTTCTTTGCGTACTTACAAGGTAAATGTTGTCATTTATATAATCAATTCCTAATTTTTGGGATCATGCTCGCCTTGAATGCTTCTGGCAGTTTGCTCGCATCGGAACAACTTATGCTTACAGTTTTTTAAATAAACACAAAAAACATACAACCATATAAGCGTAAAAAAATTTTTCATATAAATAAAAGCTAAAAATGTGGAAAACACTTCAATTTAACACATTTTGTTCAAGTAACATTTTCCGCCAATTTTCACATGTAGTTAAAAAAACACTTTTACATGCTCGCAACAATCGTAAAACATTGTAATTATCCTAATTTAGCTCAAGTAAATAAAAATGCTATAGAAAAACACAAAATTCTTAATAATTTAATTATATAACCAATAAATTGAATAAATCAAAGCCACCTGTCGGATCTCTTCAGAACTTCTCTGTTTAACATATTACGTGTTGGTAAGACAGAAGAAATAGGCAGCTTTAATTTATTCTTTCATTTCTCATTGATAAATTGATAATTATCTAAGGGGAAAGTGCTTTCCCCTCCAAGGTCGTTTAAAAAGTAGTAAAAGTTGTAACATTTAAAGGTATTTCCATGGCTTGAATGAATATTTTGGAAAATTACAAAAAATTTAATTAGGATAAGTTGTAGTAATGGTTTAGCAATTAATATTACTTTAAATGATAAAATCTTTATAGAGAAAAATAAAATGACTAATTTAAGCGTGCTAATGGAAATAATTACGAAATATTTGGTTCTAATTACAACAAGTGTTGTCAGTTTTTATTAACAGAAATTATTTTTAAATAAAGAGTACATATGTTAAGAATTTAGGTGTTGGATGAGAGAAACAGGTCGCTGGTACTTTCCCATACTTTTTTTACGTTTTACATATTTTCGTACCAAGAAGTGATGTAAATTTACATCTAATCTAGCCGGTAAAATCCCGTTGCAGACTCAAAGCGTTGCGTTGGTAACGTTTACGTTACGTTTTAAATGTTCGCGCCCCAATAACTGAGTGAATAACTGTTTTTACAAAAATTGAAGCATGAAAAAAAAAATAAAAAAACAATAACCCCCCAGCGTCAATTTGAACCTCTGACAGCCTGTGCAATATCATATCGTGTACCGTCTAATGTAAAATCGCTATAAAAGCTTTATTTTAAGAGTTATTAAAAATATACATATAATGAAAAATATTTGTTTTGACTAGAGCTAATTGATTGACGTAGTTAAAATCACGTAACTGCCGGAAAACACGTTGCTGATATTACAAAGTATCGTTCTTTTCCTTAAATTTTAAAATAATTGAAAATTCTCGGCTAATAAAGTACTTCAAATAGTCTATCGAACTGATAAAAGTTAATAATAATTCTGCAATTTGCAAATATGCAATTTTGATTAAGAAGATAATCAATTTCAAAATTTTCAAAAATTTCGAGAGGGCGTCAGAGTGAAATTAGGGAGATACGTAAAAATTAAATTTGTAGTTCATGCCAAGCTCTATCGAATCAAAAAATTTAAAAAAATCTTGGGGACAGTTTTTGAGGAATTTATTTTGAAAATGTACAAGATTTTGTGCCGCTAGTATAAATGTATTTACTATTTTTATATTTTCCAAAATATTTTTGGATTACTTGATTATACTTACCAAAGGCTATCAAATAATATCATGAGTTGTATTGATTAGATATTTTGTTTTTGAGTAACTGGGTTTTAAAATCAAAATTTTCAAAAATTTATAGTGGCCTTCATTTTGAAGATACAGCGTTTGGAAAAAAGCATTTGATTTGTCTTTAGATGCACTACAATGTTCTGTATTTAAAATTTCAAAACAGTGTTTATAAAAAAAATCTATATAAAAAAACAGGTCTAATTTCCGTTTCCGGTTCCAATTCCGATTAACGACCTTACAAAAAACTACTGTATTAAAAAACTTCCACACACGAAATCTTATAAAAATCGGTCAAGGGGTTGCGGAGATATAAGGAAAAGAACGCACCCATCCACGCTCCCACTCACTCACAGACAGACATTTTTTTTAAACCACTTTTCACTTTCCCATACTTCTACTGAAGTAAGGAAAGTTATGACTTGATGCAAATTTTCGAATTTCAGATTTTAGCGGAAATACGCGTTTTGGGGTCGAAGGAACCCGAAAAAGTGGTTTTAAATACATGTCTGTCTGTGGGTGGGTGGGTGCATTCGTTTCCTTATATCTCCGGAACCCCTTGACCGATTTAAATAAGATTTGGTGTGTAGAAGTTTTTTAGTTTCAGGTAGTTCTTTCTAAGGTTGTATATCGTAACCGGAACCGGAAACGGAAATTGGACTAGTTCTTTTGGTATAGATTTCTTTCTAAACATGTTTTTTAAAATTTTGAATTCATAGCGTTGTAGTGCTTCTAAAGACAAATGAAATGCTTTTTTTCCAAAAGCTGTATCCTAAAATTAAAGCCGCTACGAATTTTTGAAAATTTTAACTTTAATGCCTGATTACCCAAAAACAAAATATCCAATCAATACAAATTATCATATTATTTGATAGGTCTTAATAAGTATAATCAAGTGATGTAAAAATATTTTTGGAAAAATAAAAATGGTATATACTATTATGAATATTTAAAAAAAAATTTCCTCAAAAACTGCCCACATTTTTTTAAAACTTTCTGAGCCGATATAGCTTGAAATGAACTACAAATTTTGTTTTTGATAATTTCGTAAATTTTACTCTGACGCCCTCCAGAAAATTTTGAACATTATGAAATTGATTAATTTTTTATTCCTAAACGCAAACGCCTATCGTTATAAACTTTTATCAGTTCAATAGACTATTTAAAGTACTTTAAGTTCAACTATTTTGAAAAATAAAAAAACGATGTTTATTAATATTAAGAACGTGTTTTCTAGCAGTTACGTGATTTTAACTACGCCTATCAATTGTGCTCTATTAAAAAATTTTTTTTTTCTTCGCGTATTTTTGATAACTGTATAAATAAAGTTGTTATACCAGTTGTGAGCGCAATAACTATCTTATTCGGGCCTTTTACCGTTGATTGAGGATACCTCAATCAACGCTTTTACGCAGTAAGAGCGCGCGGGTCCGTACCTACGTACGTAACCAACGCCTTGAGTCTGCAGCGGGCTTGTACCGACTAGCTTAGATGTAAATTTCCATCACTTCTTGACGCGAGAGTATTTAAAACGTAAAAAAGTATGGGAAAGTACCAGCGACCTGTTTCGCTTATGTGTCTTGTTCCTTGGACCCCAAAACGCGCCCTTCCGCTAAAATCTTAAATTGGATAATTTGCATAAAATCATAACTTTCCTTACTTCAGTAGAAGTATGGGAAAGTAATAACAAATAAAACATTTTTTTTATCGGTGCTATCTAATAAAAATAATTTTTAAAAATTGTATTTTTTTAACGAAATTAATATTTTTAGTGCTACCTTATATATATATCTTCAGCGCTGCGGCTATTGAGGCCCTTGGCTTGATCCCATTCACTCCGGGTTTGGCTTATTCGCTATGTTTCGGAGGGTAGTGGGGCCCTTTGGGCCTTTAACCACTACGCCCCCTCAGCTTACGCCTAACCCTTGGCATTATATTCACTCGTTCATTTGCTCATCCATCTACACTTTTGAGGGGACTTCCAACCCCTCTAACGACGACCAAGGTATTAGCTTGACCGCCGGGACCGACTGTGTTGCGTGCCCATCCGCCAGCACGAGGCGCTGTTTTGGGCAGCTTTTGGGACACCCATCCAACTACCGACCACGTAGAACATTGCACTAGCGTCTGGTGAGTTCGGTTAACAGCCGACCCTGACTTGCGCACTACATACATAATAGTTATTTATGTATCTAGTGCGCGAAATTATACTTTGGTGCTTGAGAATGAAAGATTTTTGTTGAGGGGGCAACCGAGACAAAATTCATTCGAAAGCACCATACAAATTTCGCGCACGAGTTGCATATAACATTTTTTCTACAGACTTGCTAAAATAATGAAAAAAATTAAGTAAAATCTTAATAAAATACAAAAATAAAGATTTATTCTATCGCAATTTAGTCTGTTTCTTTGTTACCATACAGAAACAAAATTTAACAAATATTGATATTTGTCAGTTATTTTTTCCTAAACAAGTTTGGTCGGCGTTATGTTACCATTGTCGTTATGCACGAAATATGTTTCGCTCTAGTGCGCGAAATACTTCGTGCATGTTGTCAAGATAAACAACTCCAATGTGACATTTTGCGTACTGAGATTAATGTAAAAATGTTATCATTTTTTGACGTCTGTAGAAAAATAACTATTTATTAATGAATACAATCCTTCGGCCGACATTTTGTGAAAATGACGCTAAACAGTTTCTTGCGAATATCTGATGAACGGTGACGCGTGTACAAAAACTGTTTCCTAATAAATTTGTAGAGTTTTAAATTTCCCACAAAAAATATTAAGTAACATTTTGTCGTTAGAGCAACCTATTGGCGTCAAAAAGCTGAAAAATAAAATTAATATTATAAAAAGTTGTAAAATGTGCTGGAAATGTCTCCAAACCGTTAATTTGTGTTTTATGCATTGTGGTCACGTTGAGGGAAGGACCCTCCAAAATTCTCAGCTTTGGATAAGTTGGAGTAAAACGATACTTTTTGTGTTTATATTGACATCGTATAATTATACTTATTTCCATACTCTGACTGACGGTTTATATGTTGTAGTAGCCGTACAGAAAAGTAGCATTTTATACGTAAAACTTGTTAAGTAAATAACTAAGTAGGTACTTATTTCCACACAATCCTGGAGGTCAAGTACATAAAGCGGTTTTTTAACATGGGTCCCCCCTAGTAGACTTAATCATCGTTTAGCTCATCCTAATTTCAGTCTTTTAATAGGCGTTATTAGGAGTCAATAGGTATTATTATCAGTATATTGAGCAGTGGTAGTGATATCATGATTGTTATCTCCTTCATCTTATTCTATGGAGCTTGGAAGTCTGGAATTCAGTTTTTCGGCAGCCGCATACCTGACCACATCTATAGGTACAGCTGCAAAAAAGTCTGTAAAATACTATCCAGGGCAGGTGGTTTAGATAATGGTATAGGAGGGAGGGGGGGGGGGAGAAATTAGGTTTTATTTGTCGGCCTCAAATTTTATGAGACAGTTTATTGCCAGAGCTCCCATTTTGGGCGCCTTACACTTGAGCGGCAGCGCGTTTTCCCAAACGGGATGCCCGCTCGTTGGCCATGGTTATAAATATGCCTGTGTCCCAGTCACTACGCCTGAATCACCCCACAGCTTATAAATTTGGTCAGACGATAAACTGGGTGGTTGGAGGCCAACAATTTAGGGAGGTCAAGGTGAGCTGCAAGGAGTGGCGTGGCTGCTGGTATTAGAGACCTGGGTCCTAAGAGTGGGGTGATGACTATGATCACACGGGGTACCGACCGATCTGGGCGGTGCGAAATCGACCAGCACTGGGTTCTACGAGTAGCTGAAAAGTCCAATCAGTGACTGGTGCCACGGGAACCAAGTCCGAGTCCACAGGAAAATGGCAGCCCCCGTCTTGGTCACGGCATAGGACTCGTAGTAAGCCTGTGCAGGTCAAGGTCGTCTTGGTGCGCATCAATGGGTGAGCTGCGTTTTAGCTCGATCAAGAATCAGTAGAAATTTTCAGCCTGCTGTCATGACTGGTAGCTTGAATCATCGTTGACTTGGACAAGCGCGCTGATTAAACGTTACTCAATCCAGCCTGAAGAAGGCCGTAGCGGATAAGGCTTATCTATGGTGCCGCCATGTTAATCTTGAGGTGTGCTGAAATGGCCTTCTTGTAGTGATACTGATACAACAGTGGCGGCTCGTGGGTTCAGAAATGAGTGAAGCGATTTTAAAAACCTGATAGTATACCGGGAGCGAAGCGCATGTGAAACATTTTTTAAGTGTGTGATACAGAGCATGCACAATATTTAAAACATTCGAAACCTATTTTACTCCACTTTAACACTAACAAGAGTACACGGCCTACAAAATAGTTTATTTACATAGTAACTACGATATAATAACCACTGACATTGTTTGTACCAAAGGTTTTAACATTTTCTGAAGTTTGGTGTGCCGTTATTGTTTACCAATTTATTAACATTAACACAGGCATCTATCCATCCTTAAAACTTCCTTTCTATCATTTTTTAAAAGTTTTGATAAAGGAGTTTCAAGTAAGATAATGCTGTCGTTTACAGGAAACATTTTACTAATTTGCACGTAAGCGCTGAACGCGACCTACAGTTTAACGGACACAGCTATCTGTCGATGCCTCGGGGTAAGTAAATACAGCATGTGCCACCTAACCTTGCAAATTTTAGTGGGCTTTGATTCGGCTACTTACGCTTTGTTTCGTCGGTAGTCGTAACTTAAACTAGCTCTAATTGGCTGTTGGACAGTGTGGTACACTCTACTAAAAAGTGAAAGTCAATTTATTTATGGCTTACGAAAAATTGTGGATTTTTTGACAAATTAAAAGGCCGTGCGCCATAAGATTAGATACAGTTTGCTTTGAGGAGCGATTAACGATAATTTAGGTTACGTATAAAAAATACAGCAACGAAACTAGAAATGTAATAAAAAACCTTTGCTTTTGCTTGAGAGTGTAACTGCTTCTCGCCTTTTAAACTTATCGTCATTTTTTTGCAAGGTTAAATGGCACTTGCTGTAAGTGAAATTAAAAACATGCAAAGCTTGGAAACGCCGCAGCTCGGGCCCTGTGTGCGGGCAGGCGTGGGGTCTGTTGTCATGGCTACCATTCTAGAGAGATGCGGTTTACAACTTGAAGTTGTATTCGCATCATTTCAACATCATCTTGGTTCAACGATATTGGCTAGTGGATCGCGCTACGTCAATTGAACTTGTAATTATTATTGAATTATTATATTTATTTTTGCACTTTTGTTGATAGTCATAGTATTAAACTATTGGTGATGAAAATACGCTAAACTAAAATTATATGAAGCGGCGCAATTAGGTGTAGCGCCGCTTCACTCTCATGCCACTGTGATACTATAAGGATAAATTGGCCAGAGACATAAATATTAAATAGCCTAATTCACATTAAATATATCGTTATGAAAAATTTTTGCAACGTGGCCCAACTCAAAGTGAGCGTTCTTATTTTCATTTTGTCATTGTTTGTTAGATCCACTACCATAAATAAGGTCAGAAGCATTTAATTCGTTTTGAGTGTTACCCCCCTTCTGTATAGAAAAAGTATCTCTTAAAAGTATAGCAATACTTTTTTAAGTATCGATTAGGTTTCGGTATCGCAATAAAGCATCGTTCCAATCACTGCTCCTTTGTATCATTCTCAAAAAAGAAAATTAAATGCTATATGCACCTAATAAAGAGTGTTTGTTATATTACCATTTACATAAAGCAAAAGATACATAAATAAAATTGCTGAAGGACCACAATATTTATAGTGTAAAATAAATACAATAAAATGTTATTAAAATTATCGTTGTAAAATAGTCAAGACATTTCTAAATTTCTATTATAATTTATATTTAAAAATTGAACATTAAAACTTACATATTAAATCAGTTATTATATAAGTTTATAACAACTTGCTTGCATTTGGTATTTTCTGTCCTGTCAGGTTTATTTCTAATGTCGATAGTTAGATTTGCATTTTCGATATTTTCGTTATAACGAAGAATTTGAAATTCACCTTGCAATGATCCTTTTCCGTCATTCGTTGTATACAATCCATAGCAATCTGCCATACCGGAACAACATATCACCTTTCCTGGATTCATTTCTCCATTAATTTGACGCCCAATGTATGAAGAACAGTTTGGTTCAAAACCTCCTTTAATAAAAGACATGGTGGGTAATTTGAGAACTTCAGTGTTGCGAGTCGAAGTCCATTCGAATTTTGTAGGTTGATGACTGCATAGTATCTGTATTAAAATAATATGTTGTTAAGTTCCATCAAATCATTAAAAGTATCAATAGAAAATAATCATATAATTTTCTGCCACTTACTTTTACATTTTCACTTGTAGAATATTCCACATCAAAATATTCAAAATAAATTTTGTTATCCTTGTCGTGTATTTTACCAGGAATTATTTTGTCTTTAAATAGAACTTGGCCTATGTACACTGGCCTATCTTTATCTAGTGGATTAGCTCGTAATGCATCTGGAGGTACTGTACCTCCATAATCTCTCCAGCAATAATCTAAAAATTGTTTTTAACGATTACACAAACAAATTTTATTTATACGGGGTGAGTCATTTAAATGTCACCCTCTACAATTTCCAATATTTTGCAGAGTGGCATAAATTGAAATTCTTATTTGTTTGGAAAATAATGGGGGGGGGGGAGGTGATATTAAATGACTCAGCCTGTACTATAAAGTATTCAATAAATTTTAATATTTTCAAATTGGTAAAGGTTTCCATGGAACGCCGTTCTACTTTTTTTTTATTGACGATTTTTTCAAAAAAAAACAAAAAGAAATAATTTACACAATCTAAAAATACTTTATAAATATTTGTATTTAATTAAAAATGTCTTAGATATTTGTAATTATTTCAAACTATATTCGATGTTCATAAATATTTTACAATATTTCTGAGATATTTTTGAATCGCATATTTAAAAATATCTTAGAGAAAACTTAAAATTAATTTAAAACACCCTCGTGTTATATTATAATGATCGACGTGTGTTTATTATGGTGTTTGAATTTAAAATATCACTAAGATTTTTTGTTGTTTAAAACTTTCAGTCGGAATTTTTAAAATGAACATATTAGCAATATCTTTGATATATTTTTGTTTTAACATATATTAATACTTAATTAAAAATATTTTTGAAATGTTTTCGTTGTAATACAAGTATCTTAGATATTAGAAATTTTACTTGAAGAAACATCCTGTAAATTTTGTATGTATTCAAAATATCTATAGGATATTTATAAATAATTAAAGATGTATTAAATAGAATATTTCGAATTCAACTATTTAAAAATATCTCAAAGGCACTTTTAAGGAATATATTTTATTTATGTATCTTATAAATATTTAAAAAAGTTTTACACTTTGTCTATAAAGTACCCCCCTCCAACTAAATTTTCAACGACTTGATATTTAACCACAAAATTTGGTGTGCTTCAAATGGGAAATTAAATACTATTTTTTAGCCAATAATTAAATTTTGTATCATTCAAAATGGCGACTGGGCGCCATTCTGAATTTTTTTAAATAGAAAGGGGGGTCGAGTGGTACCTCATTTGAAAGGTCTTTTAGTTCTGCGTATGATCCTAGAGTTTCAAAGAATAATATTCAGCAATAACAAAATGACAAATGTTTGAAGATAAAGAAGTCTATTTAAAAAACTAAGAATTAAAGCAAAAAGAAATTAAATTAAGTGAAATGTTCACCATTCACTTCTTGGCACATAAAAAGTAGGTTATGAAATTCCTGCCTTACATTTTCATAAGTTTCTGGAGTGATATTTCTGCAAACTTCTGTAATGCGTTGCTCCAGTTCTTCATTTGTTTCTGGGCGGGTTCTGTACACTTTCGATTTCAGAAAAACACCTAAGGGGGTTAAATCTGAGGATCGAGCCGGCTATTCTACAGGCCCCCGCCTACCAACCCATCTTCCAAGAAAATGTCCGTTGAGAAAGTCAGAAACATGCCTCTAATAATGAGGGGGCGCACCGTCTTGTTGTAACATAACGTTTTCAATATTATTTTCAGCCACCTGAGATATTTCTGGTAAAATGTTGTCCTGTAGTGCTGTCAAACGATTCCGAGTCTAGAATCGGAATCGGTTCTTTAGCTTTAAGAATCGGTTCTGCCGCGTCGTTAAAACCGATTCTCGATTCTAGAATCGAAATCCGATTCTAGAATCGAGAATCGAAATCCGATTCTAGAATCGAGAATCGGAATCCGATTCTAGAACCGAGAATCGAAATCCGATTCTAGAATCGAGAATCGGATTTCGATTCTAGAATCGAGAATCGAAATCCGATTCTAGAATCGAGAATTAAATTTTGAAGATCGAAGATTTATTTTCGATTCTAAGAATTGAAAATTGATTTCCTAATCTAAAATCTACGATTCGTTTAGTTTTCAAGAATCTGTTTCCTACTCTAGAATCGTCAACAAAGATTCGTTTTCGGGTCGAAGGATCTCAGAAACAAAGACAAAATAAATTTTTGGAATACTGATAATCTTTCGCATCCTTCTTACTAAGGTAATCTTAAGCTTTCTATTTAAATAGTGGTTTTAAATGCACAGTTCCTCATGTGCGCAAACCTTTTCTACTTATTGCAACCACCTGTTAATACCCTTTTGCTGTTTAACTATGCTTTATTAATACTATAAGCGGTTTGATATACTTATTTTTAAATTTAAACAAGATACTGGTTCAAAGGGCGCACACTAGTGGCGTCCCGCGGCACAAAATTCCTTTTTGAAAGAAACTAAGTTTTTGAAAACGTTCCTACTTATAGCTCGTGAGTTTGTTAAATGACTATAAAATTATGTTACAATTACCGAATTATCGATTGTGGTGAGATTTAATATTATTATCGAATATGTTTCTCTTCTAATCAAAAAACATGTTTTAATATTGCACCAAGGTATTAATTACATTGTTTCTAATTCATTCACCCATGCTTAGAAAATAAAACCTAACTTTATTATCACCACGGCAATAATAATTGGACTCATTAAACAGGCGAATAAGTGAGGCTACGGTAGACGGAAAAAATCCTAGGGAAATAAATCCTCGGAATAAATACCTGGGAAAAAAACCTCGGAAAATATCCTACGAAAAAATCCCATTAAAAAGAATCATCGGATAAAAAATCTTTACAAAAACATCTAGACAAAAAACATTTTAGTAATTTGTTTTCAGTTGGTTTAGAATTTTAGTTTTGATGTATTTAGAAACTAAAGTATGCACTTAAACGGAAAACGTTAATTTTGCTTTAATAAGTAGTAGTAAGTAGTAATTACCCACATCAAGAAATCTAAGCTAACTTATTTTTGCAACCCTTTAAAATTATAAATAATATACTTAAATAAAACAATAATTAAAAGTCAAATCTGAAACACAAAGAAAACAATGTTTTAAAATCATCGGAATAGAATTAAATTTTTTCCCTAGAACCTAGAATCTGAGGCAACAGTAATAGTCTAGAGAAATTGGAGCTGTATTTTAACTTCTGTGTGCACGGTCGCTTGTAGGTTAACTTTTTATACATCAAATCGTAGAGCAGTTATTGAGAAACAAGATTCCAGTGGTCGTAAAAAAAATCGGCGTGGACAAAAGCTAAAAGCACGATTTTTTGGATTTTTGCATATTTTGAAAATACTTTTATATGCTTTATTTGTTCTTCAAAATAGCCGCATTTAAAATGACGAGAAATCCTTTTGCAGTTAAATAAATACATTGCATCTTTGCAGCATTAAAACTTTGACAGCGATTATCTGGAAACCCTCTTTTTTGTAGCATGGACTTTTATTTATAACTCGTTGTTAAGGTTAAGCCCAGGACGCCTAAAAAATTTCATTTTTTGACCGAAGTAGCTTTTGTGCCGAGTTTAATTGCGGTTCTATGGTCTAAAGAAAATTGAGATATTCGCATAATTAGAATATAGTGAAATCAAAAAATGTAAAACCCTGCGCTAGAAACGAGCTACCGGCACTTGAACGCGACCGCTGCCCCACCAATATTATTAGTAACTTCTTCTTCGTCTAACATGTATGCATGCCTTGTTTTCGTTCTCGCTCGTTCGGACAACTTTCAAGCAGGGTTGTTAAATGGTTTTGTTGTTATTTTTTTAAGTTTTGACGACTACCGCAATCTTGCTCCTCAATAACTGCTCCACGATTTGATGTATAAAAAGGCCACCTAGAAGACCGTGCACACGAACTTCTTTATTTTACATATTTCTTGTCATTCTGAATTCTACTATAACACAGTCTCACATCTCAAACTTCCTTCTCATATTTGTTCACCCTCACAAGACTCAACCCATTCTTAGAAGATTGTAAAAACCAGATGTGGCAACAGTAGCCGATAGCCTGAAACAAGTATTTACGTACCTACTTACGGTAAAATCATGACAGGGGAATTACAAAGTAATGCATTACTTTGTAATTCCCCTGTCATGATTTTGTCTTCTGGGTATATTTCTGCCTGTCTGTTTTGGGTTCAACTGTAGCTAGGTTTGCGTCCACCTGATGAGTTCCAATAGAACGAAACATGTCGTGGTTTATCCTAGCTATAGTTGAAACCAAAATCTTTTTCTTGATTTACTTACGGTAAATGCAAAATCTCAAATATTTGCATCTTTTGTATCCAAGCTTATTAAAGACAAGCTTAAAGTTTAACACCCGCTTAAAAATACCTGGGAAATGCAAGATTTTTAAGAACACTTAAAAGAAGTTTTGCAAGCAATTCACGTTGCTTAATGAACCGTGAAACGTTAACGTTCTTATTAAAACAGTAGAACGCGTTCACATGAAAATATTCTAGATTCTAGAACCGAAAAACGATTTTTGATTCTAGAATTGAAAATCGAAATTCGATTCTAGAATCGAGAATCGAAATCCGATTCTAGAATCGAGAATCGAAATACTATTCCAGAATCGAGAATCGAAATCCGATTCTAGAATCGAGAATCGAAATCCGATTCTAGAATCGAGAATCGAAATCCGATTCTAGAATCGAGAATCGAAATCCGATTCTAGAATCGAGAACCGATTCTTGTGGAATCGATTCTTTTCAGAATCGAGAATCGATTCTTCAAAATTTCCGATTCTTGACAGCACTATTGTCCTGCAAATGAAAAAGACAAAACAATTTTGAATTGAGTGAGTCCATTTGTTTAAAATCCACCATTTTGTTATGGGCTCTATAGTTTTCTTTTGAACTCTAGGATCAGACGCAGAACTAAAAGACCTTTTAAATAAGGTGTCACTCGACCCCCCTCTATTAGAAAAAAAATGTTAAATAGCGCCCAGCCGCCATTTTAAATGATACAAAATTTAATTATTGGCTAAACAATAGTATTTAATTTCCCATTAAAGCACACCAAATTTTGTGGTAAAATATCAAGTCGTTCAAAAGTTAGTTGGGGGGTGGGGGGATTCATTATAGACAGACGGTATAATTAACTATAGAGTAAGTGTTTTAAAATAATTTAAATCAAATTATCTTAGATATTAAAAAATGTATACATTAAATATTTTAATATTAATCTATTTTAAAATATCTTAGATATTTCAATAATGATCTACTTTAAAATATCTTAGATATTTGAAAACATAAAAACATAATTTTTGATTATCTAAGATATTTGGAAATTACCGCCATTTATAAAGTTTGTACGTCCGCTAAGTTTCAATCTTAAATCTGGCAGCAGTGAACAGCTGCAGACGCGGACTCTACGCGCTTATGAAAATATTTGTTTAAGTTTACACATGGCACAACATGACTTAATCTGCAAAACAAAATCGTTTTAAGTTGTTGTTGCCGTCACGAAACATATACCATTAGTCTATTCGCTATTACTTAGCAGCCCAGTTTGCACTGGGCAACACATAAATAAATGCATTATTACATGAGATTATAATATAATCACGCAAGTCGCAACGTTGCCAGACGTAGGTAGACTTAGCGGCAGTACAAACCTTATAGATGGTAGTTTCCGAATGTTTTAGATATTTGACAATTATTTTATTTTCAAATATCTGATATTTTAAATTAAATTTATTGTATAAAACATTAAGAAACATATTGATTTTTAAATATATGTAAGATATTAGAAAAATAAATGTATTTAAAAATATCTAAGACATTTTAAATTCAAACTGCGTTTATATATTTTGAAATATATTGCTATGATATTTGGAGATGTATGTTTTTACTGGGGTATTGTAGTTCCTGGAAGGCAATTTTTGGGATGCTTGCTACAATTCAATTTGAGATTGAGTTTTGTAAGAACTTTAAGATTTTGATTTTATAACTTTTAAACTCAGGGTTGCGTATTTTTTGCTATAATTTCTTGTTATAAATTCTAATAATTTATATTTTTCATATTTGTGAGGTTTGTTGGTACTGAAAGAAAAGAAAAACACAATCAGATTGATACGATTTTAATTTATGTTAATTTTAATTATAATTTAGTTCAGAATTGTTCAAAAGGTTTAAGTTATAAGAAAGTTTTAGTCTTACTTGTGTGTGCATCGATAAATGTCATTAGGGATGTCAGTGTCAATGTCATAAACGTATTAAAGAATACTCATGGTCATGAGATTTACTTGTTTGTTCAAAAAAATGGGAATCAAAGAAGGAAGACAAAAAAATGGAAAATTTTGTTTAATTAGTCACGACTCGTCTTTGTAAACAAAGACAGAAAAATTTATATCCTCTGTGTGAATAAAGAGAAAAACGAGTTTAAAAGTAACGTAAAAGTGATTGTGAATATAAAGGAAGAAAATACAACTAATTATCTACGAATTGTGAAAAGTACCAGAAGAATAACAAGTAAAAAACAATCCAGAAAGTTTTTCCAGTTGTGATGGAGGTAAAACCAAGTCTAAAATAATAAAAAAAAACACACCAGAGCAAGATTCAAACCAAAGGCGAGTGTTTGTGGTTACTTGAGGAACCAGCAAACTAGTGAAGTAGAAGTTGGACATTCATCGTTTGCTCGAGTGAAAGATATTCCAATAAGGAGACGTTAAGATAAGTGTTCTCTTTTTAAAGAACGATAGTAGTTAGCAGAATTTACTTGATTTTTCGAAAATTTCATTCAAAAATTGATTTATTAAATAAAACCTTTTTATGTAACGTTGATATTGTTTTGTGTTTATTCTATTTCTTATTTATTTATTAATAACTTATCATACAAGCTAATTAACGACCCTGAGAAAGTTAATGAGAGTCTCATACGAAATTTAATTTGTGATTGCGTGAATTGCGGGCATTTAGGGAATTGTTTTCTAGTAAGTACATGCACACGCATATCATTGCAATATATAGGATATTCCTAAATAGATTATTAAAAATATCTCTGAGATATTTTTTTCTAAAATATTTATAAAAACATGGCAATATAATTTTATTTTTTTGAAATTAGCTTCCGCTAATAAGTAAAACGGCGTTCTATAATGAATATTAATTGTTTTTTGTTATTGAAGGCGTGATTCTATAATCAGTTTCATAAACTTGTGGTTGGAAGACATTGTTCAATATAGTTAATGTTAGAACTGAACACAATAAAAAGTGGATTGGTGAATTCACATGTTAAACCATATTTTCAAAGAAGTGAAATTTGAAAAGAATACAAATATTACGACGAAGCCGTTCTTTCAGTGAAATGCTGAACTGGCACAGTGGAACCAAATAAATAAACAGAGAAATGGAGCCATTGTACTATCACTAATTTTCATTTAAATTATTTTTAAACGCAAGTGGGCATGAAGAAGGTAGTTAAAATTGAGCCAGAGCAAAAAATTAAATCCGATTGAGCTGAAACGAAATTACTGAAAGAAACTGAACAAAAAATGAAATATTTAGCAAAACTTTAATATTATTGAATAACATATACAATAAAATTAATGATTAAATTAATTTTAGAATCACATGTACCTGTTAGTAAGAATATATCAAAGTTTAAATTTTACCATCTGTTTTTGTTGTCTCTGTAGAAATAAATATAAAACACATCAACAATGGTAGGAAATTATATTGCTTCATCATTATAACTTGGAGTTTGTTGTTCCCTAAAAATAAATACATTAGTTAGGACAATTTTAGTAATAACTTTTTTAAAATTTCCAAAATATAGAATTGTAGTGCACTCAAAGGCAAACCAAATGCCTCTTGATCTATCTTGAAAACAAAGGGCGCTACGAATTTTTAAAAACCGCTCACGCCATTTTATCTTTTAGATATACGAGGAAGGTATGGTTATCGTCAAAGATTTTGACACAATGCACGTTTTGGGGTCTGAGAATACCGAAAAACCCGGTTTCGCCATGGTGTCTGTGAGTGCGTGGCGTGCTTGCCTGCATGCGTGCGTTCGTTTTTGCCCAAATTTTAAAAAATTTTCAAAACTCAAAGCCTATCACAATCGCAGTTGTCTAAATTCAAGGCCTGCTAATAGGAATACGCTTTTCGTGTTTTGCTGGAAATTTTGCATGTATAAGGGTATCGAAATATTACGTTATATTTGTTAAAAAACGCTTATGTGAAAATTGGATTTGGGCATTTTTTTATACATAAAATAGTTCGATAGCGGTCAAAAAGGTCGTAAATGGCTATTTTGTATAGCAAATAACGTACTGAACAAAAATATGTCGGAGAAAGATGTTCTACGCACAAAGAAAATTTACGAAGACAGCGACAAAATTACGAAATCAATTTTTACTTTATTTTCATATACAAATTGATAATTGATGTTTCAAATCTCAATATTTCAATTAAAAATTATTTATTTTTTGTTTTTGTAGAAATTGATTATACAGTTCGAAAGTAATAGTCCAGAAAAATTAGAAAAAATAGGCGAAAAAGTTCGAACAAAGCAAATTTTTGGCATAGCCGCTCAGTTAAGATTCTTGTTCAACATACTAAAAGTTCTGAATGATTCGATGTGAGCTTCTAACGGCATTTAGACACACAGCCAGACACATACAGAAAATTCTGCAGCGTCCGCTTTATCGTTCTCCCAAGGCCCTGAAACCTGCTTTTTAGTCAAAATGTTTAGGTTGAAAATGTTTGCCATAAAAGTACCTTTCTTTTAGGCATAACTCGTATATCGGCCAGTAAGCCCAAAGCGAAAACAACTTTGCTGAATGAACGCATTTGCTCCAAATCCTAAATGACGACCACAATACCTTGATGGCAGATGACTTGATAAAAAGACAATGAAAATGTTTTGATGTTCTCTAATGCCAGGGTTTCTCAACCGAAGTGCGTGAAACCGTAGGAGCCTGAGACAAGGTTACAAGACGTTTGTGACAAGGTTACAAGGGGCCCGCAGGCACAAATATGTAATTAAATAATATTTTATACAACATTAATTGTAAGAATCATTGCTTTCCACATAACTACATTATACTGGGTGTTCAATACTAAAGCGAATCAAGCTCATAATTTTCGCATTCAATAAAATAGAAATTTTAAATTTTCGTAAGGCACATTTTCACAGACAGACGTTTTTTAAATCCAGTGTTTTGAGTTCGTACAGGTCGGGAAAATATATGCTATCTGCTGTCTTATACTAAAAGTATGACAATGTGAGAAAGTAAAAACAAGGCATATCGAATATTGTTTTAGTACTGTAAGAACTTACTAGAATAATAAGGTAAACTCAATTAATATAAGTTTTGTGATGTAAAACGTTGAAATAAAATTACCTGAGCGTGAGCGATGTAGTAAAAGAACTAACTAGTAATTCAATAGTTGTAATAATAACAAGGCGTTACCATACCAGCAAAACAACCTCCGGTGAATAAATGTACTAGTCCGTTTATAAACAATAATAAAATGTAAATGAACTGTTGCACTACCACACTGATCAATAACCGTTTTCAACACTACAACTACTTCTAAATATTCATTACACTGGTATACCGATACTGAATAGTTACTAATTTGGCAAAACGCACTCTCTAATTATCCATCTTTATAATGTAAACAAGAATGATTGTCGACCTCTGTCCTGTATACTTAAGTAGGGATTTTGTTGTTTTAAACAACATTCCATTGGTTCTGAGAACACAAGAATAGACAGCATATTCGATAGAACATATAAGTGTTTATATTGAGTTTTACTAATATTATTTAATTAGGATATTAGGGGTCATACATAAATTTAAAATTTGTACATATTTTTAATAGTAGGTCATTTAAGTGTCGTCCCACTTTTATTTTCTAAACTATTGAGAATATCACCAAAATGGCAAATACATAATTCAAAAACTGCTAACTTTAATATTTTGAATTGATTGTTTGGTAGGCATGTGGCGAAACAATATTAATAGTTATTTAATTAACAAGGAATGTAAAGACGTAATAACATTCGAGGTAGGTAAATACGAGCCGAGGCGAAGCCGAGGCTTGCGGCCTGCCGAGAATGTTAATAGTCGATACATTCCGTGTTACTTATTAAATTTTTCACGCTACGGGTAGAAATTTAATCATATTTTTATAAGTTCGTTTTGACTGCTGTCATCGGAATTATTTTTTAAAAGCTTCACTGTTCTAAGTTGCCTGTGCTTGTTACCATATCAACGAACAGTTAAAATCAACATTTTAGTATTCTGTTTGAAATAAAATATTGGAGTCTGTACCTTGTTGCTTTAATTATTATCCTAGGAATGTAAATGACACTATTAAGTTCTGTAGTCAAGGGCAAAAAATAAACGAATGTTATTGGCCATTTTCATCTTTTGTGGCTATGGATGTATCGCCTATTTACCTTGCCTGTATCGTGAAATAATTATTTAACTATTACAAATTTATAGTATAATAATAAAATAAAATACTTGGTATTTGTTTCACAATCTGTTGATTTTTATTCACTAAGCTCGAGTTTCAACCATCTCGATTATATTCAGGAGATAACAAATAAAACTAAAAGGAGTGGTGATTTACCTAAATCAGTGTGGTCGTTTACTTTATTTTTATTATTACTTATTGCCTTTCTAATTTCTAAAATTTCTAATTTATTTAAACGGTTTTCTATGTGTGAAATTTTAGTCTCTGTATGTTTTAGAAAATGATTGTGTGTAATGCAATGTTAGAAAATGCCAGTTGATTTATGATTGTATTTAATTAAACAAATGTCTTCCTTGATTCTTGTATTAAAACTGCGGCCTGTTTGTCCTGTATATATTGCGTCACAATTAGAACAGTCTTTTTGATAGATACCATTTTACGAATATTTTTTTATTGTGTCTTTATTGTTTACTAGATATTTATGGAGTTTGTTCGGATTGTGCATAGCTACGTTATAGTTTAATTTTTTGATTCTGTTAGAAACTTTACAGCTAACTCTACCTACCTATATAACTGATTTTTGATCATATTGTTTTTTCAATTGTTGTCTCTTGTCTGCTGCACAAAAGATGTTTTACTTCCTCTTTTTGTTTATTCTTTAAAATAGTATCTACAAATTGCTCCGTGTATCCGTTCTTCGGGCTAATTAAATTTAATTGTGATAAGTTCTATATCGATATTTTCGGTAGGCAGTGGGATATGAATAGCTCTGTAAATCATACTATAAAACTGCTTTTTTATTTTTGAGCGATTGTTTAGACGTTGAATGTATGACCATGTCTGTGCTTGGGGGTTTTATCAAAATATGTAACACTAAATTATTCCCTACTCTTTTTATGTTAAGATCTAAAAAGTTTAGGGTATTGTTGTTTTAGATTTCTATTGTGAACTTGATATTATTATGAATTTTATTAATACTACTTAAAAATTCTTGTACTTGTGTCTGTACAACCACAAGCAAAAAATATCATCCAAATTATCTAATTCATATTTGAACATTGTTACTAATATTGTTGTTGGAGTTATAAACTTTTTCTTTAAAATAAACCACTCAAAATTTAAAAAAGCAGCTTTGTATAGAATGGTTCACAAAGCCATTTTCATATCCCACTGTCTACTAAATGCGATAGAGAACTTAGCACAATTAAATTTCTAGCCCGAAAGAACGGATAAACGGAGCAATTAGTAGATAATACAAAAAAAAATCAACAAAATACATCTTCTTTACAACGGACTAGAAGCAATAACAAAAAAACAATATGGTTAAAAATCAGTTATATAGATAGAGTTACCTATAAAGTTTCTAACAAACTCCAAAAATTAAATATAAACGTAGCTATGCACCGACAAATTTCATAAACATCTAGTAAACAACACAAAAGAGAAAAATACTTGCTAATGGGTTCAGATTATACCTACAGCAGTTAATTATCAACAACTTTTATTAAGAACAAAAAGTTGATATTCCCAATAATTTAGAAAAAAATACTTGACTTTTAAACCACTCACCACAGTAAATTTTGTAACAATTTTCATTGTCAAATTTCAGGGGTGCTACCAAAATTTTTTTTAAGAAAGGGCAAAATCAATAGCGTTTTTTTGACGGTGAGGTCGTATGTGTACAGTGATTCTAGGATAAAAAACATACAATAAAAAGCCATCGAAAAAGCTATGAAAAGAAAGCCAACGACAAGAAACCACAAACTAAAAAGCCAAACTAAAATACTTTCAAGTTAATTGTATAATAAATGTGTTTAAATCACTAATGCTACTATTTAAAAAAGATATATCGGTCAGGGAAAACAAAGGTCATTATATTTTCCAAAATGTAACTTTATGTTATAAGAACAATAAAAATCAATGTTTGATTTTTTGCATATAGTTATGGTTATAATACTTAACTTATTCATACATTAATTAAAAAAAAAATTGTATATAAATTAGCTATTCAAAAAATCTATCCAATACAATTAAATTTGCCTCGATCCCATATTTTGGTGACAAAAAATCAAAAAACTTGTTAAAATTTTAAACAAAACAAATAAATATAAAATAAGTTTTAAAACAACTAAAAACATTTTAAACACTTTGTTTAATGCAAAATCAAAAACAGATAATTTGCTAAAATCAAGCATTTACAAATTAAATTGTTCGCATTGTAATTCGGTTTATATAGGACAAACAATTAGAATTTTTGATATAAGGTATAAAAAACACATACGTTGTTATAAATACAAACACCTACATAAATTCAATTACGCAAACACTTATTAGAACACAATCATCCATCCATACATATATAAAAGCTCAAAGGGTTTTTTCTCCGGTTCCTCCAGCGGCTACCGCTTCTCCAATTTGGACCATTTTTAAATGAAAGGTCTCTATCCTCAGATGGAACATGAAACATTTTTATATTTTTATTCTACGTCGATTTTTCAATAATAATTATTTTAATTTATAATATATATGAAAGTCTGCTAGACGTGCTTCACTTGAGGCGACATCTATACTAACGTCGCGTCTCCCTTATGGAACTAATGCATCACTTATCATTTAGCCGGTTCTGTCAACGCTGTCTGTCAGTGCTTTGTGTGCTGCGGTAACACTAGTCCATACATATATAAAAGCACAAAGGTTTTTTTTCTCCGGTTCTTCCAGCGGCTACTGCTTCTCCAATTTGGACGATTTTTTTTAAATGAAAGGTCTCTATCCTCAGATAGAACATGAAACATTTTTATATTTTTATTCTACGTCGATTTTTCAATAATAATTATTTTACTTTATAATATATATGAAAGTCTGCTAGACGTGCTTCACTTGAGGCGACATCTATATTAACGTCGCGTCTCCCTTATGGAACTAATGCTTCACGTGACTTATCATTTAGCCGGTCCTGTCAACGCTGTCTGTCAGTGCATTGTGCGCTGGGGTAACACTAGTTTAATATAACACTATAAAATGTTTACACTTTTGTGATGATAAACGTTGCATATGTTAGAAGCATTTGTAATTCACAAACATTTAAAAACTATACCGTTAAAGAATAATCACAGTGACCTCTTAAATTCTCCAGTATTGGACATTTTAAAATAAGAAATCAAGTGATCTGCAGACTATTACCGAGATCGTCACCAAGTTCTATTGCTCTAACAACACTAACTGTTTGCTTTTTAATATAACCTATGACAATGGCATGTTGAAATACGTAAAAGGTTAAAATAAATAAATATTGTTGAAGTAATAAAGTATTTTATGTATCTATAATCAATAAATATGGACTTTAACAAAGTAAAGCTAGAATTTATAAACAAATACCAATTGTTTTATTTTATTATTATACTATTAATTTTTAATAGTTAAACATTTATGACTAATTTTAGCATCGTAGTACTTAAACACTTTTATATCTAGAATTTAACGTAGAATTTAAATATGCAGTAGTATACAAAAGGTTCCAATAAAAATAAAAAGTGGTATGTTGTAGAGGCGTATAACTAAACACCCAGTATACATGGTAATAATTTTAAGTTATACGTACAGCAGTTAATTACCAACAACTTGTATGTCTTTTATTAAGAAAAATTGATACACCCAACAATTCAGGAAATAATAGTGACGCTTAAACAAGCGACCATAGTAAATTTTGTAACAATTTTTATTGTCAAATTTCAGGGGCGCTACCGGAATCTTTTCTGAAGAGAGGGCAAAGTCAATAGTGGCTTCCTGTGTGTATAAAGAGGCTAAAAGTTCTCCTCCGGAAATTTTTTAAGCAAATTATATACACTGCGTCCATAAAGTAACCTCCCCCCAACTAACTTTTGAACGACTTCATATTTTTCTACAAAATTAGGTGTGCTGTAATGGGAAATTAAATACTATTTATCAGACCATATTAAAATTTTGTATCATCCAAAATGGCGACTGTGTAAATATTTTTCTTTGAAACTTTAGGATCAGACGCAGCACTAAAAGACCTTTCCAATGAGGTGTCACTCGACCCCCCTTTCTATTTAAAAAAAATTCAAAATGGCGCCCTGTCGCCATTTTGGATGATACAAAATTTTAATATGGTCTGAAAAATAGTATTTAATTTCCCATTACAGCACACCAAATTTTGTAGAAAAATATCAAATCGTTCAAAAATTAGTTGGGGGGGGGGGGGGGGGGAGGGGTTACTTTATGGACACAGTGTAGATGGGGAGAGGGAGTGCTCCGTCAATACGCGGTTGCTACAATTATTTTGTTCTAAAATAAAATAAATTTAATACGTTAATGAAATTTATACATTTAGATAGTTAAAACGTGCAAAGATAAATAAAAATAATTATTTTATTCAGATTTCAATTGCATCAATTCTCAACCCACAAATAATTCCAATGACGTCAGAATTCTAGGGAGTATAATCTTTCCCGGCTGAACTCCTTCGAAACATATTATAGGTTTATGAAATTTACGCTTGTTAATTTGTTATTATAATTACTTAACAAATGGTTAATATATTGCTATGATATTCAGAGTTGTATGATTTGACCGGAGTATTTTAATTCCCGGAAGGCAATTTTTGGGACGCTTGTTACAATTCAATTTATGATTGGAGGTTTGTAAAGACTGTACGGTTTGTACGAAAGCGCTGAAGGGCCACGTAACATTAATCATTTAACTGACAATTGCAAGTTGTAAACTTGTAATTGCAAGTTGACAACTTGCAATTGCAAGTTTCAAAGATGCAATTGCAAGTTGTCAACTTGCAATTGCAAGTTTACAACTTGCAATTGCATCTTTGAAACTTGCAATTGCAAGTTTAGAAGTTGCAATTGCAAATTGACAACTTGCAATTGCAAGTTTAAAAGTTGCAATTGCAAGTTTAGAACTTGCAATTGCAAGTTTAAATATGCAATTGTAACTTATAAACTTGCGATTGGTATGAGTGTGTAGGTAGTTCAGTTTTACAAGACAAGGTGTGTAAGTGTAACGTAAGCGTTCATTGTTAAAATTGTGAAAACCCTGCACGGATATCGATGGATGCATTTAAAATGTTTGCAAAGTAATCTGGTAGTAACTCAGAAAAATGTTCGATTAATACAGGAATGTCTTACGAAAGCGCTGAAGGGCCACCTAACATTAATCATTTAACTGACAATTGCAAGCTGTAAACTTGCAATTGCAAGTTGACAACTTGCAATTGCAAGTTTACAACTTGCAATTGTCAGTTAAATGATTAATGTTACGTGGCCCTTCAGCGCTTTCGTAGAATACTCATTGTCACGAGATTTATTTGTTTTAAAAAATATGAAAGATCAAGAGAGAAGACAAAAGAAAGGGAAATTTGTTTAGTTAGTAACGGCTCGTCTTGTAAACAAAGACACAGGATTTTGAATTCTCTGAAAGAAGAGAGAAGCAAAACGAGTTTAAAGTAATATAAAAGTGATTTTGAATTTAAAAGAATCTATTATAAAACGGATACAAGTGTTTATCAACGAATTGTGGAAAAATCCAAAAGAATAATAAAGCGATCCAGAACGAGTTTTCCAGTTACCATCGTAGAAAAGCCAAGTATAAATTAACATAAAAGCAGTCCAGAGAAGGATTCAAACTAAAGGCGAGTGTTGTGGTTATTTGAGGAACCTGCAAATCAGAGAAGAGGGAGTTGGACATTAAACGTTTTGTCGAGTGAAGAATATCTTAATAAGAAGACACAAAGATAAGTGTTCGGTTTTAAGAACAATAGTATTTAGTAGAAATTTCGTGAACTTTCGAAAATTTGACCCCAAAATTTGATTTATTGAATAAAAGTTTTTGTAACGTTGATATTATTTTGTGTATTTTTTTTGAATCATATTTATTAATAACTTTACTTCCAAACTTAATAACGACCCTGAGAAAGTTAATAAAAGAGTCTCATAGAAAATATAATTTGGAATTGCGTGAATTGCAGGCATTTAGGGAATTGTTTTTCTAGTAAATACAAGACCACGCATATCATAGCAATATACTGTGCTTATATTTATCTTCCTGAAAGTGGTAGGATATAAGTATTTGTATATAGCTGAATTGTTCACTTTCAGTGGACTTTCCCGTACTAGATATTAATACTTATCGTGTTTGCAAAAGTGTAATTTTTTTAATTATAACGTTGTACATTTCACCGTCTAGACGGTAGGAAATCTAACAGACGCGTCTGTAATATTTCTAAGAAAACAACTTATATAGACAACCCTACATTTCATCCATACTGCACCTTTACTACAGCTCGGTCAGTTCGTGACGTCAGCAAAAATGATGCCGGCTTATAGTAATCCTAACCATAATAATCATTTAGGTATTCAAAAAATGTTTGTGAGTGAAAAATTTTAAAATTACAAATATTTGGAATTTACATTTTCCACAGTATCCAACCAAATCTTAAATTAACCAGTCAAAAAATTTGAGGGAGGTGTAGCCCCACCAAATAGAAAGTTTTCTCAAAATTTACATAAATTTTGGTTCTACTAGTCAAAATGAGTATTTCTTCTTAAGCAGAAGATATTTATCGTTTCTCGTTTAATAATTAAAGATATCCCAATTTTTTGATTTTCAAAAATGCGTAGAGGGTTCTATAGTGAAATGATGGTATTTATCCAAAAACCACATAGTAGCCCGTGTTCGGCTCTACACGTATGACTAGTTTTTGAGAAATATTATTTTGAAAACTTCAATTATTTGGAATTTACATTTATTATCTTAAAAATAATATTAGATTTTGGATCTACTAGTCATGATTGGCAATTTATTTTGCATAAGAGACAATTTTTATCGGAGCCCGTTTAATAAACAAAATTTGAAATTATGCAATGTAAACAAGTTTTTGTTTATTGTAAATAAAAGTTGGGATCTTAGAATTTGAAGTGTTTTTGTTTAAATCCATAGCCTGCTTATTTCAATCAATATTTTACATTTTTCTCGAAATTTTTGTAATGTAGGAATATGAAAGTTTTATATTATTAAGACTAGAAAAGAATCTCTATCAAACAGTCTAATTTGTACTATTATCTTTTAAGAAAATTATCGATGACGTCACTGCTCAGCCACGTAACAGTACAGAATATTTTTAGACCAGGCACTAGGCAGTATCGGCGCATGAGTATGAAAAATTTTTCGGATTCAATTTTTGTATCAGATCGTGTTTAGAATGAAGCACTGATTACGAAATGCATGTTTCCGACCGGAAACCTGATCAGGTCTTATAAACCACAATTGTTTAAACAATTAAGAAATATTATTTTTTTTTGCATCCAACAATACTTTTTCATATTCTTTGGTGAAATTCCAACAGAGAATTTGATATGACGTTTTGTTGTAAAGTCAATGGTTTTTTAGTTATACATTTTTGAAAGTTTGAAAATGGGTGCCTATTTTCGATCATTAAAAGGTATATTAAAAAATGGGATCTTTAGGGGTTGAAAATAGGCAAATTCGCGTATTTTCAAATATTCAAAAATTTATAATTAAAAAAATTATTGACTTCACAGCAATAAGTCTGTTGGAATTTGACCAAAATATATGAAAAAAATTGTTGGCTGCAAAAGAATTAATATTTCTTAATTGTTTAAACAATTTTGGTTTTAACAATACCTGGCCAGGTTTCCGGCCAGCAACATGCATTTCATAATCAGTGCTTCATTTTAAACACGTTCCCATAAAAAAAATTGAATCCGTTTATACTTATGCGCCAATACGACCTGGTCTATTTCGAGTGTAGCATAAAGTAGCTCATTGTCATTAGGCCCCAAATAACATTATTCTATAAAAATAAAATTATATTTTTGATAGTTTAGGAAATAGTACGCGTTGACACTTAACTGACTCACCCTGTTTATCTAGATGCTATAAAAAATATAACTATATCAACACTGGCTATAGCTTCAGAATGAGTATTGTGGCACGAATAATGAGTTGGAGAAAATATTTGTAATAAAAACAATAAATAAAATCAGCTGCATTGACTCTTAGGACGTCGCCAAAACAAGTATGTTTTTTTCGAGGTCATCGACTTTTGCTGTTACATATCAGGAATAATTATATCAGTTGCGTATATCGTAAACATTGTTTTAAAGCATTTTAAATAAACACCAAAGCTGAAAACATATGTACGTTCAGTAAATAAAATTGAACATAAAAGCGTTGATATAATCAATGATAAAAGTAACTAACAAAATAAAAGGAACCTTTCGCAATTCGCACAGGAAATAGATACACCAATCATGTGCGTTATATTTGTACGTGTGTGCGTAAGTGCGTGCGTAATTATATGATATGAATTAGAATTATGTCCACCTGATGAGTTCAAACAAGAACGAAACATGTAGTGGTCTATTCTAGCCATAATTGAAACCAAATCTCTTCTTTCTTATTTCTTGCCACACGGGCGTTTCTGAGTTTTGTGCTTAGAGGCCGGTGCGATCGCATATACCTGCTTAGCAGGTTCCGATTGCAACTTTGCCGGTTTGTTGCTTTGCAACTTTTTCTCGCCGCACATAATGGAGGGCGTTACTAGTGTAATTCCCCTTTAGTGTTATACTTTCTGGCATATATCTGCTTGTTTGCTTTTGGTTTCAATTATGGTTAGAATTATGTCCACCTGATGAGTTCAAATAAGAACGAAACATGTAGTGGTCTATTCTGGCTATCATTGAAACCAAATCTCTTCTTTCTTATTTCTTGCCACACGGGCGTTTCTGTGTTTTGTGCATAGAGGCCGGTGCGATCGCAGATACCTGCTTAGCAGGTTCCGATCGCAACTTTGCCGGTTTGTTGCTTTGCAACTTTTTCTCGCCGCACATAATAGAGGGCGTTACTAGTGTAATTCCCCTTTAATGTTATACTTTCTGGCATGTATCTGCTTGTTTGCTTTTGGTTTCAATTATGGTTAGAATTATGTCCACCTGATGAGTTCAAATAAGAACGAAACATGTAGTGGTCTATTCTCTGGCTATCATTGAAACCAAATCTCTTCTTTCTTATTTCTTGCCACACGGGCGTTTCTGTGTTTTGTGCATAGAGGCCGGTGCGATCGCAGATACCTGCTTAGCAGGTTCCGATCGCAACTTTGCCGGTTTGTTGCTTTGCAACTTTTTATCGCCGCACATAATAGAGGACGTTACTAGTGTAATTCCCCTTTAATGTTATACTTTCTGGCATGTATCTGCTTGTTTGCTTTTAGTTTCAATTATGGTTAGAATTATGTCCACCTGATGAGTTCAAATAAGAACGAAACATGTAGTGGTCTATTCTGGCTATAATTGAAACCAAATCTCTTCTTTCTTATTTCTTGCCACACGGGCGTTTAGGTGTTTTGTGCATAGAGGCCGGTGCGATCGCAGATACCTGCTTAGCAGGTTCCGATCGCAACTTTGCCGGTTTGTTGCTTTGCAACTTTTTCTCGCCGCACATAATAGAGGGCGTTACTAGTGTAATTCCCCTTTAGTGTTATACTTTCTGGCATATATCTGCTTGTTTGCTTTTGGTTTCAATTATGGTTAGAATTATGTCCACCTGATGAGTTCAAACAAGAACGAAACATGTAGTGGTCTATTCTAGCCATAATTGAAACCAAATCTCTTCTTTCTTATTATAAAATTTACCGAAAATTTATTTGTCTCTTAAAACAAACAAAATTAAACAAAAATTAAAAACAGACAAAAAAATAAAGATTAAAAAAATGTTTATTAGCGAACGCGCCGCCTAACTTTAGCTGATATAAATTTTTTTACAATATCTTCTAAATTCAAATTGTTGAGAGTATCTCTTTTGATTGAAAGTATTGCCAAACCTGACGTTCTCACTTGAGTCATTGTGCTCCGTAGGTGAGTTTTCAATCTACGCAATACACTTTGTTTGTTCTCCTATATCTCCGAAACCCCTTGACCGATTTTGATAAGATTTGGCGTGTGCAGGAACCTTACTCTGATTGCCGTACAATTATTAGGAAAGCACATATCAACAGGAGTTTGTCAGAGGCAGCTGCAGATATTTCAATTTCTTCACTTTCTAGTGCAACATTAAAACAGTACAATCGTTACAAGGTTGGTGGATTTTTTGTTAAAAGGACCGTTATAATCTGCTTCAATCATCAGCGAAGATTGTTATTAATTTTTTGCTAGATTTAACAATGGTGCGTCCAATGCTGACAGATCGGCAATCTCACTGATTTCAGGTGAAGACTTTGCAAATAACAGAATCATTAAAAGATTCTTTGTAGGCATTATCAGACTAAAGCCAACCAAACCAAAGTATGAAAAACTTGGGATACTGCACTAGTACTGGTCTTCATTACTAAGTTATACCCTTTAGAATTATTAAATTTTAAACAATTAACTGAAAAATTAGTAATTTTACTAGCATTGATTACTGCACATGGGGCACAAACCTTTTCCTTAATAAGCATTGATAATATTACTTCAGTACCTTCAGGCATCTTTAGAACTCAGAATATCGGAATTAATAATAACTTCAGCACCAGGAAAGTTTCAACCATTTTTCTCCTTCTTCATACAAAAATCTAAATTATGTGCAGTAAAAACATTGCAATTGTGTTTTACTTGTAGGCAGTTTTTTGTAAGGTCATTAATCGGAAACGGAAATTACACCAGTTTTTTTTGTATAGATTATTTCTAAGCACTTTTTTGAACTTTTAAACACGTGGCGTTGTAGTGCATCTAAAGACAAATCAAATGCTCTTTTACCAAATGCTGTATCTATAAAGGCCGCTGCGAATTTTGGAAAGTTTAAACGTATGCTCGATTACCTACTCAAAAAGTTAAATATCCAATCAATATAAATTATCATATTATTTGATAGCCTTTTTAATAAGTGTAATCGAATGATTAAAAAACATTTTTGGAAATTGTGAATATACTAGCGGCTCAAAATTTCCAGCAGTTGCGTGATTTTACCTACGCCTATCAATTAGCTCTAATAAAAACAATATTTTTCATTTTTTGCATATTTTTGATAACTCTATAAATACCATTTTCGTGAGCGCATTAACTATCTTAGCGCTTGTTACGTAGTAAGAGCAAGCGCCACCCGTACCTACGTAACCAACGCCTTGAGTCTGCAGCGGGCTTGTACCGGCTAGATTAGATGTAAATTTCCATTACTTCTTAACGCGAGAAGTCGGCGGTATTACCTTCCCATACAAGGGTATTAGTTTACATTATTTGGAGATAAATATTTAATCTTAAAATAATACTTTTCACTATTTTAGTCTTGCTTAGAAATAAATATTTTTTATATGAATAGAAATTTTGTTTTCTAATACACGGCCACAGGGGCCCACCAGTCCTGCGGCCCGTCGGTGCAACGCACCGACTTTCGATATAATTCACTGCTTTTGTAAAATCGAATTAACATGAAGGGTGTTTTCAGCTTATTTTGACCTTATAGTAGAAAAACTGCCGATTAAAAATTTTAGAGTTCAGTGAAAAAACATGGAGACACAACGCACTGGTTGGTTAAATCTCCAGACCTAAATCCAAGCAATTTCTGGTTCTGGAAGTACCTGCAGGCCCGCGTATATACTCGAATAGTTCATGATGAGAAGACCATTGGCAAATGATATAGGATGCGTGTCAAACAGCTCTAGTATCTTCGAAAACGCTTAAAGCGTTCGTTAAAGTGACGGGCGCAATTGTGCGTACAAACGACTGGAGATCAATATCAGTATTTACTACAAAATTGAAACTTTTAAATTTTTCCGTGGAACCTAAATTCTATTCAACTACCATTCAATTGTGATTTGCACAAAATTTATGTAGTGTCTCAAAATAAAGCGATGTTGTATGTTGAAATGAGTGCAATTCTTTCTTTCATTCTTTTTACTTGAACTTTCTTATTTGGTTTATATATTAGGATTAGGGTTCGGGTAACGCACCAGTTGAATGTGCTGCTCGGTTTTAACGAAAATAAATCATCGATAATTAATCGTACTACGAGTTATATTTAGTGAGAGAATATAATGAATACAACGTAAGGTGGTTACTAACGCAACATACGTAAATAAATCAATTGGATTTTTTGTTTTTTATTACCGCTGTGATAAAATGTAACTAGGCATTTTTGTGCATCTGACTGGATTAAACAGTGTCACGTGACATATGAATTATATTCTCTATAAGATCAGCTTCAGATCATCTTCAACGGCAGCTTCGTTGTCATTATCAACTTCTATTCTTTGAGGCTTTCGCGGTTTCTCGAACTGTCAATATTACAATATACTATCTTCAGAGTGAATAAAGCACTGCTTTATGTACTCTGAAGATGCAAGCAATATTTTACGAAATGTTAGTTTGTATGGGTTCACAAACAGCTAACAGGAATAAGCCGATTAGGTATTATTGTCCTGGCAAACAAAATACATTAAGATTAAATCCTTGTTCGCCCCAAAGTTTAAATAATCTAAGCACACTGTCCTGTTTAGGCAGACAGGGCCTACGAACAAATATTGCTCAAACTTCTAGAGCAAATGCTTGTAAAGGCAGACAAGCTACAGGTCAGTCCTTAGCTGGGTATGCTGGGTGTAGTCCCCAAACAACGACGCGGTCTAAGCCGAAAGTATATTCAAATATTGACGATTATCAACTTCATTAGTTTTGCAACCGTCTTGTCTTGTTGTCTTATGAATTGTAATCTTTCATATTGTTACTTAGGAGTTTATTAAATTAACCTCATTGTTAAATTGATCACACTTACACAAATATTGAAAGAATACGTAGACCATTCACCATAATAAAGTATGAGCTCAAAGAGGCCTGTAGCACAACTCTTACTGTCCATAACTCCCAGTCGTATGGCGTATGCTTGGTTGCATAACTTACGGACTGAAATGTTAAAATGTGTTCAAAGGCGTAATAAGTATATATCTTTGTCTACATTTATTTTATTTCTGAATATTTTAAGATAATTTCTTGGGTAAGAGGATGTTTAAAAATTCCCGAAGAGTTAAAATAGTGGAGATTTTGTAATTTTTTTTTATATTGCTTCTATACAGGGGCTCATTTTATTGTGTAACCCCCTGACTATTTTAAGTAGGCAACACACGTTGTATGTCATAGGCTTCTTTACAATTCTAATATAAACTTATAAATGAGAACATAGTTTGCGGTGGGTAAAAAAACTTCGTTTCATTTTTTATTACAGAAAACTTTTGTTTTGTTTTATAAAATTATATTTTAATAGTAAAGCAATCTATGATATACAACGTGTGTTGTCTACTCTAAAGAGTCACGAGGTTACACGATAAAATGAAGACCCTGCATATTTAAATGTTATTATTTAAAAGCATACAAACCTTATGTTACCATGTTGAATATTATGCATCTTCGATTATAACAATTATACTTATATTTAATAGGATACTACTTGGGAAGGCTGGGAGCACCTGCCTTAGAGTTGGTATATGATGTAAACTGTAGCTCCCTCTACGAAGGCTAATAATTCCTACTTTACAATAAAAAATTCCCCCCACTTATTATTTTCGGTAAATTTTAAAATTGTTGAGAAAAGGGATAGAATACAATCTCAGCTAACAAAACAAAACCTTTACTAAACATAAAGATGAGCAGCCTTTAAAAATCGGGACAAATAAAAGTATTGTAAATATCATATCATCAAGATTTTGGCAACATTAAAATGATATGAAAAGACGCAAAATATGTTTGTCAGTTTAATAATGTTAAATAAACGCCCGCAAAAATGCAGTGCGTTGGTTGGTTTCTCTCTGTCCCTTTCCTACTGCTGCTGTCTAAACACAAGAGAGAGCAGAAAGAAATCTCGTAGGTCGTAGAATACTAAACAGTGAAAGTGAAGCTTGATTGTTGTTGGCTGGTGCTCGGCGGTGATCTGTGGCGTCACGCCTTGTTTTTTTTTTCATTGTTTGTTATATTTTCATAGACATAACTAGAACATTGGAAATTCTCTCCAAATCAAAAACAGGCTAATTTTGAAAACGTACTTTTTTCCCATAGGTTTTCAAAATTCCATATACCAACACTGCAGGAGGGAGGAGGTCTGTCTACTTACCGGTAACGGTAATATGTTAAAATGGTGATATTACGGGTGGCAAAGCAAAAGTCCGGACACTAGACTCTGTTGCACCTGAAAGAGTGAAACTTACCGTTGCGATTAGCATCAAAATTATAACACAGTTATTTAAAAATAATAAATACTTACCCGAAACCGTGATTAATTGTGACATTTTGAGTGAATTTATGAAAGAACAAACCTATCTACAATAGCACAAAATATCCTATGGACATACATTTCAGGCCCGATCTACGTCAGCACGTAGATGGACATCCATGGGATATACAAATTGGATATCCATAAGACATCCTATGGGATTTCATTTTACGTCCAGTGGTGGACAGTAAATATTTTTATTTTATTTTTTACAACAGTAAATAATAGACCTAAGTAAAGAATTACAAATGCAATTTAGCAGAAAAGGGTTGGACATATGTATACATAAATAATAAATTTTTTGAATTTTCTAGCATTCGCGGTAGCTAGAACTTATTTAGTAAGTAAAATTAGGACTTTACCTAATTAGTTTATTGTATTAATCAAGTTCATTTATTAAGAAATAAAACTTATGATAAATTTTGTTAAGATACAGCCCCAAAATACTTACTTGAAGACAATTTTAGAATGCTTGTATCTCACAATTACCTTTACTTATAATATGATCTAAAATGTCGAACTTTACATTTAATGAATTTGTTTAATTTCAGAGTCGTTATAAAACTTTGTAAAAAGTAGGATAAGACGAATAAAACAGAAACCCACAACTAAACACGTTACAGGGGTATTTATTAAATGCAAATTTCAAATTCTACTGGTTTATCAAGAAATTTTAAAGTTCTACTTTTTTAAAACAGACATTTATTTTTGTTTTTTTACAATTACTGTTGGTATCCTTGACTTGATAACTGATAAATGATATACCCCATCTTCTCTGCTTATATTATTTCCAACAAACACCACTCGGCTTCAATAACAGTCTTATTACCATTTATTAATTCAAGATCGTTAATCTAATTTGCACCTTCCTCCAGTGAAGCCTCTAACACGTACTAGTCAGCTTGTGTACTAAACCACTATTTTATTCTATATGACTGGTTTCTTTTCTTTTTTCCTTTCAGAAAATGAAAAATCCTCTATCGGTTTTCCAGGACGAACCGTAACTAACCAACATTCCTCTTTCTTTTGTATTCTTCCCTGATCTCCTATTTTTTTGAAAAATAATTCTCATGCTCAATAAGTGTTCCATTTTGCACTTGTGAAGGTATCCAAATGTCATTTACATCCATAACTCTCAAAAATGACATTTAACGATTAACAAAACAAGTAAGTTAAACTTCTTATATCTTAAACCTTTTAAACATTTATAACAAGTTCATAACTAAAATTAAAATAAATTATATTCGTGCCAATCTCATTGTGTTCCTCTATCTTTCAGTGAAGACAAACTCCAAAAATGTTAAAAAAATATAAATGATATAAAATAACGTTATTTGAATTTTAAACAAGGAAATATACAAAAAATACGCATCCTTGTGTGTAGAACTTTGAATACCAGTAATTTACTCTCTTCGCGAATCTGCCATTGTAAAACAAAACGCAACAAGCGTTTCAGAGACTGCCATTAAGGAATTACAATACTCCAGTCCAAACAACCCAGCTTCAGATATCATAGCAATATCTATTGTATTATTATTATCAATATTTCTTGTAAAAAAGTAAATCTCAATGATATGCATTAAGGATGTCCTATAAACATTCAATGAAGATGTCCTATGGATTTTCATATAGTATGTCAGGCTACATATAAACCTCCATAGGATGTTCTTCTTCTTATAGTGCCATGCCGCATTCAGGACGTTGGCTACCTCTCTCCTATGTCTGTGTTTGGTGCGCGAAGATAGATTACTTGCACAAACAGACATAGGGGACCTACAGTTTAACGTGGGCTCCAAACCACAGGAGAGGTTTTCGTGGGTAAAACCCACCTCGCTGGTTTCCCGTTGCCTTGCGAGGGAGAACGACCGGGCCGGGGATCGAACCTGGATCCGCTGCATTGGTAGCCCGCGCTCTTATCACTGAGTCACGGCCGCTCTTAGGATAGGATGTTCACAGACTCTTAAATGGATAACGAATGTACATCCATAACATCCATGAAGAATGTTCACAGGATATCCTACCGACATCCTTGTGCTATATGGGATGCTAATGCTCTTACGTATTTGGGGAAAATTACTAAATATTATTATTATAAGAACACATTGCTGTCTCTTTTAACAGCTTAAATTTACAGCTTTATTGTAAGCTAAGCTACAACGCTTATGCCGCGTTAGCGACACAAAACATTACACTAATAACATGCGACGAAAAAGCAGCTTTTTCTGATGGCCATTTTCGGTTTGCGGTGAAAACGTCCCTGAAAACAACCCAGAATAAATTTTACAGGGCTGTTTTTTCTGTTTTTTTTCGGGGCTTTTTTCGTGTTTTCACGGGATTTTCCATCCGTAAGCAGCTCCCAATCCCGAGAGCGTGTCAGCGAAGGAAACATTCGGAGTCACCATAAAAGAAAAACGGGGAACGTAGTCCACGGGTTCTGCTAGTTTATTATTAAATGTGAGCCTAAGATAAATGATAAATTGAAAATAGTTTATAATCTAATGAGAATACCAGACAATTAAAATTAAAAATGTAAAGTAGTTACGTTACTGTTATTAAATTGAAATATGCGTAATATTCTGACAAAAGCATTTATAATTATTACATAACTAATAATGTATGTATAATGAATATAACAACTGGAAACTACGTAATATATGAAGATATTATCCAAGTATGTAGGAAGTAGACGCATGCAAAAAGACACATGACAATATTCCAAAATATGACTACTCTTAGGCCCGGTATTCGAATGTCCTAATAAAATTTCTTTTCCAAATAGTTACTCTGTTTGGTTTTTCAACTACCAAATAAGATCTATTTGCTAAATATGTAC
Source organism: Ctenicera cuprea (assembly GCA_958336395.1). NCBI lineage: Eukaryota > Metazoa > Arthropoda > Insecta > Coleoptera > Elateridae > Ctenicera > Ctenicera cuprea. The sequence continues at coordinate 49,424,709 of OY284491.1, read as the reverse complement.
TCTTTGTCAAATAATTTATTAGCTGCTTCAAATCCCCTAATAAATTGGTTTATAGGTCAAATAAGTAACGAAGTCAAGCGGAAAAGCACAATTTTTTTATTTACGGTCAAAAATCAGTTATTATTGAACTTTGCGTTTACCTACACTTTAAATATCTGCAAATAGCTATTTGAAAAATAAATAGGAATTGACATATTCAATACAAGTTGCTTTACCGGGACAGATAGGCAACGTTACCAATACATAAGAGTGGCGGGCGTTTAAAAGATTTAAAAAAAATAAGCAAAGCACTTTTCCGGGGACTTTCCAATACTTTAGATATTGTTTTTTATCATATGTTTAAAAGTATTTTATTAATGTGTTACGGGCCAACATTGACATTGATTTGAAGAACAAATTCGTCCACCAAACATTGGGTAAGAGAGGGAAAACTACCGCCCCCCAATACTGCCGTAAAAAAATTAAGTACTACTATTACTTATGAGTAAAAGCCGGATTTATATGCACTAACAGCGTTGCCAGTTGCGTTTATCCTGTTGTAGCAGAGAAAAACATATCTGGCAACACTGTTCGGCGTGCTATTCTTTAGCAAGCAGTACGTCGATTTACGATATCACTACGATATTTAAAACCTACCACATATTTCAAAATCAAAATTTTAAACTTTACAGCGATATTTTCCGTGGTTTTATTATGACAGACATAATATAAATGCATACCACATATTTTAATCTAACATTTTCAATTTCACTGTGATGTTTTTAACGTTTTTAATATCACTGTAATAATGCATATTTTAAATAAACAATTTTTGATCATTCGACGATATTTTCGTGTTTTTAATATGACAGTCATATTAAGAATGTTACCACATATTTTTAATCTAACTGTTTCAAATTCACTGTAATATTTTTAACGTTTTAAATATCACTGTGAAATTAGAAATGTACCTGATATTAGAAATCAACAATTTTTAACTTTACAGCGACATTTTCAATTTTTTTAATATCCCAGTCATAATAAAAGATGGTACAGATTTGATATAGAACATTTTATATTTCACTGCGATATTTTTAATCTTCTATAATATCATTGTGAAATTAAAAAGTTATATTAGAAAACAACACCTGACCATTTTACTGCGATATTTTGAAACGTTTTTAATAACAGTCATAATACAAATCTTTAAACGTAATTTTTGTTAATGTTTAAAATTTAAATTCATTCCATATACGAGAAATGCATTTCTGATATATAAAATAAATCCCTGATATATAAAATGCATTTCTGATATCTGAAATGTATTTCTGATATCTGAAATGCATTCCTGATATTTGAAATGCATTCCTGATATCTGAAATAAAAAGCACATATTTGAAATGTTTTGTAATACCCATTTCACAACACTTACTGAAAAGTAAAACGGCTTGCCATATACTCATTATAGCCCCGGCACGAGATTATTTTTATCTCTATTAATTACTTTTCTATATTTTAAAATAAAAACCAGTGCCCATTTTTAAACAAAAAACATTTTTTTATTATACCTGAATCATAATCTCTGTTTTTGAAACTAAAAATCGGGCCTTTAAAGCACTAGTGCTTTAAAGTTGACTAGGTAACAACAAATTCACCTACAAATTTTGAACAATGAATAACAAAATAACAATATTTTTAAATAAACTGTATCATAACCTAGATAAGGGTTACAAAAACTTAGGAATCTTTTTAGATCTAAGCAAAGCTTTTGATGTAGTATGCCATGAAATTTTGCTCAATAAACTAGAAAAATATGGCGTAAGAGGTCTCTCATTAGATTGGTTTAAATGCTACTTAAGCGGGAGACGTCATTTTGTTGAGCAAGATGGCCATAATTCTGAAATGCTTTTTTCAACTTTAGGTGTTCCACAAGGGTCCATTCTAGGACCCTTGCTTTTTATAATTTATATTAATGATTTTAGTTTTTCAAATTCCATAATCTTTGCAGATGATGTTTCTATATTAATTAGTGGCAAGGACACAAATTCTATAACTAGACGCGCAAATGAGCAGGTGACTGAGATTTGTAATTGGATTACTAAAAATAAATTAATTCTAAATAATAATAAATCAGTATTCGTAAACTTTAACATATCAAATTTAATAAATGACAGTAATCTGCTGATAAGAGCAAACGGTGACAGTATGGAACAAGTTGTTTCAACAAAATTTCTAGGATTGCACATCTCAATCAAATTGTTCATGGAATACACATATAAATACAATATGCATAAGAATAGCCCCTATGTGTTATTGCTTAAGGCAACTTAGGTTTGAAGTAAATATGTCAACATTAAAGATATTGTATTTTGCAAAAGTTCACTCTTTACTTTCATATGGCATAATTGTCTGGGGTTTTTCAAGTGAATCTGTACGTCTATTCAGATTACAGAAGCGTGCAATAAGAGCCATGATAGGAGTCAATACTCAAACTAGCTGTAGACAGTTCTTTAAAATCCTTCAGGTTCTAACTTTACCATCAATGTTCATTCTGAATTTACTTTTATTTGCTAAACAGACATCACTGTTATAATACCAGACACGGTGCGAGTTTGGAAATTCCATCCCATAAATTAACAATATATGAACGTAGCCCAAACTATTTAGCAATTAAGGCGTATAATAAGTTGCCTGATAATTTTAAAACTTTAGCCATAAAAAAATTCAAAAACGAAGTTAAAAATGTCTTGTTACAAAAGTCATATTATTCTTTAGATGAATACATGGTGGATACACTGTGATAGAATAATTAAATGTTGGTTTTACTGTTTTTGCTATTTTGCTGTTTGTATTGTATTATTATTAAACTTTTTATATTTATTATACTTGTTATTTGTGACCTGTCTTATATCACTTTGTGATCAACTGGACTAAATAAATATTATTATTATTATTATTATTATTATTATTATTATTAATACACAGGTAATCAGAAACAAACTTCACAAATCAACAAATTTATAATAAATCTACATAGCAACGAAACAACAACAATTGCTAACGTTTTTTTTATTATAACTTTCAGATTGTAGTGCAGGTATAATAAAAAAAATAGCGTATAATACACGTGTATAAGAGCCGTTAAAAGGCACTCGGCTTCGCCTCGTGCTTTTAAACCCGTAGCGCGTGCTTTAAAGACTTGCTTATACACTTATATTATAATATACTATTTTTCGCTCAAGATCAGTAAATGCATGATATTACGGACAGCTGACGGTCGGTAAAGTAACACATTTAATGATTAAGCAGTAAATGCATCGACATAATAGTGGGTATTTATAAAAATAAAGCATTTACTTTGAAGTAAAAGGTAGAAGTAAAAGGTAGCGCCAAGAAGTAGAAAAGGTAGAAGTAAAAGGTTTTGCTTCAACTCGTATCATAATCTTTACCTTTTCCTTGCAAGCAAATACTTCAGATAAATGAGGTAAAGGGTACAGAAGATTCGCGATTTCAGACAAGCTACAAGTTCAAACTTGCAGTGTGCAAGTTTGAACTTGCACACTGTGCAAGGGGTTGGGTGTGGGTTCAGCGGAGTTGTACAGTTGATTTGTTTATTCAGAAGTGAATAGAGGTGTTGTTGTATGATTGATACTTGTGCAGTATTTTTGGATAGTTGAAAGTTAAAATCCTATTTAAAATGTCTGACACTGAAAGTGAACAAGGGGGTAGTGAAGATGTCACTCAAGAGCTGACGTTTATCGCTGAAAACTGAAGACTTCTCGTCTCCAGCAAGAATACTTCTCCGCTAAGCCCCAGAAGTTGGCAGAGACATCCAACAAAGAACCTTCGAACATGGATGCTGTCATGGGAGATAAAACTTACTGTAATCTTTAATAATGAAGTATGTATGTAACTAAAAGCAGGTTTATTTCAAAAGATACAAAATACAGTATTTAATTGTAATGCAGGATATTAAATGATTATATTTTATACTAGGTAGATGGAAGTTGTGTACAGTTTTCCATTGTCGTGTCGGTACTTCTCCCTTTATTCAAGGTCCTATAAGAAATAGATTAGTTATTCGTTTATCTGGTCATTTTAAAGCGAACGTGTGTGTAAATATACAGTTGTGATACTCACTAACGTTGTTATTATAAATAAGATGAGCCAATTCTTCTCGCCGTCTTTGCCCTTGTGTGCGAACAGCTTCCTCGTTCATTTCCTCTCTATGTGGCAAGTCCTGTTCTTCCTCTTCTTCACCTTCAATATCTGCATCTCCTAGGTACTTGGCTATGTTGTGTAACACGGCACATGCAATTATAACTTTTGGAATACTGGGATATTTCACTCTGCATCCATACTTCAGAATAGGGAATCGCCGTTTCAGTTGTCCAAATGTATGCTCAATCACAACTCGCTCTGATGTAAACAGCCTGTTGAAGGCTTTCTGATATTCCTCCTGGGGGTTGGGATAAGGAGTATTGAGACATGGCATTATGCCATACCCACTGTCCCCTAGCAGGACAGTGTTTGTTGTCCTTTTCGTGACTTCACGCACTGCTGAATTCTTCTATATGCGAGAATCATGAACTAATCCAGGCCATCTTGCATCAATACTGGTTTTAACATAATTCGCGTAGCATGTGGCCTGCACATTAATACTGGTAAATCCTTTTCTATTGACATATTCGTCTCCAAATTGGGCTGGCTTTTCAATACGAATATGCGTGCAGTCAACTACTCCAATCGCTGTTGGGAAATGGAACTTGGTCAACCATTTCTTCTTGCCCTGCATGATTTGATTTTCTGTTGTTGGAAACCGAATCTATTCGCCGGCCTTTTCTACAACACGCTCAAGCACCTCATGAAATATTCTGGACACTTTAGTACACCTAAACATACACCACTTTCACCATACACGCTGTATGCTGGCTGGCTAACTAGTGAAAAACGTGAGATTCTCGCAAAAAAAGTTCCTGTTGACTAGATACGTTTTTTAGAAGCAAATCCTTCAGTTCTGAAGCAAATGCTTCTTTTTATAAATACGAAAAAAGTGAAACCTTTTATTTTGAAGCTCAACCTCTTGCCTCGAAGCAAAACCTTTTCCTTCATTTTTTATGCATATAACCTGAAGCAACTGCTTCATTTTTTCCAAGCAAAAGATAATACTTATTTTAATAAATATCCACTAATGACTAGGCAGTAAATGAATTAATAACCTAAATTACTATGATACAATAAATGTGGAAAAGAACAATATTATTTATTGTAAATATTAACAGTTACATTAGTACAATCTTTGAGTACTACTGGGCTTTGTTCTTCAATATTCGTTTTTTTCAATTCACTTTTATAAGTTGTATTTGATATCAGCTTTTTCTTATCACGATTGACACTAGCTTCACAAACATAGACAATTGAGAAATAAACAAACAAAAAATTCAATAGCAACGACGCTGTATGAGCCACCTCAGTGCAATCGTATTTTCTTTTAAGTACAGGAAAAATAATCTTAAAAATGTAAATCTTAAACGATCGGCGGAAATATTATATGTTTGATACGGCAATAAAGCAGATTTAAAGCCTTAGCTGGCTCAATTAAATCATATGCTTTATTGTCTTGTTAAACAAATAACTATTGTTTTACAGAGTTACTTTCATTTATTCACTTTACTAGGTTATTAGTTTCTTAATTAATTTTAATCAATACTATGCAGCAATCCTACATTTCTGAACAAAAAATTTTTCTTCGTTAATTTTATCAAGTAATACTGAATGGGGACGACGCGACGTCATTAGAAGATGCTCCTGACTCAAAAATATCAGAGACTGGACACATCTAAGTACCCATGCATTAATTAGAGTTGCTAAAGACCGAAAAAATTTCGCCGAAGTTGTTGCCAACATTAATTAATGAATACGGCATTCTAATAAGAACAATACTGAATAATAATTAAATGATATTTAACAACAAAAGATATTTGTTTGATTACCGTATTGACCGTATTGACTGCTGCGACTTTGCATAGCTCTTATAATGCGAGTGAGTGCGAAAGAGACAGAAATAGGTCGAGGGAATTCAGGAGACTAGGCAGCGCGCGTTGTAAACAATTAAGAAACAATAAGGGTTAAAAGTGAAAAATTGTCACATCCCTTTTGCAGATGTTGTATACAGGTTAAAGAAGATAAAAAATTGTATTTCATAAAAAAATTCCGTTTTTTAATATGATATCTTCTAAGGGTTGAAATTGAAAATAGTCAAATTCACGTATTTTCAAACTTTCAAAAATGTATAACTTAAAAACTATTAATTTTACACCAAAAAGTTATACGACATTTTCTGTTGAAATTTGACCAAAGAATATGAAAAAAATTTGTTGGTTGCTTGCAAAAAAATTAAACATTTCCTAATTGTTTGAACACTTTTGATTTAAACAATACTTGACCAGGTTTGCGGCCGGCAACATGTACTTTCATAATCGGCGCTTTATCCTGAACAAGATCCCATAAAAAAATTGAATCCGAAAAATATTCCATACTCTGGCGCCGATACGGTCTAAAAACACGTATGAGAAATTTGTTATAGTAAATATTACATCAACGTTTTTTTTTTAATTTCAAAACGTCTCTTTAACGATTTAAAAAGAAAATTTGTTTAATTCAAACAGTGCCGCATTCGAAGATAATTTAATTTCCTGGAATTATGCACATGTGTAATTACAAACTTCATAACCATAAGCAAGATCACATACTTATCAGTAAAGGTCATCAAACTATTATGTCAGTACAACGAAAAAATAAATAAGTAGGACTACCATGTGTTCCCGTTAACATGTGGTAGATCAGTCATAGATAGATTAAGAATGAGGAGCGAACAGATTTTGATTATCTTAATAACCTCCGCGTTTTTGCCGGTTTTCGAAAGTGATAGTTCCGTTGACGCAAAGACGAAGAAAAAGGATTTGGTTAAAAAACACTTGAAACGACTAAAGAAAGAAGAAGGAGCCATAAAGCTCATTGGGGGACGAGAAGAATATGAAGGTACGTTAGGTGTCTACAATTTACTAAGTAAATAAAATATTGGTAGTTGGTTAACCTTATAGAAATTTAAAGAAATAAAATGATAAACATTCTAGGTCACTTGATTGTTTTAAATATGTCACCTAGAAGTGATTTTATTGAATGTAATTCATAAAATTGTATGCATTGCGACAATTAACCTACTCTCAGGTTTAGTTCTAGTGGATTCACATTTCTATACAAGTTAACTGAAAATATGTACCTGTTTGGCTACGCACGGTGGTAAAACAAAAACAAATTTATTGTTAGGAAACGTGGAAATTTTGCACAACGGTCAATGGGGTGCAATTTGCGACGATGAGTGGGATGCAGCCGAAGCAGACGTAATATGCAGACAACTTGGATACGCAGAAAGTGTTGGGAAAGCTACCCACAGTTCCCATTTTGGCTCGGCAAGACGTAATTAACATATAGGACTACGTGATCGTCACCACATCTCATGTTTTTAACTTATTAGGTCGATATTGGATGGATAATGTGTACTGTGACGGATCTGAGGAAGAAATTACTTCATGTAGGTTCGATGGTTGGGGTATGCACGACTGCGGTGCGAACGAAGCTGCTGGTGTTATTTGTTACGAGGAGCAACTCCAAAATCATGAACCTGAGAAAATTGAGGAGCGAAAGAAAGTTATGTAAGTATTATTTTAACTTCCTTTATATGAAATAATCAAAGCTGTTTGCATATTATCGAAATACAATAAATACAATGCAATTTATTACGTGCAAATTGCTACCATTATGGTTTGCCGTTATGAAACTACGAAAAATTGTAACTCATTACCGTTTAGACTCGGAACGCCTGTAGCAATAAAAATGTTGGTATAGTTTTAATAAGACAGAGCAAATTTTCTGTATCTTAAAATCTCTCACAAAAGCAAACAAGTGGGTATAGTATATCTAAAATCCTAATTTTGTGATTTTTAGGAGGTAGTCTTTTTAGTGTGCGTTTTGCTATGTAGATTATAGATGGTGCTGCCATACAAATAAAAATTTTGTAGGTTTTAGTATAAAAAACTGGTGGATAGATATAAATTTTTCGGAGTTTTTTTATAGCAGTCTAACAGCTTAATATCATCAGTAGCGTGACAACGGGGGGTTCAAGGTGTAAATAAAACACAGGCCGCCAGACCCCGGATACGCCCATGTACACACTATTTTTTTAAATAAATTGCATCTCACGCAGCTGAATAATATTATCAATCATTATCAAACATGATCTGCTAAACATACTACAATATTCGTATTCATATATTTAAAAAAAAAGTCTGCTTTGTCGCAAAACTTAATTGATATACGCATTTAAGTAGCGTCTAAAAAGGGTTGAATAAATTACTATTTTTCACTTGGAGTAAATTAAATAATAATTTTTTACCTTCCTCGCTATATACAGTACAGCTATAGTGGAAGGTATTGTGATCGTCATGTAGGATTTGAAGCAAATGCGCATTTATGCCAAACATTTTTAACCTAAACATTTTGACTAATACACAGGTTTTGGGAGACCGACAAAGCGGGCCCTACATAGACGTTTGTGTGTCTGTATACACTTTACAGTCCAGACGCCTTAACTTGAAAAAAACAAATTTGACTACAAGATTGCTAACTGCAATAGGATAAAACTGCAAGAAAATGACGTTGGTCCGCCACAAAAACGGTGGGAGGGGAGGGATTCAAAATAGACGCGCTCAAAAAAGTACCTTAAATTCGTATTCTACGCATGTGGAATAGCCGATCTACGCAAACGCTATCTCCCTATCAGCTCCGACTGCCCCCACTATTTTCAAAAATGTATTACATCATTTAGGAATTTGGGCTTCAAAATCGGTATGAGCATGTTAGATGACAATAAGAACAACTTATCATTGAGAAAACATCACTGAGGGGTTTTCTGGTCTTTAAATGAATAATTGCATAAATATCGCTATCAGCCAAAAGTGTATTGGACGCTAAAAATTGATTTTGAGATTTTATTGAATAAACATTGATTGCAACTAGAAAACGCAAAATATCATAAAAGCGAGCAATTGCAATAATGAACCCGTATAACCACACAATACAGAACCTATATCGAACCTGTATTTAAATCTTTAGTCGATACAGGCTTTCTGTACCCTATGGATAGCGCGACGATAGAGATTACATATCGATTGGGTATAGTTGTCTTTACTAACTCTGTATATAAGATGTAAAGCTCCTGTACAGACAACATATAGTTAAAGTACAGATGCAGTTAAGATTGCGTATAGAGCACATGAAGGTACTGTAAAGATACGATATAGGTTTTTAAAGATACTATTCCGATGCTGTATCGTCCAAATTAAGGTGCGGTATAGATAATTCAAGCAATTAATTTTAGATAAAAACAAAAAAATATTTTTTTACGCTATATATTTATTTAGCGGATATATTTTCTTTTATAATATTTTATACAACTTCTGTATTTTTTTAGCTAATTTCACTTACACTAATGTATTTATTGATAAATTTTTAATTTTAAAAATGCGCTACATACTTTACCTTAGCGGGGAATCGAACTGGCCATCTTTGGTTTGTGAGTCGGTCTCCTTGCACCCTGAGCTAATCTCGCCTCTTATAACATTCGACCGCTAAATGTTTTAAGAGTATTACATTAGGTTATGATGGACAATATGATACAAATGTACTACCAAGAATTACAGGTTAGGGTTAAACCGTTTTCTTTTTTGCAGTAAAATTTATAGTGACGTTGCATAATATCTCGTTAATAGTGTAGAGTAAAATCATTTTATAAATAGTTGGTAAAGTGTATCGTTTGCAGCTTTGCTAAGTTTTTAATAAACTGATGCCGAAACAACAAAAGACAACTACGTAGTGTGCATACAAGCGAAGTGGGAAAAAGCAGATATAAACGACGTTAGATTATATATAGTATTAAAATTTCAAGAAACACGTGAAAACAGACTATTTTGATAGAGTAAAGTATTAAGAAAAATAAACAGTGAAGAATTATAGGGGATAAAATATAAAACAGTTTTAGTAGGTTCAGACATTTCGAGAATCTTACTTCGAAATAATTGATGTCTTTGTATTATTTTACCACCAACTATTTTAAAGTACATTATTTCTGAATTTCCCGCCATTGCTGTCAGAATTGTAATTTCAAGAAAAAAATATCACGTAATTGTTCATGTTGATGTCGGTTCGTACTTTGTACTGCTGGCGCTGGGATAAGCTTTAAATATCTTTATCTTTTTGGTGAGTGGACTTTCCAAACAGGTCTGTTTATAAACCCCCATAAAGGTTTAGAGCTATTCTTCAGCCATGCATTGTTTAACGTCCGGCTTGGTTTTAGGTTTTACCGTTAAGAAAGTTTCTTTGCAATTGAGTCATTCTTATTGTGTTTCGCTGGAACTTTTAGCCGATGAAATATATTTATTTACAAAGTTTTTCCAATTACATGTTCAAAAACACTTTACTTCTAGTGCTTTAGGTGATTTTTTGGCCTTCTGGGGGGGGGGGGGGGTTAATTACCCCTATCGAAAATAACTCCACATTGGAGACAGCAGCCTTGGTTAATGATTATGTCATAAATTATTATTATAATTGTAGGAAGCACACAAATCTCCAAGGTTCCATCAAATTCGTAAACTTTAAATTCTTGATCTTGTTGATGCGCCATTTTTAACGTTTTTACACACAAGGCCAACTAATAAAGATAGTGTTTAGATTGACGCTATACACAGCGATTTTAGGCTTAAGATAAAACTGTAAAGACAGGCAGTATATATTTAGCGAATCTAGGAATAAAAAGCCGTGGAAAAAAAAGCCGGGGTATAAAAAGCCGGGAAAAAAAAGCCGCGGAAAAAAAAGCCGGGGGAAAAAAAGCCGGCGGAAAAAAAAGCCGATGGTATAAATATTAAACATATTTAATAAATAAATACTTATTAAATCCCAAAATAACAACTACTACAATAATTTGTACAAACTTTATTTTATGTCAGAAGACAAAGTGTTATAATAATACACATTATTATACATTATTATTATATTATTATATTATAATACACACAATTATAGTAATACACATTAAAATTATAATAATCATCATAATAATAATATAGAGACTTACACATTTATTTAATTACAAATGTAATTGAGTAAAAGAAAAACACTCTTTACATTTCCCATTAGAAAGCAAACAGGTTTCTAAATTTAGTAGTAGTGGTAGTAGTTAGATGTAAGTCTCTATATTATTATTGATATTATTATAATTTTAATGTGTATATAAACAGTTTGTCTTCTGACATAAAATAAAGTTTGTACAAATTATTGTAGTAGTTGTTATTTTGGGATTCAATAAAAATGAAACTTCACAATTTTTTAGTCATTCTATGCTCCCTTAGTAGTGGATCAAATCATTGTTTTCTTTGCTTCAAGTATTTATTTATTACATATGTTAAATATTTATACCATCGGCTTTTTTTTTCGCCGGCTTTTTTTTCCGCCGGTTTTTTTTTCCGCGGCTTTTTTTTCCCGGCTTTTTATACCCCGGCTTTTTTTTCCACGGCTTTTTATTCCGCCTACCATATTTAGCACAGATTCCATAAAGACAAAATCGGTAATTGCGCTACAGGTGCGATATAGCCTGCATGAAGATATTGTAGAGATTTGTTAAAGGTACAACTGTAAAGACAATCAGTATATATTTTCTACAGATCCGATAAAGATAAAATCCCTGCTAGAAGTACCGGTGCGGTATAGCATAGAATAAGATGTGATACAGATGTGATAAAGATAAAACTGTACTGGAAACAAGTATAGATATCATATAGATGCGGTAAATATTTAATCTATACAGTTAAGGTATAGGCTAAAGTACAGCTCCGATACATATTACACCTGTATCACGTAATCTTTACCGCATCTTTAAATATCTCTATCGCCTAGGACATCTTTATAGATTTGGTTATACGGGAAGGGGGGGGGGGGATGCTCTGCTTCAATATAGACGCGCTTTAAAAAAATGTAGATTTGATTTCTACACATGTCAAATAACCGATTTGCGCGAACGATTTCCTTATCACTACCCTGCCCCTATCAACGATTTTTTGTTGTTTCGAAAATTTACGAATTTCGGCTTCAACATCGGTATGAGCATGTTAAATGACAATAGAATTAACATTCCATTGAGAGAACACCACTGAGAGGTTTAATTTTGGCCGTTTACCTGAACAGAATAATTAAGTAATCGCCCAAAAATTGGCATCGCCAAATTATGAAATTAATGTCTTTGGATAAAAATAGTTGCAACTAGAAAAAACAAAATATTATAAGATCACTCCGCTGCTTCAAAAAATTAGTAGAAGGTGGAAGGGTGTCTATTTAAAAATGCACTTGGAAAAGAACCTTAGATTCGTATTCTACACCTGTCAAATAGCCGATCTGCGCAAGCCCGATATTTCTACCACTTCCCAACGAATTTTCTATGTAAATAAAATGTAGGAATTTCGGCTTCAAAATCGGTATGAACATGTTAAATGACAATAAGAAAGCACTTCTGGGAGGTTTCTTTTGGTCGTTTGCTGTACAGTTTAATTGGATAATCGCCAAAATAAAGACTATAACCAAATAATGAAATCGAATTTAGATTTCAACGAATGAATATAGTTTACAGTTAACAAATACTAAGTACAAATTAACAAATTTTTAAAATATTTTCCTAAACTCTAATTTTTTTTTAAATTTTCGAAAATTTTTTAAATTTCCTAAAATTTTCAAAATTTTCAAATTATATCAAAATATTCAAAAATTATATATATATACATCGGTTCATAACGTTCTTCGACGTCTTCCGATTCCCAGTCTCCATTCTTCTCTATCTCCCCACAACTCTTCTTCTATTCCTCTCTCTCTCATTTCTTTATCTATCCCTTCTCTCCAACTCTTCCTCGGTCTCCCCCGTTTTCTTTTCCCCGGTGGTTTCCATTTTAAAATTTGTTTCGGGATGCGTTGTTCTGGCATTCTTTGGACGTGGCCGTACCATTTCAACTGCTTCGTCTTTATATCGTCTACTATTGTGTGCGTGACTTCCATCATTTCTCGTATTCTTTCGTTGGTAATTCTTTCTAGTCTAGATTTTCTTGCCGCTCTTCTCCAATAATCCATTTCCGTTGCTTCTAAGGTTTTCTCGGATTTGATTTTTAACTGCCACACCTCGCTTCCGTATGTGACTATGCCCTTTATAATAGTGTTATATATATATTGTTTGTTTTTTTTTGATATTTGTGAATCCCATAATACACTATTTAGTAAAGCTATTGCTCTTCTGCCTTGGGTGTTCCTCTCTTTAATTGCTTCATCTAGTGTCCCATCTTGCGTTATTTTCATCCCTAGATACTTGTATTTCTGGCTATTCTTTATTTTCTGTCTATCGTTTAATATCAGGTCTTGCTGAGTTCCGCCTATACACATATATTCCGTTTTTTCCATATTTACTTCCAACCCCCACTTCTTGTACTCTTCGATTAATTTCCGCGTCATGTATTCTAGGTCGTCGTACTCCTGTGCTATTACGACCTGGTCGTCAGCAAAACATAATGTGTATAAGGTGGTATTGGCTAATGGTATGCCCATATTTCCACATTTTCTTTTCCACACCTTCAACGCTTGTTCTAGATATATTTTGAATAATGTTGGGGAAAGACAGCATCCCTGTTTTAGTCCTTTGTTAACATAAAAACCATTTGAAGTCTGTTTCCCAATTTTCACTTTCGATATATTGTCTTTGTATAAACTTTTTACAGCTTTAATCAAGTTTGTGCTTATGTTAGTTCTCTCTAGGGCTTCCCATAGCTTTTCCTGTGGAACGCTATCATATGCTTTCCTTAGATCCACGTACAATACGTGTACTTCTTGGTCGTATGCCATTTTCTTTTCTATTATTTGAGTCAAGCTGAACAGATGATCTACCGTCGACCTCCCTGCTCTAAAACCCGCTTGCTCTTCTGCTTCCATGTCGCTGTACTCTTTTTCTATTCTATTTTTTAGCAGTTTTCCATACACCCTACTAACTGAGCTTGTTACGGCTATTCCTCGGTGATTTTCGCAATCGTTCCTGTTTCCTTTTTTATAAATTGTTGTTATTGTAGATGTTTTCCATTCACTCGGTGTTTCCGTTTTATCACTGCACTTTTGGAACAATTAAATGTTAAAAAACCCAGTATAAAGCCTCGGAATGGACGGATTCAATATTCAAAAATTACCATTTTCAAATTTTTAAAATTTTCTCAAACTTTCTGACTTTCAATACATTTGTTATATCTAAATTATTAAAAATTATGTCAAAAGTTTAGAAATTTTCAAAAAATTATTGTGCAAAAACAGGCCACACGATTTAATCAAATGCCACCAGCTCCTACAGCTGAGAATGAGCTTAATTTTTGTTCTTGTTCTAGCTCCTTAATTTCTCTCTGACGACTTCTATGAATTTTTGAAAAATGTTGCTTTAACGCGTACCTATTTACTCAAAAACGAGTTTTCAGAATGGGATAAAATTTGATACTGTAAATGCTCCAAAGGTTCACAATGTTACAAACTACCAAATTTTGTGGTAACTTCGAAGTGAATCAAATTTCAAAACTATGACATTAAAAGAAAATATTGCTCAAACACTGGCTATACGTTTTGTTTTCAATCTACATGGTAATAGAGCTAGGGATGAGCTACAAATTGGGTTGCGTCCGAGTCTGCTAATTTTTATGTGAAAACCTCTATGAATTTTTGAAAATCAAAATTTCATATTTCTTTATTTAATAAACGGGGGACGATAAAAATGTTTGTTTAAGCTAAATTGCTCAGAAGTGATAGTAGAGTAAGTTTCGCAACTAGGTGCAGAAAAAATAAAGGAGTTAATTGTATCCCTCCCACCCAAATTTTGTCGTTGAATTTGTACTTTCATTTTTGTTGTTTTTTCATACAAAAGATTCCTAATTTATTCTCTTAAAAAAATTGAGTTTCCGTTTTTATTTAATAAAGTGTATGTGGTTAAATGAGTCTAATTCAAGTATTCCGTTTGCTTGTAGTATACCGTTGACTTTCATTTATTGGTTATTAAATTAGTTGCGTAAAAAAATATGCTGCGTTTCCAGCTGCACAAACACTATTATGTATGTTGCAATTTAAAAATAATGTATGTACATTATTGCATGGATTTATGGTTCAGGACACAGGCGTTCGATCACACGTTAGCTGAGCCGCTGTAGTGGCGGAACTCAGGCAAAACGTTCATGTAAACATACTTCTGAAATTTAATAAAATAATTTCTAATATATAGGAAGTCTAGGTAAAGAGCTTCATTCATTTTTAAGTTCTTCTTTTGAAACGTACTAATGATTTTTATGATTTTCCTGATACTTGTCTAACTTTTGCTTTATATGGAAGCGCCCTTGTGCTACCTTACTTTTTTAAGGATCTCAATATATCAATTACAATAAATCAATGTACTAAGCTTATATTTCAATATATTAAGAAA
The DNA here is from genome assembly GCA_958336395.1 of Ctenicera cuprea. Taxonomy (NCBI): domain Eukaryota; kingdom Metazoa; phylum Arthropoda; class Insecta; order Coleoptera; family Elateridae; genus Ctenicera; species Ctenicera cuprea. The sequence goes on along the minus strand of OY284491.1, from coordinate 49,409,138 downwards.
ATATCTTAATATATTGAGATAATAGTGTATGGTCTTGACGTAATGCTTCTATACAGAATGTCCGGAAATTTTATGTATAAAATTTATGTGACGCATTTTAGGCCCTAAACTAAACAAAAAGCAGCCGAACAGACCGCCACAGTACTTTGCTCGCATAGGTCCATTTTTTTTCTATTCTCTGAATCAATCTAATACTTTAATTTCTGCTGTAGAAGCGATGTCGGTCTGGGACATTGGGGCGCCGCCGCTCGGGTGCGGTCGTTAGCGCGCCGCCGTCAGGGTGCAGGACACTAAGCGCGAGGACACTAGGCGCGAGGACACTAGGGCGCAGGCCATTAGGACGCAAAAACGTTAGGGCGCAAGGACACTATTGCTTGAATCAACTTACGCATGCTGCATGCATAAGTGATATTATATTAGCAGAAAAGGAATTATATTTTAATAGCAGATTTTCGTAATCGGGTGCGAAACTACTCGCAAAACAAGTGCCTTAGTTAATTATCGTAACTGTGCGCAAAGATTAAATTGCTATTCTGCAGGAAGACATAAACAAACCGATGAAATATCAAATCAAAAGAAAACAAACTTATGAAATCCGATTTATAGTTAAAATTTCAACTTTCGTACGCACAATTCCAATTGTTTTTGCGCTTTATTTACACAAACTATTACACTCAAACTAGATGGACATAAATATGTTTTTTGTTTGTTGAGGTAAAGTCACCACAAATTGTACAATTAAGATGTTTAACACGTGAGTCATATCAGAAATACTTCCATGTTGGTTGGTGTTAATGTTTTGGCAACATCAATAAACCTAAGGTGAAGATATCCCCAATTGAAAGAACACCGGCTCTAGAATGATTTCGTGGCCAACACATCTTGAAACCAGTTTCTTGATATCCGGGGGGGAGGGGGGCTAGTATCAACTTGTGCGTCAAATTCTTCGTATACGTATATAGCCCCTCTGGCCTTTTTGATCATTGCTCAACTGTTCAGGTCAACAACCAAATTGATGTCATTCAATAGGTTCGTACCAATTATTTTAGTAGAAATTTTAACATTTACTGAGAAAAAAGTAGAGGACCATGGGGGGGGGGGGGGGGGGGGTAAGGATTCGTACTTGCGCAGATGGGTTGTTGTTTATGCGTAAAATAAATATTCGAACTTCTCTTTCTATACGCCTATATTTAAGCAGATCACCCCTAATTGTCATTTAACATGTTTATTCCGATTTCAAAGTCGAAAATCGTAAATGTTTGGAAAAACAATAAATTGCTGAGGGAGGGGGGTCAGGAGGCTGGCATAAATCTCGCACTTGAGCAGATCGGCTATTTGACATGCTTAGAAATATAGAGCCCTCCCTTTTTTCGCGGACCAATCTTACTACTTTAGGGTTCCATCCTAGTGTGATCACCAATCTTCTTCTTCTTTCTCTAAATCCCATTTATGCCTCACGGCGTTGGGTTTTTGGTCCATTTCTTGTAGTTGGTTCTGTCTCTAGCCAAAATCCTTGCTTCTGCGATGGTTTTCCGTCTTGTCTCTACCATTCTTCTGATGTTTTCTTCCCACTGTATCTTCGGTCTTCCTCTTGTTCTTTTGCCATCGGGTCGCATTTCCAACATTTTCTTGGGGATCCTTTCGTTTCTCATACGTACTAAGTGCCGTACCAGTTTAGCTGTTTTTCTTCTATTTCGTCCACTAATGGTCTTAGGTCTAGTTCATCCCTTATACTTTTGTTCCTCACCCTGTCTCTCCTTGTTTTTCCTTGTACTTTTCTGAGGTATATCATCTCAGCTGCGGTCACCATGGATTTATGTTTATCGATCATTGTCCACGATTCTGCACCATATGTGAGGGTTGGTGTATATATTGTTTTGTACAGATGTATTTTGGTTTTTGTGCTAATTTCTTTCTTTCCTATTAGGGTGTTGTTAATCTGGTAGTACACTCTGCTCGCCTTGCTTATCCTGTTTCTCACTTCTTGTTCTATCTTTCCATTCGTGCTGATTATTGTTCCCAGATATTCATATTTATCCACGTATTCTAATTGTTGGCCATTTACGCTTATGTTTGGGTTTTCTCCTGTTCCTTCTTTTGTGACTTGTAGGATTTTGCTCTTCTCGATGTTTATCTCTATTCCTTTTTCTTGTAAGCATGTGTTCCAGATGTCTAAGTTTCTTTGTAGGTCGTTTATGTTCCCTGATATTAGGACAATATCATCAGCATATACCAGTCCTTGTGTGTATACTGGGTTTAGATTATGGTAGCCTAGTCTTGTGGGTCTTGTTCGTCTCTTTGCTGTTTTTATTATTTGGTCCATATAAGTGATGAATAGTAGTGGGCTCAGGCTGTCCCCTTGTTTTACTCCGTTTTTTATTTCGAAATTCTCCGATGTCCTTCCGTTTACTCTGACGGTCCCTAGTACATTGTGGTATATACTTTTGATGACTCTTTGCAGCTTTGGGTCAGTTTGGAGTCCTTCGAGTGCTTCCCATATGCGTTTTCTTGGTACTTTGTCGAAAGCTGCTCTAAGATCTAGGAAGCTTAGGTATAAGGTTTTGTTTCTTTCTATGGCTTTCTCTATCATGATTCTTAGTGCATATATATGGTCTTGTGTTTATCTGTTTGGCCTAAAAGCCGCTTGCTCTTCCTCTAGCTTGTTTTCGATTTGTGTCCTTAGGCGCTTTTCTACTATTTTGGAGTAGATTTTTAATGTAACTTGTGCTAAACATATGGCTCTGTAATTATCGCAATTGGTCGGGTCTCCTTTCTTGTGTATCGGTATTATGATATTTTTTTCCCAGTCCTGTGGTATCGTTTCTGAATCCCATGCCTCTTGGAATATTTTTATCAGCCACTTTATGATTGTTGGTCCTCCATATTTTATGAGCTCCGGTGTTATTCCATCCTCCACTAGTGCTTTTCTGTTTCGTGTTCCTCTTAGAGCGTTTTTGATTTCTTCTTCACTGATTTGATTTTCTACTCTTCCTTCTCTATTTTCTTGATTGTTTGGTCCTTCTGGCTGTATGGCTTCGTCTTCTTCGTTGTCAAATTTAGCTGCAAAGTAGTCCCTCCACGTTTTTAGGATGTTGTCGCTTTCTGTTTGTAGTTGCCCATTTTGGTTCTTGATATTTCTTATTTGGGTACCAGGGTGTCCTTTGAGTTTTTTAACTATGTTCCAGAACTGTTTCTGGTTTTCTGAGTGGCTTTCTTCTAGCTTATTTCCAAATTCTTCCCAGGAATCATTTTTGGCTTGCTTTACTGCTTCCTTTGCTTCATTCCTCTTCTGTATGTATAGTTGTTTGTCTTCTTCTGTATTTGTCCTTTTGAAACTATACCACGCTTCTTTCTTGCGTTTTATCTTCTCTTTGACTTGATCATTCCACCACTTCGTTCGTTTCTGTAGGTGGCCTATCTTATATCTTTTACACCCGCATACTTTTTCTGCTGTTTGGATTATTGCCTCTTTGAATTTCTTCTATCTCTCGTTGATATCTCGTTGATTGTCGTCCGGTTCTCTTTCTTCTAATCTGTTAAGTTTTGTTGTTAATTGTCTTTCATACTCTTCTCTTTTTTCCAGATTTTCTAAAGCCTCTACTTTTATTTTTTCATATGTTCTTGATTTTTCTTTAGGGGGAGGTCTTATCTTCATGTCTGTTACTACTAGTCGATGGTCTGTATGTAATTCTGCACCTCTAATAACTTTCACATCTTCTACTGCATATCTCATGCTTCTAGTGTATGTTATATAGTCTATGATACTTTTTTGTCCTCTCTGTGCCGCTTCATATGTGATTTTGTGTATGGTTTTGTGTTTGAACCACGAGTTTCCTATTAATACTTGGTTGTTGATGCAGAAATGTATCATCCTTTGTCCGTTATTATTTAGTGTTTCCTCTCCTTCATGGTCTCCCATTGTTCCATACCCTTGCTGTTTGTTGTTTGCTGTCCGGGCGTTCCAATCTCCGATAATCATAATGTGTCGGTTTCTAGCTTGTACTTTATCTATTGTTCTTTGCAACTCTTCGTAGAAAGAGTCTTTATCTCTCATGTCTGAGTCTTCGGTTGGTGCATATTTTGAATTATTCCTATCTTCTTTTCTAGCTCTAGGTTGATGGTTATAATCCTCGAGTTCACCAATCTCTTAAACTTAATTGAATATTCTTCGCTAAGACATGTGAGCTGTAAAATATATACACACCAACACACACAGACACATATACAAACATCATAGTGAAACCAGGTTTTTGATATTATTGGACCCAAAAATGTGATTATCCGTAAAAATTACAATTTTTAAAATGTTGACGATCATAATAATTGTAAACAGCTACACTCCAACTTAAAAAAATCTAAGAATTTCAAGATTCATCTTTTTTAACCCCTAACCGATACTTTAGAGGCTCCAAGGCAAATTCTGAAAACGTCGAGAAGTATAAGTTCAAAGTATAAAAAATAAAGATTATACATTTATTAGAATATTGTCGAGATTCTTCTTTCTTAAATATTTCTTTCTAAATTAAAAAAAAAGTATATTTAAAATTTTACAATTATTTTTTGAAAGTTCACGAAAATTTGAAAGTTTAACAAACTTGTAAAAAAACTTCAGCATTTTTAAATAACATTTTTAGAATTTTTTAAAAATATTTTAGATGCAATAGTTACCACAAATTTTCATAACTTTTAAAATACTCTGTATTGCAAAGCTATAAAGTTTTGTAAATTGCGAAATTATCAAAAATTAAGAAAATGAAAGTTTTGTAACTTGAAAAATTTGGAAATTTGTAAAGTTCGCAAATTAATATTTTTTTTAAATTTTCAAAAATTTTAGCAACTTTGAAAATAATTATATTTTTTTTCAAAACTTTAAAATTGGAAATTTAAGGAACTGTACGTTTCTGTAAATAATTAATATTTTGAAAAAATTTTAAATATTAGTTTTAGTATTTTTTAACTGAAACAATATTTATTCGTTAAAATCTCAAAATTGATGTTTTCACGATTATTGTATTAAACTGTTCAGGTAAGCTACCAAAACGAAACCTTCCAGAATATTTTTATTCCAGGCAAGTTTTTCCTGTTGCCTCTACAACGAGTTTGGCGAGGAAACGCATATGAAAAGAAGCAGTTGGTATATGCGAGGAAGGTCTCGTAGCTCTTACCCGACAGCTTAAAAATTATTTTGGTGCCTAAAATGCGTCATATACATTTGGGCATTGAATTTTCGGATACCCTGTATAAAAGCAGTTCGTCAATAGCATACGATATTATCTCAATATATTGAGATAACATCTTAATGTATTGACATAACATAAATATAACGAATTCTTTTCTCATATATTGAGATGTTTAAAAAGGTGAGATGGTACTAGGGCGCGGGCGGTTCCGTACCTTTAATTATCAATATCTTGCTTTTTAAACGTTGCTCGTTTTGATATTTTCAATAGAAATTATATCAAACAGTAATTGGTAACATTTACAATTTATTTTCAACTACTAAGTACAGAACCCTGCAGTTAATACAACTGTACCGAGATATTTTTCCTGTATTTTCACTTAAACAAACAATTATGTATTATTTTTAATGTTTTAATCCATTATTAATAAAATAGAAAACTCCTTTTACGTTTGGTGTCTCTCCAAAGCCGTATCTTTCTTTATAAGTACAATTTAGATTGCGGAATTGCTGTTACCAACACTAGTTTTATATCAAGATATTCTACTTCGCTTTTAGATGGCAGCATCTCCCGACTCCCTGAAAATTTAAATATAACAAAACTTTTAGTCGAATAGCATAGGGAAGATACATGTATGAAATTTGGTTCAGGGCTAGAACTGCCTAAAATACACATTTTCAGATATGGAGGACAAAAAAAATTCTCGGCAGAGAGGAGTCATGACGTTATCAAAATGTACGCCGCTTCGAAACGCTTTTATCATTATATTTTGCTCAATTTCTATTTTTTTAAATGAAAGCTCTTCAAATTCTCTTTAAGATAAGTAGGTGAAAGTTCCCAGTTTGTTGATAATCACATAGTTATTAAAAAAAAATGATAATGACGAGTAATAATTTTTTTAAGATTCGTCGTAAAAGTTGCTTTTTATTTAATTTGGTATAAATAATGTATCTTGTAATTTTTTGTATGACAAGCCGTTAGGCCGTAATCCTTGATCGAACACTTAACAACTAGCGGGCGGACTGCTTTGTCGCTCCGCACCGTCGCGTCGCTCCGCACCGTCGCGTCGCTCGTAATAACTATCATAAGTTGTCTTGTAATGCGACCACTAGCAAATATCAGTTTTTAGAACATCTTGGAAATTTTGTTGCCACGCTAGTACCTACAATGCTTTCGTTTTTGATTTTGAAGACCAAACACGAAAACTTCATTGATGATCCAGCTGAAATGCCACATTAAGACGCTCAAGAGATGCTCATTCAAGATGATGCTCAAGAGGTTCCTGGAGATAACTCTTTATTAGGTAATCCAAACAGCACACATCAGATAACATATATTGTTGATGATAATCCAGCTTTCGTTCATATCATTCCATCAAACGTGGAAAAAACATTTTAAGAGTACAGTGAAGCTGTAAGAAAATATATATCAACCTTGTCATCTCATCTTCTCTCCACTCTTCCCTTTAAATTCTCCATCAAAAATATCTCATTTGGATCGTTTATTTCGCTTACTACCACACTTAATTTTATTGTTCTCTAAATTCATCCTAACATATTGATGAAAACATTTCGAGGCAGCACGACGTTCACATTGATGACGTCATAGCTCCTGTTCGTGGAGGAATTTTTTTATCACTGGTTAAATGTTCTCTTAAAATCAGGAAATTCATGACGTTTTCTTTGGTAAATAATCTACTAGAGCGAATTTGATTGCTTATACCTATCGTGTTTTACAGTACCTCGTTATGTTGAAACAAAACGCAGCTTTTACCTTCAAAGGGTTTAATGTAAGTGATATGTAAATAAGTGGGAGTGAGAAATCCCACAGGAAGGTTCAAAGAATATTTAAATAAAACCAGTTCGAACAATATGCAATTCTATCAAACCAATATATTCGTTTTCGTATTCTAAACTTCCATCAAACATTTGACTATTAAAGTTAAAAGAAACGTTGCACTATTGTCTGCATCCTTGCGGATGTTTTTCAAGTTTTATTTTGTTGACTTAAATGGGGCTGTAGAAGTTGGAACACTCTAAAACTTTAAGTGTTGTATTTGATTTTATTCGCCAGTTGTGGTTAGCTGCTAAAGATGCTGTCTAGACTACTAATGGTTTCTTCAAAGTTTAGTTCTTGAAACTTTTATTATAGTCAAAGAAAATTTTATTTCTTTATTTTTTTTTGTATAGAATCTTATTAATGTTGGTGATAGCGTTGCGCCGACAGTAAAATAAGTATTCATTGATTTTACTGAAACTCATTAAATGCAGCCACTAGCCTTCTTTCGAACGAAATTTAAAAAGTTGGTTTCACCCTTTTGGAAAGCAACCTTCGTCACACTGTATCAATAAATTAATAAAACAGTTTTACCGAACGAAGCTACAAAAGGTATTTGATTACTTTCTTGTTGTTGATTTTTATTTTAAAAAACATTGTTCAAACCGCCGATGTTAGAACACTTAACCAATACAAATAGAGAAAGGGGAAGTAAGAGTCCGCAGCTAGTGTTGTTTCTTTACTACCTATGTTGTTTTTAGGCAGATTGGTCTCAATACGTTTTATTTTCGATATTGATTTTAGTGGACATCGATTTTAACGGAAATACACGTTGCGGGGCTTAAGGAACCCAAAAAAGTGGTTTTTAAAAAATGTCTGTCTGTGGGTGTGTAGGGGGGTGGGTGTGTGGGTGACGCCTCTACAGACGAAAGTACTGGACCAATTTTGTTGAAATTTTAAATCAAGGGGTATATTGAAAATTCAGTTCTAGTTAAGTGTTTCAAAAAACTCCGAAATCGAAAACGAAAGTTGGATACGTTTTTTTGGTAGCTTTTTTTACCAAAACTAAATTTTGGAAATTTAAGCTTGAGATCTGAGAGAAGAACTTAAAATAAATCGAAAACCTTTTTACCGAACTTTCTAGCTTAAAGATGGCGGGCGCTACAACTCTTTTAAAATTTCGACTTTAACGTCCATTTACTCAAAAAGTAGTTGTCCGATCGGGATCAGCTACAACTTGTTTAAGAGTCCTTTGTGGGTAGTATAAGATGAAGCAAAAGTAATGTCAAAAATCGGAAAACGATCACAATGGCGCTGCTTCAAAACTTTGAAAATCTTCAAACAAATATGTTTAAAAAACTGCCCACACAGTTTTATTTAAACGTTCTAAGCCGATAGAGCTTGCAGTGAACTACAAATTTATTTTTTACTAGAGGAGAGGCAGACCACGTGCAAGATGGAAAACCAGAATAGAAGAAGCTATGCGGTCTAGAAATCTAGAAGAAGACGATTGGACAGACCGCCAACATTGGCGTCTAAGATGCGAAAGGCGGCAAACGCCGTAGAAATTCGCAAATATATATACTAATCTTCTAAACTTTACTCTGACGGCTACCAGAAATTTTTGAGAAATTTGAAATTGAATAATTACTTATTTAAAAACTCAAACGCCGATCGTTTTAAACTTTTATTAGTGTGATAAACTATTTAAAGTACTTTATTAGAAGAAGCAAGAATTTTCAACTATTTAAAAAATTAAGAAAAAAAAACAATACTTTCTAATATCAACAGTAGGGCGGGCGGTTCCGTTCTTACTGTTCTTATACGGTATGCGACATCGTAAGGTTGCCTATATAAATTGTTTTCTTAGAAATATAACATACGGTGAAATGAGAGGAAAGTTTAAGTATAGGAAGGTGCGTTTAAAAACCATCTATAAATATGCACTCTTTGCGGTGAGTAAACTGGTAGCGGTTCATGAACCAGTTAGTCGGTAGGGAAATAACATTGTGTGACATGTTCCCACAGAAAGCTCCAGTTGTTTCAATAACGACGACGAATAGATGTTTTAGGCTCATTTTTTATAAATTCTCTAGCAGCGTCGATGTTTTATTTACTACGTTTTTGTGGTCGTGCGCTACCCTATTTTCTAGCGATACTTCACGTGTCATAAAAAAAATTTTACACATCTAAGTAAAGTATGTTTAAACTGTTTGTAGTCAACAACAACTTCTGCAAAATTGGCCCTAAATTCTTCCAGCCAGTCATATACGGAATATGTCCAAACCTTGTCCACCTTACGTCCGCTATGAAAAATATATTTCTGCTCTAACGTGTAAACTATTTCGTAACAATTAATGCAATTGATTTGTGAATCTGTTCGTATTTTGGTTTTACAAAAACTAGTGTTACCCCAGCACACAATGCACTGACAGACAGCGTTGATAGAACCGGCGAAATGTCAAGTCACGTGATGCAATAGTTCCACTAATGACACGCGACGTTATTGTAGAGGGCGCCCCAAGTGACGCGCGTCTAGCCGACCGTCATGTATATTATAAATTAAAATAATTATTATAAAAAATCGAATAAAAATATAAAAATGTTTCATTTTCCATCTGTGGAACTTTCATTTAAAAAAAAAATGGTCCAAATTGGTGAAGCGGTAGCCGCTGGAGGAAGGGGAGAAAAAAACCCTTTGTGCTTTTATATATGTATGGATGTTTTCTACGTGATGGAAGGAATGCCTACTCAAAACATAGAAAGAACAATCAAACAACAATTTTGCCAACTCGTCCAACTTAACTGTCAAATCTACGTATAACTTATGCGCTCGGATATGCTCACCCGTAAACCGAATTAAACGTCAGCTAAATTGTCCTTCTTTTTTCAACACTTGTTATAAAGCGTTTAAAGTATAGAGAATGTCGCAGCCAACACTGCCCAGCTTTATAACTTCTTCAATTTAAGAGGTACAGTTTTAATTTTTTTTAAATGTTTTACTTTTAAGCGTTTAACGTTGGCTCCAAATCAACAATATAAGTTTTAAATTGTATTGACCTATTTTAAATTACGTCATTTTGTGTATACTTCTAAACACCAGTTAAAAAGAATTTTTTTCTTTTACGTGATTTTCATATGTTTAGTTAAAAATGTTATTGAAAAGTGGCCAATTTTTGTAAAAATCGTTAAAAATTACTAACGGAAAATACAACAAAATAAAAATCGTTAATATGTATTACCATTAATAGTAATCTAAAAAAAAAAGTTCTACGATAATCTACAAAATGTATGTAAAAAGGTGTATAATAATTGCAAATTTAAATATTTTTTTAATTTGATGAAATCTTTGAAAATTTTAGAAATATGTATACGGAAACTGTTTTGAAAATTCGTTTGTTGATTACCTATCCGCAACCTACCTTTAAAGTATAGTTTCGGAAACACCCTATACATAAAAAAACTTTAACTAAACTAAAACTAACTAAAAAAATTTAACCCTGATTATATGTCTATATCATTTTATTAGAATACATAAACGAAATTTAAAAAACTAAAAGGTATTTAATGACAAAAGTTTGAGAAACACTGGGCTAGGACACTATTAAGCAGTTGAAGATAGCCAATTTAAATATTTGCTGCAGCAACTGTAAACTACCTATTTAGTGAATGTTTTTAATGTTTCTCTTGAAATTTTTCTTTTGTAACGGTAAGCAAATGTATTACTAGTGAAAAGAAAAAACTCAAAACGTTCAGAAAAAAAAATAGGAAAAACAGTTTACTATTTGAAAAAATTGTTTGATGACGTTACTAGGTATTTAAAAACAATCTTGGGCACAACCCCCATAGCGTATTTTCCTTAATATAATGATGAAAAGTACTTCACCTTAGTCGTAACTCCCAACTTGGTGATAAGCTATTATTTGTCTTTTGATCACAACGTCTAATTATCGTTTTGGACACTACCATTGATCATTAGACATAGGCCACAACTCCAACTTTTCGTTTTGGTCACAACTCCCACTGCCTTCCTGGTCATAACTCCTAATTATCAATTGTTGATTGTTTATTTGGTAATCGTACAGCTCTAGTTGTGACAGAGAAAGTAAAATTTAGAATTGAGGACTGTGACCAAAAGAAAAAGTGGGCAATGTTATCAAAAAGATAATTGGGTGTTGTTACCAAGGTGGGCGTTGTGACCAAAATTTGGCGACTATGACTGAACACAGCAAAATACACCGTGGGAGTTATGACCTGTAAGGATTATGACCAGGTTCCCTTATAAAGCATTACATAACATAACGGTTGGAGTAATGTGACAAAATTGGTACGTAAAAAAATTTTGCTAAGCGTATTGGTTTTTAAAATAAACATTTAAGCCAGATTTGTGCTGTTTCCACGAGGAAGCCTGTATAATTATGTAAATATTGTTTCAGGTCGCCCTTACCAAGACATTTAAAAGTTCGTATTCGTGGTGGCCGAATGAAAACCGAAGGTCGTGTTGAAGTAAAAACCAAGATTGGACAATGGGAAGTAATATGCGGAGATGGATGGTCTCTTTTAGAAGCTATGGTGGTTTGTAGATCGTTATCTTTGGGCTACGCAAGCGATGCAATGCAAACAGACTATTTTGGAGGAAACTTGACTAAAAATAGTTTTTCGGGAATTTCGTGCAGAGGAACTGAAAATTCATTAAACGAATGTCAACACGATGTAGAAAATCGAGGAATTTGTCAAGGTCGAGATGTTGCAGCAGTGTATTGCGTTAAACAAATGTCGGATTTAGCTATCGATCATTTAGAATTAATGAGAAGCGCACATTTGGAAGATACGCAGATGTTCTTTTTACAATGTGCGATGGAAGAAAATTGTTTAGCCTCACAAGCGTACACCATACAGAAAGAATCTCCTGAATGGCATTTGGAACCGCGACGGCTTCTCCGATTTACTGCAACAATTTTGAACGTAGGAACCGCAGATTTTAGACCATCCCTTCCTAAACATTTGTGGGAATGGCATATGTGTCACATGTAAGTACATACTTTGTTCATATACACTTATACAGGTTTTCCCAGGCAAGTTAAATTACACTGCCCGTCATTTAAAGTGAATCACGTATTAAAAACCATATAATTCGATAATTATACCGTTTTAGTACCCGAAATTAGTACATACTGTTGATTTTAATATTATATAGGAATTTTATAAAAAATAGATTAAATATGTTTGATTTAACAAAAGGAAAGAATTGTCAACGTCTAAGAATTGCTTTGCGTGATTTATTGTGTAGACTGTTCTGTACTTGTACCGCGAATAATTTATTGTTAGTAACAAATTGCCGTTCAAAGTTTAAAGGCCCGTACAGACCGGAGACCGAACGCAAACAAACGCCAACGAAGGCACATGTGAAACCGTTTGAGTGTGGTGTGTACGGGATTGGCGAACGCGAACGAACGCTTACCAACGCTTGCCAAGGGGTTCGTTGGCGTTCGATTGCGTTCGCTAGTAGAGCGGTACCTCAAAGAAAGATTCGTTTTGGTTTGGACAGGATTTGTCACTTTTCAGTCGTTGGTAAGCGTTTGGACTGTTTGGGACGTATTTCAATAAAATTTTTTAAATAATAGATAAAGATGGAGTGGAGCGACGAGTTAAGTTTGAAATTAATAGAGTGCTACCGCGACAAACCCATGCTATGGGACCCAACAAATATGCACTATTAAATAACCAAAAAAGAAGGTGGATATTTGGAGAAGCATTGCAGACGAATTTAAGTGCGATATTCCGGAAGTTAACAAAAAATGGAAAGCTTGCTATCATCTTTTTGCCGAGAAATGCGCTGTGAAGGTACCACACATTCCTCATCATCGCTGGACATACTAATACTATGACTAATTAATTACTGTATTATTAAATAAAACGTAAATTCGAATTCGGACAGAGTAGCACCGAACGTTTACCAACCGCTCCGAACTGCCAGTGCTCGAATGCAAAACTTTGATGTGAACCCCGAACGCCAACGCCATATTTGCGTTCGTTGGCGTTCGTTTGTGTTTGATCTCGGTCTGTACCGGCCTTAAGATTACATTTTAAGCAATGGTTTTACGACGGTTAGATGCATCTCAGCTCGATAGAATCATTGGTATGCTAGAAAGTGGTTTACCACAAAGAAGGGTGGCTGAGCGCTTTAATGTAAGCCAAAATGTGATCAGTCGTGCATGGAATAGGTTTTTGACAACCACATCGTCTAACTTTCGGCATGGTGGAGGTAGACAGCGCATCACAACTGCAGCGAACGACCGCTATTTGAGGCAACAGCTCGACGACACCGAACAATTGACGCTCCACGTCTAAGAAACATGCTTCATGCAGTGGTAAATCGGCCAATTTCAGTGTCTGCGATACATAGAAGACTCCACAAGGCAGGACTGAGGGCAAGACGTCCTGCTCGTCATCCGAACTTATCTGCAGAACACCGACGAAATCGATTGCAGTTTGCAAGAGATCACCTTCGTTTTCATAGACGATAACGCAAGACCTCATAAAGCGGCGATCGTTAACGAGTACCTTCAGAACGCCAATATAATCCGTATTCTCTGGCCAGCAAATTCGCCGGATGTTAATGCAATAGAGAACGTTTGGTCTGCACTAAAATTGCAGCTACAAAAGCGTGCTCACCAGCCAAACACATTGGATGAATTGAGTGCTACCATTGTAGAGGAATGGAATAGGATACCTCAAGCCACAATTGATATCTGTATTGAAAGCATGCCAAGACGATGTGAAGCCCTTATCCGTGCAAGAGGTGGATACCCTATTATTTAGTGAAATGACAAGTAGCTTTTAGTCGTCCTTAATGTTGTAGCATGTTAGGTACTGATTGTCTTTTTGTGTTAATATTTCTTAGTTGTAGAATGTTTGCTCTACAATACATTTATAGAACGTTAAATATTCACTGCGTGCTCATTTATCGTAATAAAACCCTATAAATATCAAATTACATGTTTTTTCATTTGTGATCCACTGCAAATGACGGGCAGTGTATATGCAAAATGTATGTGAAATGATGTTTCCAGATATTATGTCTCTAGAATAGTTTGGCTAAGACTTTAAACTGTATTATCATTATTGATAACAGCTGTTTTTATAGTGCCGTTCAGTCAAAAAGGAAAATAGTTTTTAGTTTTTATTTTTAAATTAAGCAAAAATCTAAAGCATTATTCATACATTCAAGACGTGTCCTTTTAATACCAGAGTAACGAGAAAATATTTTAATGTTTCTGTGGCAAATTGGGTGGGGCTACTGTCTTGCAAGAAGTTCCGGGTTCTAATCCTAGGTGGAACAAATATATATTTGAATCCAGGGGAAAAACACCTGGCAAAACACTTGTTAAAAACCCAACAGAAAAAACTGCAAAAACGAATCCAGCAAAAATAAACTTCAAGGGAAAGAACACTGAAAAAAAGACAATGGTCAAATTTACCCTTATAACATATATTGGGAATTAACTATTTAAAAAATATACTGTGTAGTGTAGTACCTACACAAAATAAATTTATTGTACTGCTACTATTCTTCTTCTTCTTCTTTATCCAATTAGTGTTTCTTCTCGCCTCTTGTGAAGTAGATATCCAACTTTCTACCCATCTCTTTGGTGATCTTCCTGAATGTCAATGGGAATTTGGCTATAAGTCACGCACTTTTTTTATTAGGCGATCATCGTGTGCTCTACTGACGTGATTGTTCCATTTCCTTTTGCGCCTCCTTGTTAATTTTTACGATGTCATTTATTTAAACTGACTAAGATGGCGGACGGTGTGAACGTACAAACTGATGCAGTGTCTAATGTGTGTGGTTTATGTAGTAAAAATACCTCTGAACAGCGTGTGTGGTGTATTAATTGCAAAGTGTACTTGCATAACAGTTGTGCAGCTAAAGATAAGTGGCACAACTCACTTGATGACGAGAAAACAAGCTGTAATACGAGTGAAGGCAAGGAGCTGACCGACAGCGTGCAGCGGCCGGTGACAATCAAACAAAAGGGCGATAACTCTTCTTATAAGCTTGAAGATAATACAGAGGATCATTATGATGTTTTAAAGACAGAAATAAGGTACTTAATGTTAATTATAAATGAAAAATCCACCTTAATAGAAGAATTGAAGAACAGTAATCAGCTATTACAAAAAATTGTTCATTCAAAGCTGGACCTGGTTCTGCCATCTACCGAACCAAATCGTAAAGTTATTGTTGATAACAACTGCAATAATAAGGAGTCCGCATCTATAAACAAGGTTACAGATACCTATGCGCAGACTGTAAAATTTCGGCCAAATGTGGCAAACCGGGTATCCAATGGAAAAGATTGTTTACCCTCCCATAAGGTAAACAATTATAAGCAATTATCGAAACATTCGAACCAAGTAACTGAACAGTTGGTCTCAAACGCAGTTGAAGTTGCCTGTGCAAGCGTCAAAATGAGGGAGCTTCAGGAGTTGGGTAAAACGGAAGTCTCAGTAACCCAAAAAAAAACTTAATATCGGTCAAGCGGTACCTCCTCAAAGGCACCGAAAAATAATCGGCAGAAACACCTCGTCTGCTTTAAAAGCAGCGACTCCAAAAGAATGGATTTATGTAGCCAATCTGTGTGCTGAAACAACCGAAGAAATGATGACCAACTTTCTAATCTCTAACAAGTTTTCAAACACCGAGTGTCGCAAAATAAGTGGAGATCAATCTAGAACCAACGCATTTAAAGTGGGAATTGATGTGGAGGATATCGAGAAGATCTTGAACCCGGATATATGGCCAGAAAACGGAGTAGTGCGACCATTTGTTGAGTATAAGAAGAAGGGTATTCACCCAGAAATTCGAGGGAGGAAAAGATATTAACCAAATTTAATATTTGCCATATCAATATCCAATCCGTCCGGAACAAACACCTGGAGCTTGAGGCTTTTATCTTGTCAAAAGTGGTGAAGTTCGACATCCTCTGTTTCTCTGAACATTTTTTATATGAAGATGAAATTCACAGTTTTCTATTGGCTGGGTATAAATTAGCCTCCTGCTATTGCAGAACACAAACAGAAAGAGGGGGTGTTTTGATACTGTGCAAACAGGCTGTGGAATCTGTGCCGCGTGATGACTTATCAAAATTATCGCAAGAAATTCATTGTGAAATAGCAGCAATTGAAATAAAACATTTAAATTTAATAATCATAACAGTGTATAGGTCACCCACGGGTGGCGATTTTATACAGTTTCTGGCAATATTTGACAAAATTCTAAATAGAATAAAAAATTGTAAATATGATATAATTATTAATGGTGATTTTAATGTCAGGTTTAATTTACAGGATAAAAAGCGTTCTGATTTCATTGATTTAATTAACTCCTTCTCTTTTAGGTTGACAATTACTGATAATACAAGGCAGAAAAACTGTATTGACAACATTCTGGTGAATTTTGATAAACCTTTTTGCACAGGTGTCTTTGACCCAGGATTGTCAGACCATAAAGCGGTTTTCATTACGCTTGATGTGCAGAATATACAGCATGTAAGTGTACCCGTCTTATCTCGTAGATTTGATGATCTTGGTTGGGTTTCTTTTCATTGCCAGATGAATCGAGTCAGCTGGCAATTTGTAGAGGATAAACACACCAACATCAATGCAAAATTTTTCACATTCACGGATATTATAACTAAAAATATCGAGTTAGCTTTTCCTATCACCTGTTCATATAGTATATAATAAACAAAAAAATGGTTTACGCCCCATCTACGTAATATTAGGGAGCGAGTGAGACTACTTTCTGAATTGCATCATAAGTACTCAAATTGTATTTTACAACAACGGTTAAAATGTGCTAAAAGTGAATACAAGTTTTTGCTAAAACAGGCTAAACAAAATTTTTATAGTAAGCGGATAAATAACGCAGGGCACTCAAGTAAATCGTATTGGAGCGTAATAAATGAACAGCGGCCAAATAAAAAACATCGTGTAACATCAGACATTGTGATGTAAATGAATTAAATGACTACTTTATATCCATCGCTGACAAAATAAAGTCAACTTTACCTACACCGGTTGGAATCGACGCGATTTATTCCTCAAGCATTGATCAACCCTGTTTTAAATTTTCTACTGTCAGCTTCAACGATGTAAGAAGCGTTGTTGATAATCTAAACAACAAGAAATGCCATGATCATTTTGGCATGTCTTCCAAATTAATAAAATGTATAAAAAATATTATCTTAATACCGATGACTAAGCTCATTAACATGTGTATTGAATTAAGTATTTATCCAGATACACTAAAAACATCTAAAATAATCCCATTACATAAAGGTGGTTCGACTAGTGACATTAATAATTTTCGCCCAATTGCAATAGTCTCCGTAATATCGCAGATCTTTGAAACTATACTGAAAATACAAATCACCTTGAACAAAATAATTTATTTTGTCAAACTCAATTTGGCTTCCGCTCGGCTAAATCAACAACTGATGCAATCATACACTTGTTAAATAAAGTAACTGAAGGCCAGGAAGCAGGGGAATTTGTGGGGGTGACTTTTTGCGACCTCCAAAAAGCATTCGACTGCGTGTCAAACCAAATTTTAGGAAAAAAACTTAGGAATCTAAATTTTAATGATTCCAGCTGCCAGTTAATACAATCGTTTATGTCCAATAGGCACCAGTACACATCTATTAATAATAAAACTTCAGGGACGGATCTTATTTCAAACGGCGTTCCACAAGGGTCAATATTGGGCCCTATTTTGTTTTTAATCTATATTAATGATTTAGCTGTTCCGAGAGCTGAGACTATACTTTTTGCTGATGACACCACGATCGTGACTTCAAGTAAGAATTTAACATTAGCTATTACTTCTTTGAATGTGGCGCGCAGTTATGTCTTAAATTGGTTTTCAGCAAATGAACTCTCATTAAATGCTAATAAAACGATTGATATGTTTTTCACACATAGACCCCTAAATAATGTAAACAATCTGGAATCAGTCAAATTTGTAGAGGTATTCATTTGGATCCCATTCTTAGCTGGGGTGTCCATATAGCCCATGTATCTAAAATGATTGCCAAAAATATTTATGTGATGAGACGGCTTAAGGATCTTGTGCCCTCAAAATGTTTATTAATTGCATATCATGCTTTGATATTTTCGCAAATGTCGTATGGTCTGATAGTCTGGGGTCATTCTTCCAAAATGCACCGAATTTTCGGTTTACAGAGAAAGGTCTTGCGATTAATTACAAACCTAGGATATAGAGACGACCGCGACGTTAAGTTGAAATTTACCGAACTCAAACTGTTTACTCTGCCTTGTTTGTTTATATATCAGTGTTTGTTGCACACGTTCAAAAATTTTAATACTTTTACATTACAAGAAGATGTTCATGATTATAATACTCGCTTCGCCAATGAGATCAGAGTGAACCGCTTTCACCTGGCATCTAGCAAAAATGGTTTTAACTACTACGGTCCAAAGATTTTTAAAAATGTACCTACAAATATCAAAAACCTGTCACTAGAAAAATTCAAGGCAGTAATAAAAGTTGAATTGATAAAACATGCTTTTTACAGTATAGACGAAGTTGTTGATTTCAGATTTGGTAGATTGTGAGGACTGTTATATATGTATGTATATGTTAATGTTAATTTGAATTCATGTTAATTGTGTACACTGTAGTTTTATATGTGATTATGTTGTCTTGACGTGTTTATTACACCAGTTTGTACCTAAAACGAAATAAATACTATACTATACTATACTATACTATACTATACTATACTATTTTACACTATTGTCTTACACCTGTAATGCGTACTCGGTCTAACCTGGTTTTATCAATTATAGTTCTTAAGGTACTCATCTCCGATGTCCTCATAATCTGCTTAGTCTTGCTGATTTCTGGTTGGATTTCAAATAGCAATCAGCTCTGAAAGCGACATGTGAACCAAATCATTAAATATACAAAACGCCCTGACACCTTAGGAATTGGTACCGTGGCGGGGGGGGGGGGGCAGAATATTGTAGGTAGGATTGTAGGATTGGTGATATCAACAAAATAATCCTTAATTGCTTAACAAATTACTACAATTAACACGGACAAACGGAAAATAGAGTTAATGCCGACAATATAAATAAAATACTGCGAGCAGAGAATGTGTTCATTTAATACTAAACTATAGCAACACCAGCCAAAACAATAATTAAACTTTAAACTTCAGTTATGAAAAGTTAAAAATAGTTTAAAAGAATAATTACAGTCCAATTAACATAAACAAAAAAATTCGTTCCACTCACGATTTCAAGCCGGAACTTCTGCTTCCAAGGCAGTAGCGGCACCCACTGTGCCACAAAAATTTGAAAACTTTGTTGTTACTGTAGTGTATTTATCTGTAGTGTATTTTAAAGAACATAGAATGTTTTTAGGTTTTACTGTACAAATTATAGTGAACAACTTGGTACACAACTTTACATAAAAGCAAGGGAACAATAATTTAACAATCCAAAATCAGCCAACTCAAAAGTCTTATTGGACACATAACAGTTTTTCCTCTTTTATTTATCAACTCTACTTACCCACAGGGTAAGAAAATAATAGTGTCAAAAATAGAGTAATTCGATCAGAAAATGCATATTATGAAAAATAAAGGTAAGCTGAAAAACACGGCAGTGTTCATTGACAGTGATATGACAGTAAGCGAAAGAAAAATACAATCGGCAATTAGACTAACAGCCGATGAGGACCGTGCGACAGGAAATGTAGTGAAAGTAGGATACCAGAAAATGATTGCGAACAACAGCGTATAAATATGGAATAAACAAAAAGGAAGTCTGGAGCTGCAAATAAAACCGTCCAATTCGACAAAAAACTAACTGATAGCAAGGAGAGAGAGAAACCGCAGATGGCAATACAGGCTATGAATAAGGAAATGACAAAAGATAATGAAGTAAGCAATAACTGAAAAAAAAAATAAAAAAAAGAAGGAAAGGGAGGGCAAGAACGAAAAGAAGAAAAAGGATATAATAAAAATAGGTACTTGAAACGTGAGAACGTTATTGGAAATAGGAAAAATTAATGAAATAGAAATGGAATTACAAAGATATGGGATTGATATCGCGGCGCTGCAGGAAGTGAGATGGAGCGGCAAAGGATTTACTCAGGAAAAGAGAAACAAGGGCAACAAGGGGTAGCTTGCATTATTTTTGGAGAAGCTAGAAAGAAAATAATGGAAATAATGCAAATAAATGAAAGAATGTTGTATATAAGATTAGAAGCGACGCCGTGTAATTTAGCAATATTAAATGTTTATGCACCCACAGAAATTACTGAGCAAGAAGAAAAAGAGCGTTTCTACGAAAGGTTAGAACGAGAAGTAAGGGAAATAAAGAAGGAAGATATAGGAATAGTAATTGGAGATTTCAATGCACAGATAGGCAAAGAGGAGTACTTGAAGCACGTAGTGGGGAAATTCACAATACACGAACGAACAAATGACAATGGACATAGATTATGTAATTATGCAACATCAACGAGTATGATAATAAGTAGCACAAAATACAACCATCCCAGGAAACATAAAGTGACATGGGTGTCGCCTGATCAAAGAACGGAATCACAAATAGACCACATGTTAGTAACGAAGAGAAGACAGTCATCAGTAATGGATATGCGTACATATCGAGGAGCATGCGCAGACTGCTATCATTTCATGGTAATGGGCAAGGTGAAACTGAAAGCTAAAAGAATCAGGGAGCGAAGGCAGTGTCAAGGTAGGTGGAATATCGCGAAATTAGGAGAAGAGAAAGCAAGAGGGCGGTATATAGAGAAAATAGAAAAGACACTAGCAAATAACAATAGTCAGGAGCAGGAAATAGAAGAGAAGTGGAGCACGATAAAAAAACACAATAAATCAGGCGGCAAAAAAGGTAATAGGAAAAGAGGTACGTAAAAAAACGAAGAAATGGTACAATGATACTTGCAGAAGTGCGAATAAAGATAAAATAAAAGCAAGAATGAAATGGATAAAAACGGAGAGGCAGGAACACAAGGATGAATATGTAAGAAAAATAAAAGAATGTAAGAAAGTAAATCGGAAAAGTAAAAGGGACTGGTTGGAAGATGAATTAAAGGAAATTGAGAAGGAGAGTAAAAATAACAATACAAAAAAGATTTTATCAGAGGATCAAAGAGCAAAACAAACCATACAAGCCAAAATCAAGCGGAATAAAAAATAAGGAAGGTAAAATAATAGAGGAAGATCAACAGTATAATGCAGTATGGAAAGAACATTTTATGGATCTATTGAAAGAGAAAGAAAGCCGAGAAGAACTGAAAGTTGAAGACACTTATGACGCAGGAATTGAGGAACCAACAATTGAGGAAGTATAGGAGAATAACCCCCAAACAAGAGAAGAATATGTTCACCTTAGAATAGAAGTAAAAAACAGAGTAAGAGACGAGAAAACGAATACTGGGACAGACTATGCAACTATACGAAATAGTAGGAACACAAAAGGCATAATACAGACAATATCGTCGGAGAGATGGATAAAACACTACTCCAAACTGCTACAAGAAAATAGAAAGGAATACCTAAATGACGAAGAAATTTAAGAGACTAGTGAAGAAGAGGAAATTACTGAGAATGAAATACATAAAGCACTTAGGCCCTGGCCCAGGAAATATAAGAATGGAATTGCTAAAATATGGAGGAAGAAAACTTAGACAATACTTAACAAAAATATTTAATAAAATAGAAAAAGGATATGAAATTCCTCAAGAATGGAGAGAATCATACCTTAGTTCAATATATAAGAAAGGAAATAAACAACAATGTTCTAATTACAGAGGCATAAGTGTAATCCCATCCATATCTTGGTTTTTTGCAAGTGTAATAAACAACAAAATAGAAGAAGAAGGAATAAACTTTAGTGAAGAACAAAGTGGGTTTAGACAAAACAGATCATGCTTAGACAATGCCTAAACAATAAGACAAGTTAGTGAAAAAAATAAGGAAAAACAGAAAGACACTCATCTAGGGTTCATAGACCTAGAGAAGCCGTACGATAGCATACCAAGATCTCTAATATGGCCTGCTATGAGAAGAGTAAGAGTGAAGGAGAAGTGGATAAATATAGTAAAGAGATTGTATGCAAATTGAAACTTTAAGGAAGGTAAGTTTATTACTACGCTTTACAATATGATGACATTTGTCAAGTTCAGTCTTCTATTGGATATTAAACAGAGTTCGTTTTTGGATATTACACGGGTGGGCAGAAACCAGCCCAAGTGATGTTTTTCAACCTTTTGTTTTTGTAAGCGAATAGAAACTACACTACATAGAAATTGTTTGCTGTGGGGAATTTGAGTTGATGTGCCAAAAGAAACACAGTTCAAGATTATGGCATTACTTCACGCAAACCATTCGGGTATTGCAGCAATAAAGGTTTGTACAAGAAATTACGTGTGGTGGCCAAATATTGACAATGACATTGAAATGCAAGTCAAAAAGTCTTCTTCTTGTCAAGAACACAACGCAGCTTCAAGCACGCTCCAAACAGTTGGGTTGTGGTCTCGAAAATTCACGGAGAAAACTACATATAGATTTTGCAAGTCCGTGTCAGGAAAATAACATATTTTATCGCCAACCGTCAATAAAGCCATGCATTATCATAGTGATATTCGGAAGTAAACAAACACTTTATCTTACTGTAAAATCAAGCACTTTATCTGCCGCTAATATTTATCAACATAGCCAAAACAACGGTTTGACATTGATTTGACATTAATCAGAAATCGTTTGTCAGTGTCACCGCTCTAACAGTAAAAGTTTTTTCGCGAATTATTTATAGAAAATGATGAAAGAAGACTTTTTACGATTGGCGATAAAAGTTTGTATGCACCACGTCAGTAAAGTGTCTTTACTGACTTGGTACATAAATAACTATTATAGACACATAATTTGTATATCAAGTAAGCATTGTTTGAATAAGGTCAGTTAATAAGCAACGTATTTGACGTTACATGGTGACGAAACCCGGGAACAAGTGTATATAAATAAAAATACAATCTTCAAAGGTAATACAACAGATACTCAAATCATGCACTAAATGTCTTAGGCGAAAGCTCAGTAAAAATCCAAACCAAACGTCACTACAGAACAATCAAATTTATAGTAGTAGACCAAAAGGTTCAATCAGTACTAGGAAAAGACACCTGCGTAAATTTAGGTCTAATAAAACGACTGGATTCAATGTATAAACCCACTGCTGAAATATTCAAAGGCATCGGATGCTTGAAAGAATACGAGTATGAAATAGATTTAGTCGACGATCCAAAACTAGCGATAAGTCCGGCACGCAGAATACCATATGCAATCCGAAACGAAGTAAAAAACGAATTGGATCGAATGACTGAAATGGGAATAATTGAACCCATAAATGACGCCACACCGGCAGTATCGCCAATGGTAATAGTCAGGCAAAACAAAAAAATACATATTTGTATCGATTCATCAGAACTTAACAAAAATCTCAAAAGAAGACAATATCCTTTGCAAACTTTGGAAGAAATATTAACCCGCATTCATGGGTCGACCTGGTTCACATTGTTAGACTGTAGGAAAGGATTCTGGCAAGTGAAGGTAACCCAGATGACAGCCAAGTACCTAACGTTCGCAACGCCTTGGGGGAGGTACAAGTGTTGTCGACTCCCATTCGGTCTCGCATCAGCACCAGAGGTTTTCCAACAAATAATGTGCAGCCTAGTAAACAACCTAAGAGGAGTTGAGTGTTCGATGGATGACATACTAATACACGCAGCGTCCAAACCGGAACTAGAAGAAAATACTAAGCTGGTAATACAGCGACTTAAACAAGCAGGTTTGAAATTGAATGAGGAAAAACGTAAATTCACGCGAGAAAAGATCAAATTTGTAGGTCATTACTTAACAAAAGAAGGTTTACTCCCAGACCCGGAAAAAGGAGAGGCAATTTCCAGATTGAAAACGCCAACAACCGTAAAGGAATTGCAACAATTTTTGGAATGGCAACGTACCTCGCAAATTCAATTCGAACTTAGCAGATCTAACAGCCCCCCTAAGAACATTGTTAGAAAAAGAAAGGGAATGGACATGGGATAACCAACAAAACAAAGCTATACAAGAAATAAAAGAACTGTTAAAAAAACCGCCAGTTCTAAGTTACTTCAACCCTAAGGTACCAGTAGTGCTATCTGTCGATGCAAGCAGCACCGCTGTAGGAGCAGTGTTACTGCAAGAAAACCGTCCAGTGGCATATAGTGCAAAGTCTCTTACAAAGGCTCAAAGAAACTACAGTCAGTTAGAAAAAGAAGCATATGCAATACTCGTAGGATGCAAGAAATTTCACGAATACATCTGGGGAAACCAACCAGTGATAGAAACAGATCACAAACCCCTCGAAGCAATCTTCAAGAAACCCATCTACAAAGCACCGGCAAGACTACAAAGAATCCTGTTCGAGGTGACCCCATACAACCCGACTATAGAATACAAAAAAAAGCGTAGAATTATTCATAGCGGATACACTAAGTATAGATTGTCAACACACAAAAGAAAAAGATATGAAAGATAGTCCAAATAGCCTTTTAATACATGTAGCAATCCCAATGTCAAAGGATAGAACACGGCAAGTTAAGCAAGCGACTACCAGCAGCAGAGAACTGCAAACACTGATAAAAACAATCTTAACAGGCTGGCCAAACCGAAAATCAGAACTACCAGTTGAAATACAAGAGTACTGGACTTATAAGGAACAACTAGCATACTACGAAGGTTTATTGTTCAAGAATGATCGAATGTTAATCCCGACAGAAATAGTAAGTACTGTATTAAAATACAGCCACCTCGGACATATAGCTGTACAAGGAACCCTAAGAATGGCACGACAGAGTGTTTCCTGGCACGATATGACCAAAGATAAAAAAGGAAGAAAAAATTAATGCTGACAGAAGCTCTAGACAGAGGAGAGGGTTTGAAGAAGGAGAAGAAATACTATACAGAAATAACAAGAAGGAATGGATGCCAGCAAAAATCACTGAAAAAATACCAGAAACCAGATCATTCAAGATTAAAACACCAGAAGGCAGAACCTATAGAATAAATTCCTGGTTCCTTAGAAAAACAAACCCAAAACCAACACCTACCATAGCGGGAAAATTCATTTGGATTGTTGTGGACGGTATGCCCAAATGGTTGGAAGTTGACATAGTACCATTGTTCCATAATGGGCAGGCTGCACGTATGGTACAAACAACGAAACGCGCTCTAGCCGAATTTGTCGAAGGAGACATTAAACTAAAAATAGCAACCCAAAATCAGCCAACTCAAAAGTCCTATTGAATACATAATAATTCCTCCCCTTTTATTTATCAACTCTACCTATTCAACGGTTTTACGTAATGTAAAAAAAAACCTGCCTGTATTTTTGAAATTGAGGCACCGAACCTTCTTCCAATTCTATTTTAACATTAAGACTACAATAGGCTCCCAATTCTTCGCCAAATATAGCTTTGTGTTCTGGACAAAGTTTTTCAATGTTGAAGTTCATTACCCTTTGAACATCAATGCTCAATTCTTCAAACCAAGTTCTTCCTAATTAACTTGATCCATTTCCAGCAATCACAATGTCTGGAAAATGCTTCTTGTGCTTTTGGTATTTAACAAATACAACCAAGTCATTTCAAATTTTAGACCAAACAATTTCAGAAATTATGGAACACGCCGCGTCGCACCAGAATCGACTTCTATTTCGATTTCTTTCCCTTTCAATTTTACCGTAGTTTTAGTATCATTGAGCTCTTGTAGGTACTGATTGTTCAACATTATTGCAAAACTTTTTATTATTTTCTTTAAAGCTTGTATTTGCATTGAATTGGTTTTTGTCTTTCGTTTTCTTAAAACATGCTTTCTGCTTCTTCTGACAGTAGTGACAAACAGCTTTTTTAAGTTTACAATTTTTTCCACTCTTAGTTTAGTGTTTCAAAATTTAAAGATACTTCAACGGAATATCTATTGTTTGTTCAAAATTGTACAATACTAAGTCGTAGTTGTACTGCAGTAATTTGAAATTCTGAGTTGTTGCTTTCGAAATGTACGTGGCTAAACTCAGAGATGACTCTAATTCGGCGGAATTTGCACTATCATTTTTCAGAACCATCCTTCTTTAGGTTACATATGACAGTATAGAGCGATCTGTCAACTAGTTTGTGTTTGGCAGTTCTCCAAAGTGACCGCCTCGACTGATTTCGTAAATAATGGAAAAATTGAGTTGCGAGCAGTGATAAAGTACTTTCAATTGAAAGGCTTAACGCCAACCGAGTTGGATTTGACATTTTTGAAGTCCCCTCCTTCGTTTTCAATGGTTAAAAACTGGGTTACCGAGTTTAAACGTGGTCGTGTGAGCACAAAGGACGAACCCCGCAGTGAACGCCCAAAAACGGCTACTACACCGGATATGATTGAAAAAGTCCTCCGTATCGTATTGGATGACCGTCGAGTAAAAGTGCGCGAAATAACAGACATAATAAGCACCTCATATGACCGTGTGCACAGAATTTTAACTGAAGAATTGAAAATGAAAAAATACTCCGCGCGTCGGGTGCCGCGTTTGCGCACACCGGAGCAAAAACGGAATCGTTTGATTGTTTCTCGCGACCTTTTGGCACGTTTTCGCCGCAATGTGAAGGACTTTTTGCTTGCACCGTTTTATAACCGTCGATGAATCCTGGGTCCACCATTACACTCCCAAAACCAAGGAACAGTCCAAACAATGGACACAAAGGTTCTCCGCCACCGAAGAATGGAAAAACGGTTTTTTCAGCAGGAAAGGTTATGGTAACCGTATTTTGGGATTCTCTTGAAATTATCTTCGTCGACTACTTGAAAAAGGGAGAAACAATAAATGGCGAGTATTACGCCAATTTGTTGCAGCAATTGAGCGACAAAAACAAAGAGAAACGGCCTCATTTGGCGAAAAAGTGATTTTCCATCAAGATAACGCACCTGTTTGCAATCGCCATGGCCAAAATTAATGAATTGGGATTCGAATTAGTGCCTCATTCGCCAGATTTGCCGTCTAGAGATTTTTATATATTTCCAAACCTGAAAAAATGGCTCGACGTAAATAATTTTTATCCAATTCCGAGGTAATCGCTGCTGTAAGTAGCTATTTTGAGGACTTGTGTTTATCGGCCTACAAAGACGGCATTGTTGCTTTGGAGCATCGTTGAAATAAGTGCGTTGAGCGAGCAGTAGACTACATTGAAAAATAAAAATGATTTTTTGTTCAATAAACTTTTCTTTGTTAGGCCACGTACATTTCGAACGATCCTCGTAGACCGTCTGGGCTACCGCACTGTTTCATGAAAAGCAGTCCTACATTGTTTCTCCACGCGATCAAGTCTTATATTTTTTTTATATATAATATTCTTAAAAGCTAAAAAAATACGCGAGGCCCAGTAGAAGCGATGTTGTGGAAAACGACGATAACGATTTCCATTAAACGAGTTAACATAGCGAAAACGAGTCACAGGCGTGATGCAAAAGGAAACCGTATTTTCTGACAATATTGTAGCCTGCCAGGAATATAATAATTTAAGCTTTTGGTGGAAGCTTCATGTTTACTTCTATAGAACAAACACTCGCCTAAAGCAATAAACGCAACGCTAAAGGAGGCATAAAACATTTTATTACGCCTCGCATTATTCAAAGCAAATTCAAATTTCCTCAATGTTTACAACATGTACCTATCTAATCTTTTATGAGCTTCAAGGTAAATAACTATTAACCAACTAAATAATTTGGTTTTAACAGCTAACGGCAGCATTTTGTAATAGCACTTATACAGTAGCACCTCTTCATAATTATTTAGGTCCATAAATAAAGTCAATTAATTTTAATTATAGTAGCATGCGATCAACAAAAAATTACCTCAAAATTTGCTGTGAAATTTAAATCATATGTTATTTTCTAATCCATTCTCATTATTGTCTGTCAAATTTCAGTGTCGCAAAATAATTTTCTACGGTTTTTATTAATTTCACCCAGTTTTTTGAACAAAAATCTTTTCAGAACTAAAACAGTTTCTTTACTAATTTAAGAAAACTAGTTTATTGGTTTTCTCTCAAGCACAGCGAAAATTCATGATCGAATCTTCTTTTCGAAATGGGCGCTGGGTTGACTGTTCATGGTATTATTCTATTTATGATTGTTTAAAAAAATTAGTGTTGAATGTCCAGCAATTTTTGTTGTTTACAAGCAGTTTTACACCACTGAACTATTTATTCATTGTTAAAGAACGACAAATGCGCGTGAATTATGAAATTACACTTTTAAAGTGATTTTTTGTTGATCGCATGTTACACGCATTGCAGAAATTAAATAAATAGCCAAATACAATGCTTGCCTTTAATATCTTTTACTCGGTATAGCGAGGAAGGTAAAAACGAGAAGCAATAGAAGCATTAAAAAATATGAAATATTTTTTAAAGGCTACGTTAAAATATTAAAATTTGTGCATTTCGCCTATATTTTGTCATAATTCATTTTTTGAATTTTCAAAAGCTACTGCGAAGATTAAAATACTAAGTACAAGTAAGTCACAGGTCGTCAATTGTATACCGTTTAACTTTAAGACTATGACTAAGGGAATATAGTCCAAAGTCTACCTGTTTTCTTTTTGTAACTGGCGTTATATTTTATTTTTTTGTTTTGCTTAATTGAACACAAACCTACCTCGGTCTAGCTTAGTTCAACATTTATAACGCTCATTTCTCAAGACGATTCAGGTTCTTAAAGAGTTCCATGGACTGCCAATCCGGTTACAATTTTTTTTCTATTAAAATAGGAAAATGCTTAAATTTTGACCGACTTAATACTCTTAAAATCATGCTAAGTAGGGTTATTATAAACTGTATAATAAAAACACAAAATACAAGAAAATGAGCAAAATATAACTGAAATCTTGGTCCCTGATTAGCTAGACAAAATAGAAACAACAATTATGCATAATACAAAACTAGTGCTACCTCGCCGAAATTCGACGGCAGACTCAGCGTTGACCGACCCGGCGAAATGCTAAGTCACGTGATGCATTAGTTCCAATAATCAAGTGAAGCGCGTCTAGCAGACTTTCATATATATTATAAATTAAAATAATTATTATTGAACAATCGACGTAGAATAAAAATATAAAAATGTTTCATGTATCATCTGAGAATAGAGACCTTTCATTGAAAAAAAAATGGTGAAGCGGCAGCCGCTGGAGGAACCGGAGAAAAAAACCCTTTGAGCTTTTATATATGTATGGATAAAACAATCATATAAAAGCAGTTAATAGCTTGGCGCGAACTGAGCACGACCCGAAATTTTTTATAGTCGAAATAAGCACTGTCTGACATACCATTCGATATGTGGTGCGTTCTTAATTTGTTCTCTATTTGGAAGATTCCAATTTTTAAGGAAAGCCTCAACTTTGGATATTACTAATTTCTACTACGCAGTGTTGGATGAGCTTCAATACCGCTAGATTCTGCTAGTTTTACTATCGCTGGCAAAGGTATTTTATTACGCTGCCGAGGTTGAAACTCAGTCTGTATGACTGCCAAATAGCAACTTGGTTCGTCCTTGACTTTTCTTTGTTTGGCTAACTTCTTTGTAGCCAATTCAATGCATTATAGCGCTTATAGCTCTGCTGTAATAAGTCCATTGTATGCTTCTAGAAATTCGCAAGGTGCCTATAACAACGGTGCACTTATGCAAAATCACTTTGAATTTAAAACAAAGGGTTTTGTTTCGAACCGCAAGCAATACACTTCTGCTACCCACGTTGACGGTTTGAAGCAGACCGACTGTTTTTCCTCGCTCAATACCAATTCCTGAAAGTTAGTTTTGCGTGATTCACACACACAACATTATTTGAGTCATTTAGAGGAATTGAATAGTGTAATTTTGAAAATTTTCGTAATTCTAAACATTTTATGTAAAATTTGTGCTATTTTGAAAACTGCATAAATTTCAAAAATTTTTAAATTTTCAAAATTTAAAAGAAAATTTGAAATTTTGGAATTATTAGATTGTTATAATTTTAGAAAATTTTTTAAAATTTACATAAATTATATAATTATAAAAAAGCTGTTGCGCAACCGCTACGAGAACTTTCTTGCATTTATTGAAATTTTTAAAAATTTGGTAAATATTTTGAAAATTTCGTACATTTTTGAAAATGTTTGCAAATTATTAGACCGTTTTGAAAATGTATTCTAATATTTTGAAAATTTAAAAAAATATTTAAGGTTTTTGAAAGTTGCTGAAAACTGAAAATTTGGAATTTTGAAAAATTCTGCAAATTTGAAAAATTTTAAAAGTAAATGTCTGGGTAATTTAAAAATTTTTTAAATTTTGTGTTTAAAAATATTGAAAATTTTGGCAATTCCAATTGTGACATTTTGCAAATTTTATATATTTCAATAGTTTTCAGTTTCCATTTACATATATTTCAAAAGAATTTAGAAATTTTGACATTTTTCAGTTTTAAAAATATTGTAATTTTTTATAATTTTTGAAACGTTTAAGAATTTACAAAAATTGTAAAATGTTTATAATTTTGGAAAAATTTAAAAAATTATAAATAAATTTTTATAAATTTTTGGAAGTTGTAAAAATGTTCAAAAATATTTTAATTTTCACAAAAAACATGAAAAGTTTGAACTTAAACTGTTTAGGTAGACGACCAAAAATAAACTGCTCAGTGGTGTTTTCTCAATGGAACGCTTTTCCCATTTGTCATTTAACATGCTCATACTGATTTTGAAACCGAAATTCGCAAATTTTGGCAACGACATCACGTTTGCGTAGAGCGATTATTAGACATGCATAGAATACGAATCTATAATTATTTTTCTAATTCGCATATGTTGTAGTAGAACACTCTTCCCCTCCCCCGTTTTTTTGGCGGACCAACCTCATTTCATTGCGGTTTCAGCCTAGTGGAAAAAAAACGCACACGTAAAACTGCGCGCGAACACGCACTCGTAAACGCGCGCGCGCACACACCGTCACCTCTGCGGCGCGCGTTTGCTTTATCGGTGTTTTAAGGCATGCTAATATACTTTGTTTAGGTATCACCCGGATATCGGGCAGTAAGCTCAAAGCAAAAAAAAACTTTCTTGGTCGTAGGTCTAGGAGACGTCAGGCAGCAAACGGCCAGGTCCTGCGGCTGCTAGGGTTGCGGTGCTCTGGAAATATCTGGGAGTAGGGCAGCGTTCGGTAAAGGAACGGGGTTTATTATTTCGCAGCTCTGGAAGGAGCTGGGTGTAGTACGACTTTAGCCTGCGCTAGATTCAGTAACAGATGTTTTTACTTGTTTTAGTTTTTGTATCGTATTTGGAGGTTAGGTCTCTTTCAATCCTGAAAACTAAACTGACTTCCCGTCCAAAATGCACGCTTTTGTACTAATTGTTGGCCGTCGTCGCATAGTCAAATAAACAAACATTGACCGTCTTCGCATAGCAAAATAAACAAACGTTTGCAGATGGTGGCGACCGTAGCAGGAAACGGAAGTCGTTTATTGTTCACTCTTACATGTCAATAGAAACAAACATTTGCAGACGGGGTAATCTAATAATTTTCAAAAACGGGCGTCGTTGTTGACTAGCTATCAAACATTTGCAGACGTAGCGACTGTAGCAGGAAACCAAGGTCGCTTGTTGCTTAGTGACGTACGAAACATATAGACCTGCGTGATTGTTCTTACTTTTGTATTACCCAATTTTTATTTGAACATGGAAGAATGTGAAATAAAGACGGTTTAGGGCAAAATTTATGGATCATGTTTATGGCAAATTTCGGCGTCGATAACGAAATGTTTGTCCCGATTATTACTAATAATCTAAATTTTAAGAAAACTTATTTATGAATCATAAAATGCACGTGCTGTGTTGCAACACTGCAGAGGACTGGCGATCAGAACTGACCTTCAGTTGCATGTGAAACAGGCCTTACTAAAACAGAATAAATTATAAATGTTACTAAAACTTTTTGCAAATAAAATTTTGAAAATAAACAGTAAATTATTTCCAACACCCCAATAAATCATAGTACATATTTAAGTTTGAGTTGCGTCAAATTTGTACGAGAAATTACTTTTTTCAATGTTTTCATTTTTAAAACAAATTTGAAGATGGATGTAATTGGTATTGATTTAGTGTTTCCGAAACCTGTTTTTCGTCTGCACTTAATTAAAAATTCAATTATCTTGTCATACAAACAATAAGGAAATTAGCCCTTTAGCGACAAACTGTCACTTACAGAACCACCGCTCTTTGCATACGATGCTACTTTAAAATAACATTTTTTTTAATAAACTTAATCAGACCCTACAAATAGACATGAGTACTGTATGGTGTTAAATATTACAAATCTTACTTTAAAATTCGGCAATGTTGGGTTTTATAACCTAAAGATTAAAACAAATTGAATTAGAGACCTGCCGGAAGTTGAGCATTATTTGCTCAACTTCCGGCAGGTCATCGTCAACATTTCACATTTCAGACATCAAAGTAAAATGGAAAATCATCTAATTTCCTAGAAACGTGGTTTGTGCTGTACAACCTACAGGGCCTGAACGGTAATTATAAGTCAATACTATACCAGTAGTCACTTTAAAATTTAATTTCGTTTCGAGTATCGGTAGTTAAACAGTTTTTCTGATTTTTTGCCACTTTCTGGTAGGAACCCATCTTTATTGGCGAAAAATTTCAAATTCACAAAATGCTCAAAAATATTCACATTCTTATACGGAATACCGTTTAACGTTTTATTGACAGCGATTTTTGCAAAATAAAAGCAAACATGTACATAAATTAGAAATATGTCATAGATATTTGTATTTAATTAAAAATATCTTAGATATATGTAATCATTTCAAACTATCATCGATATTTATAAACATTTAAACGTATTTCTCAATTATTTTTAAATTGTCTAATTGAAAATATTTTAGAGATAATTTAAAATCATTTTAAAACACCATCGTGTTATAATATACTAGTCGACGTGTGTTTACTATGGTACTTAAATTAAAGATATCCCTGATATATCTTTTTTTGTTTAGAATTTGCACTCAGATTGTTGTAAATAAACATATTAGCAATATCCTAAATATATAGTTATATTAATGATGGTTTAGTTATTTTTAATTAAAAAATAATATCTATAGGTAAGATATTTGTAAATTAATTAATTAAAAATATCTTTGAAATTTTTGTTGTTAATAAAAATAGACAAGAAGTAGTTCAATGTCGGTAAAAATGTCTTAAACGTTTACAACTAATTTGTTTCTGGTGATTATATTACAAATATTTTAGATATTATAAATTTTTAAAGTTTTGTAAATATCTATAGGATATTAATAAGTAATTAAGAATGTGTTTAGGATACTTCGAATTTAACTATTTAGGAATATCTCAAAGATACTTTTAAGAAATTGTAATTACCTCAGATATTTTAAAAAGTTTTATAGATAAATATATTGTAGATATTTTGAAACAACGTAGTTTGACATAGTTGTAGTACAAACCTTATAGATGGCGACAATTTTCAAATATCTTAGATATTCTACAATTCTTTAACTTTTAAATATCTAAGATATTTTGAATTAAATTTATTGTATAATTTAAATTTAAAATATTAAAAAGATTTTAAAGTAGAATAATTTTTTAATATCTAAACGTATTGGGAAAATAAAAATATCTAAGATATTTTGAATTTATATTGCGTTTAAATATCTTGAAATATCTTTAAGGTTGATTTCTAAATAAATAATTTAAAAAGTCTAAGAGGCATTTTTAAATAATTACAAATATCGCAGAGATATTTTTAAATAATTAAAAGTATGTTAAAGGGTTTTAATTTAAATATATTTACAGTACAAACCTATAGTTCTCTAAGATATTTATAATAAATTAGTATTTCTAAAATATATTCATACGTGTCAATATATACTTTTATTTTGTTGAAATTCGCTTCCACTAAAAAGTAAAACGGCATTCCATATTCTTATTTAGACCTTCTAAAGAATTAGAAATAAGCTGCCGGGCAACTGCCGTGGGGCCTTCCTCGCATTTATTAAAATTTTTGAAAGTTTAATTAAAAAATATCGCAAATTTTGACCATTTCATGGAAATTTAGAAAACGTAAAAATCTTGAACAAATTACGAACATATTTTACCGGATGTTATTTAAAAATTCCGTTTTTTTTAAATCTGTGCAATTTTGAACACGTTGATATTTTGGAAATTTTAAAAATTTCGATATTTTTGAAAATTTTGGAAAAGTTATGAAAATTTTTTGGAAATTAGAAAATATTCAAAATTAAAAACTGTGAAAATTTTGGAAAACTAATAAATTTAAAAATTATGGATAATTTGGCTAATTTAAAAACTTAAATAATGTTTGCAGGTCGTGGATATTTCGGAAATTTCGGATATTTGTAAATTTTTTAAAAATAATTAATAATTAAAAATAAAGGTATTCACAATTATGAAACTCTTATGAATTTGAAAGTATTTAAAAATAAAATTTTTTTTTATATTTTGAATATTGGTAGTAATTTGAAGTGTCAAAAGTTTGGAAAGTTTGCAGATTATGAAAATAGTTGCAGTTTTTAATTATTTTGGACATATTTGACAATTTGTAAAACTTAAAAACTTTTGGAAGTTTTGAAAATTTTATGAAAATTATAAAAATATTCAGTTTATAAATTTTTTTAATTTGGAAAATTATGAAAATTTTTTGATACTTAAAATTTTTTAAATTATGCAAATTTATGGGAGTTTTGATTATTTTCAAAAATTTGATATATTTTAAAAGTATAAAAAGGTTTTGAAACTCTTGAAGACAGAAAAATTTTAATAATTTTTTATAAATTATAAAATTTTTATACTTTTAACAATTTCTAGAAATTTAAATTTTCGAAATTTTGAAAATTTTTGTAAATTTTTAAAACTGAAATATCTAAAAATTTTTAAAAATTTTGATAGTTTTAAGATTTTTATGTTTTTGGTATTTGTTAATTACAAGCAATATTTATTCGTTCAAATCTAAAATTGTTTCCATAGTTTGGTGATTATCTGATAAATTACTCAGGTAAACTAACAAATCGAATCCTTCTGAAGGTGCTTTCTCAATGAGAGATTGTTGTTGTTGTCATTTAACATTTTCATACCGATTTTGAATCCGAAATTCCTACATTTTTCAAATATCGTAAAATCGTTGGTGGGGAACATTAGCGGATGATAGGATAATAGGGTTTGCCCAGATCAGGCATTCAATATGTGTAGAATATGAGTCTAAGGTTCTTTTTCGGGCGCATCTATAATAAAGTAGAGCACCTCTCCCCTCCTGCTACATTTTATGAAGTAGTCGGTCGGTTTTATGATTTTTTGTGTTTTTTAGTTGCAACCGATGTTTATGAAACCGCAAAATCGAGTTTTTACGTTCCACACTAGTTTGGGTGATGAAGGTGGGGTAAAGCAGTGAAGGAAGGGGGGGTGGGGGGGGGGGGGTGATAAGGTGATTCTGTTTGCGCGGAACTGCTATTTCACATACGTAGAATGCGAATCTGAGGTTAATTTTCGAACGAGTCTATATTGAAGTAGACCACCCCTCCCCTTCTGCCACAATTTTTGAAGCAGTCGCCCGGCTTATAATAGTTTGTGTTTTCTAGCTGTAACTAATTGAAATATCAAAATCGATTTTTCACGTCCTATACTCTTTTAGGTGGTGAGGGGGGGGGGCAGTAGGAAGTGATAGGGAAAGCATCCTTTTCTTCCCTCCTCGAATAATTGGCGGGGCAATTTTATTTTCTAGTGGCTTTATCGGACTGCAATTACTAATATTTGACCAAATTTGTGTTTTTTTGCGTGAAGGCGTGTGGACTGTAAAGAGACACACAGACAGATAGATCCATACATAGACACCGCTGCAGCGTCCGCTCAGTCTCCCAAGACCGTAAAATCTGCTTATTAGTCAAAATGTTTAGGCTGAAAATGTTTCACATAAAAGTACCTTTCTTTTAAGCATGACTCGTATGTCTGCCAATAAAACCAAAACGAAAAAAACTTCGCTGAATGAACGCATTTGCTCCAAATCCAACCTGACGATTACATGACCTTTCTCTTTAGCTATAATTCGTATAGGGAGGAAGGTAGAAAGCTTTCAGTTTTTTCCAATTATTCTTAGTCCGTGGGCGTATCTTATGTGTATCTGAATTTCAATTATCGATGTAATTCCAGAAGCGACTCAAATACGGCTGGGGATCTTAAGGCGACCTTTTAATTTGATAAAGTAACCTCTTGTGTCAATTTCTGTGACAGCTGGTTTTCAACGTCGAATGAAAACCGGCGTTTCCTGACAACTGTAGGGTACAATTAAAAAGTGAAGCTTCTCTCTGTGTAGCTGTTACGTCTAAAATATGAGCTGCTTGTGATAGGATCTCTTTTGACGACATTACAATGTAAGAGCGGTTTCAGTATTTGATATGACGTGTTTTACAAAACTCCAACCTACCAGTTCCTGTGAATTTAGAAATGTATTTACATTATAATTAGTTTTCGTTGATTTTAAATTTTGCAATTAAAAAATTGCGACGGCCCATATACACTGTCTATAAAATAATCCCCCCCCCCCCGAACTAACTTTTGAACGACTTGATATTTTACCACAAAATTTGGTGTGCTGTAATGGGAAATTAAACACTAATATAATTAAATATAGTATCATTCAAAATGGCGGCTGAGCACCATTTTAAATTTTTTTTAACTGGAAAAAAGGGTCGAGTGACACCTCATTGGAAAGGTCTTTTAGTTCTGGGCCTGATCCTAGAGTTTCAAAGAAAAATATTTAGTCATAACAAAATGACAATGTTTGAAGGTAAAGAAGTCTATTAAAAAAAACTGAGGATTAAAGCGAAAAGAAATTAAATTAAGTGTTCGAAATGTTCACCATTCACTTTTTGGCACATAAAAAGTCGGTTATAAAATTCCTGCCTTACATTTTCATAAGTTTCTGGAGTGATATTTCTGCAAACTTCTGTAATGCGTTGCTCCAGTTCTTCAATTGTTTCTGGACGGGTTCTGTACACTTTCGATTTTAGATATCCCCATAGAAAAAAATCTAAGGGGGTTAAATCTGGGGAGCAAGCCGGCTATTCTACAGGCCCCTGCCTACCAATACATCTTCCAAGAAAATGTCCGTTGAGAAAGTCAGAAACAGGCCCATAATAATGAGGCCGCGCACCGTCTTGTTGGAACATAACGTTTTCAATATTATTTCCAGCCACCTGAGATATTTCTGGGAAAGTTTTGTCTTGCAAATGATAAAGTGGACTACTGAATAAAAAAGTCAAAACAATTTTGAATTATGTAAGTCCATTTGTTTAAAATCCGCCATTTTGTTATGGCTGAATATTTCTTTTTGAAACTCTAGGATCAGACGCAGAACTAAAAGACCTTTCAAATGAGGTAGCACTCGACCCTGGTTGAAATAATCAAAACAATTTTGAATTGAGTGAGTCCATTTGTTTAAAATCCACCATTTTGTTATAGCTAAATATTTTTCTTTGACACTCTAGCATCAGACGCAGAACTAAAAGACCTTTTACATGAGGTGTCACTCGACTCCCCTTTCCATTAAACAAATAATTTTAAATGGCGCCCAGTCGCCATTTTAAATGATACAAAATTTAATTTTTGGCTAAAAAATAGTGTTCTATTTTCTATTACAGCACACCAAATGTTGTAGTAAAATATCATGCGTTCCAAAGTTAGTTGGGGGGGGGGGGGGGTTACTTTATAGACAGACGGTATACCGAAATATACAATATGAAACCCATGGCCTTCTAAATTGGGAGCTAAACCTCCCAATTGAGGCCAAAGCCATGATGTAACCATTACGCCGCAAAAAATTTGTGAGGATTTTCTCCAGTAACAAATAAAGTAAAAAGTTCAACCCCATTTAAGGCTTTGGGATTCAATTTTCAAGTTGTAACTGGTTAAAGATTTTTCAAATTGGCAAATATTGCATTTGTATTTTTCCATACTTTAAACACTATCAAAAATTTATGTTGCTTGAAAGTATGTTTATTTAAAGACAAAACTATACATTACAACACCAAAACACAAACAGAAATTGCTGAGCAAAAATAAGTAAAGTGAAACTTAATATTTTTGAAAAGCAGTATACAAAATGAATAATTTGATTGATA
This sequence comes from Ctenicera cuprea, assembly GCA_958336395.1. Taxonomy (NCBI): domain Eukaryota; kingdom Metazoa; phylum Arthropoda; class Insecta; order Coleoptera; family Elateridae; genus Ctenicera; species Ctenicera cuprea. Next base: position 49,370,850 of record OY284491.1, on the reverse strand, counting down.
AAAAAAACTTGTCTGTGACTGCAGCTTCAGTAGGTTGTTTGGTGCTGATTGACCAGTGAAGAGAATTTGGCACGAACCTGAGCAAGTGCTCGACCTTAATATAGTGCTGGTGACCGTAAGCTGGAACTTGATATGGGAAGCTAGCACTCGATCGTTATCCAATATTTGTCTTATGACGGGTCTAATAAATTTTGCATTTTTGCGCTTGCCTTTATACACTTTCCTGGTTCCTGTCAATATTCTCACGGATTTTGAAATCATCAGGGTTAATTTTGTTATTTTTTCCTCTTACGTAATTTTTCCAGAATTTCGAAAGAAAACGACACAGACCTTGGTTTTACTGCAGAGAAAGAAAGTTAGAAATAGAAAACGGCTTCCATTCCCTTCGCAATGTTTAATTCGTAGTTGTGTCAGACCATGCCGTACTTGCCGACTGGCAGGCAGCACAAGGGGGTTGGAGTTTTCATTACTTCCAGAAATTCGTAGCGTGCACTTCGAACCGCTGTTGACATTTCACTGAACTTAAAAATTCCTAGCACGCACATGTTGGAGTTTCCACCGCGTGGCAGTCATTAAATATTGAATCATGTCAATTTTAAAATTTTGCAAATTTAAAAAAAGGATTTCCCAAAAACGCAATACTATTTGTTTTTAACTTGTTCACTCATGGAGCTATTGATGAGTCACAATTTAGCTCGTGTCCCACTCCGCTACGACGCTTTCTATGCATTTTTAAAAATCGATGATTTAATCTGCCTGTTTAGTAAACCATTTCTGTTTATGATAAATTGCTCATGAGTGATAGGAGTGTAAGGTTTCCAAGTTAAATTGTTAAGTGCAGCAATATTAAAGGGATTAATAGTAAATTAAGGTTTACTGCTATTTGAAAATATCGCAACAGTAGTTTATCCATGACTATTTTGATATGAATATGACAGGAGAAAGACACGGTTTTGTGAAAACAAAAAGAAACTAATTACCAATCCTTTTGATCATAGGAAAAATTAAAAATGAGTGACGCACTTTGCTTGGATTTTCTTATAGTTTACAGATTGTTTCTTCATGTTTCCAAAGTATATTTGTAGTTTTGCATTAATGTTTTGCTTACGAACAGTGACTTGTGTAAGGTCTCGGCGATGCTGCCACTCTAGCGGGTCGGCTAGCGTAACCTACTAGTTTTCAAATTCAAGCCACACATATGAACCACGATACCGATGAATATTAGACAACCGGAATTGGCCAGCAACAATAGGTGGGGCCTAAAATTTTTAAGAACATTCCACAATTTTCCTATGACAGTTTTCAGCTTTTCTGGCCTAACTTTAGCAGACCGTGTCCAATCGTAACCAAATTCATGTTACACCTATAAACCATGGTAGTAATAAATAATACAGAACCAAAAATTGGTTAATTAGTTTTTGTTATTGTTAATTTATAAAAATGTTGTTTAATATGTGAATTTTACTTAAATGCATAGAAAAATACGACACTTCTGAGTTATTGTTTCTTTTTTCTTGTAAACGTACGATATTTCACATAAAAGACTGCGATTGTGTTAACTTTTAAATTTTTTTTTATGAGATTAGATAATGCTATTTTCATGTATCGTATATTTAAATATCAAAAGTGTAAGACGTTATATATTTCAGGCACTATCACAGCATGGAAGTGTTCGCCACCTTCGACATTTACGATGACAAAGGGGTTCGTGTAGCCGAAGGGCATAAAGCTTCATTTTGCCTGGAAGATAACCAATGTATGCCAGGGGTAAAGCAACGATATGCTTGTGCCAACTACGGGGATCAGGGAATATCCGTAAACTGCTCGGACATCTATAGATACAACGTTGATTGCCAATGGGTTGATATTTCTGACATCAACCCTGGAATTTATACGCTGAAAGTTGCAGTAAATCCGGAATTCAAAGTTCCAGAGATTAGTTACGAAAACAATGCTGCTGTTTGTCAGTTTTATTATAGTGAAACTTCTGGTACGATAACAAATTGTTCTGTACAAAGACCATGATTTTTGATGGTATTAATTTTGTTCAAATACTTATAGTTAAATTTATTTTGTAATCATTTAAAAATAACAAAAACCTGACTTGCTATGGTAACATACCGGGTGTCAACGGATTATTTACAGTCCGTATTTTCTAGAGTTTTTGAGATATGGCGATGAAACGTGCCATAGATAATATGTACCAAAAAAGGTACATTTTGACTGATTTGACACTTTTATTTGACTTCCGGTTTCACCGAAAATTACTCCCACTTTTAAATTTCAAATGGGTCACCCTGTATATTATAACATTTTTGGAATTTCGAGACAATTTTGAATACACCTGCACTATTTTCGAAAATTCTTTGACCTACTTGATTTTTGTAGCGTCAATTTTAATTTTAAATCTCAAGTGCTATTAGCACATTCAATTTCATTTTCAAATGACACTATTTTGTAGACACTATGTATCTAAATGCAGATTTTCACTACAAATCCAATGTTCTCAAATTTAAAATCAAATTATATTAATCTAAACCAACCAATTTCTATGTGTACGAAGTTTAACAAATCGAGGAAATACTTTCAAGTGTGTCATGGAAAAAAAGGAACGTTTACAAAATAGTTATTTGAGTCACAAGGGAAGAAAGTAATACTTTTTTATCGCGGGTGCCGTTTATTAAACAAAGCACACAGAGAAAAAAGACTTTCTTCTAGAATTTCACATATGACTTCTTTCGTCGACCTTGCGAAATTTATCAAAAAAACATGAATTTTAAAATTAATCGAAACTAAATTATTTTAATTTGACAGTTGTGTAAAAATCGACCTTTGCAAGTAAGATGCATTTGGTATCTATGATAACCAAGACGTACCCAAGGATAATAAACAAAGCGTAAACAACACTGACATTTAAAAGCGGGAGTCAATATCACTTTGTATCCCGCCGGGAAGCAAAATTACTTTGTCTCCCGCTAAGCAATAATTGTCAACTTTCGACTAGAAAATGAGGGTCGAAAACATACAACGAAAAATGTGATTTCTTAAAATATAAAATTCTGTACCTACGAAAACACTCGTAAAAAATCTTGGTTGTATTTCTTTGTTACCACCTTCGTTGCTTAAAATAACTTGATCCCGGTCATAGCACTTTAGGATTTAAAATAAAAAATTACTCTAAAAAAATCACACTTCACAAGGACAAAATGCTCCTAATAAAGACCTTTGGAAAAAATTACTAGGATAAAAAATAAATTACAATTTGATACGAGAAACCCTTCATTTTCGAGGGCCTATTAGCCAGCGCCGGTGTTAAGCCTTACCGACAGAAATAGGCTGATGTTAAAAAAATAATATTAATTAACAAAACAATACTTAATTTTTTTTAATACCAACTGTAAGTGCTTAAATTTATTACAAATGTGGTATTGGCGTTAACATTATAGTTTTTCATATGTTCGAGGGCTTTTCAGAACTAAACCAAAATAATTTCCAATTTTCGAGTTTTCTTTCTTTATGAAATTTCATAAAAAAAGCTTTTTTTTTCTGTAGTCGTTAACAAAGTTTGTTTTCTAGGGAATTTTGTTCCAAACCAATTTATTCAAAACCTCTTTCAAGATTTACAGGGTGTTTCACTGTGCAGGTTTTTGGATAATATTTCATTTATTTTTGCAGGTACACTTAAGATTTAAAAATAAGATTGTGCTAAATTTCGCAGAAGATTTAACCAATAAACCAAGAAAATAATTGAAAATCAAATAGATAAGTTACAGACAACTTGTAATTTGCAAGTGTAACATCTTGTATATTTTTAGCAGTTGTGGTATTGAAATTTTCTTTATAATGATGTCAAATAAGTGCACGATCATTAACATAATTATTTAAAATAATAACAATAAAATAATAAACTAAAATTTGATTCTAGTGATCACCTAATCGCATTGTATTATTTTTGTAATAAAGTCAAACTAAAATTAAAAAAAAAAAAGAAACTGTATTAACACACCATAAATAAAATTTAAAATTTAACTTAAACCAAAACTTAAAACGGCCACTGTTATTTCCAATGCATTTAATAGCTCTTTCACTAATATTATTCCTTTCCGTTTGTAATATAACAGAAGTTATTTCCCTTGCAACAGCTAAAATTTTATTTTGCAAACGTTGAATGTTGAAAGTCTGGAGATCTTGGTGGCCGTAGCACAAAATTTCTGTTGCTAATTCACATATTTTCAAATTCATCATTTGAAAATTTGTACCCCATTTTAGTTATGAGGTGCCACCTCTTCTTATAGAAACCGTGCGGTTTTTCTAGATTCTAAGACTACATTATGGAAATAATGAATGAGATTGTTTTATTAGTAAAGAAAACCCACTATTCGATCATTTAATACTCCTATCTAAATGTTAACTAAATATCTATACTTTAATATGCGTTTTCAAACCTGTGTAGGAAAACATTTTACTTAAATATTTTAAAAATTTTTTCAAAATTTCACAATATTTTTAGGTGATAAAGTTGCAAAATTTCAAAATATTTTTTTTCTATTTTAACATATTTTTAAAATTGTTAAAATATTAAAATTTTGAAAATAAATTCCAAAAATTTTCAATCTTTTTTAAGTATTTGAAATTTTCAGATTTATCAAGAATTCAAAACATTATACATTTTCAAAAAATTTCAAGAGAATTAAGAAAATTTCAAAATTTTCTGACAATTAACAGAAAATATGGACATTTTCTAATTTTCAAAATTAATATGTCGATTTAGGGGTAGGGGGGCTATTGAGTCTCTAACCACTACACCTCCTCAGCTTACGCCAAACCCTTGGCATTAGATTCTCTCGTCTATTTGCTCATCCTTCTATACTTTGAGGGGCATTTCAACCCCTCTAACGACTGCCACCTTGTTAGTGCGACATCCGGGACCACCTATTTGTGTGCCTTTCCGAGAGCACGAGGTGCCGCGTTAACTCGGCTTTCGGACACCCATCCAAGTACTGACCAGGCAGAGCTATGCTTAACTTTGCTGACTGCACTCAAATGCTTATTCTAACCGCGCCAACTCGGGACCAATTTTAAATATTAACTTTTAAAATTATTTTAGATTCTTCAGTATTTTTGAAATATAAAAAAATGAAAATTTAAAAAAGATGACAAAAAGTCAAATTTTTTTGCTAAATATTAAAAAATATAAAAAAATTATCATGTTTTCAAATAATTATAATATTCATAAAAGGCTAATTATTCAAAATTTTGACACCTACTTCAAAAAATTTAAATTTTTAAAATTCAAATTTTTTGAAATTTTAAAACAATTTTAAAATTGTTAACAATTTTCAAGACGCTTTTTTAAAAATTTTTAAACACAAAAATTTTCAAAAAATTTATAAATGAAAATTTTAAAGCAGCGTGTGTCCGACACCTTTTTTACTATGAAGCTTGACACAAATACCGCTTTATTCTCTTGGGCCAATCATAAAATACCATAAAATATTCAATTTTTTGTGTCCATCTTCATTGCCGTTCTCTTGATTTAATATCTTTTAGCGGTCATAAAAATAGCCAAATGTTCTTAAATTAGTTTCTATTTCTGCAATCGTTCTACAATAGGGGTGCCTTTATCAGAGGCCGCTTCATTTTTCTACTTTCTGTCGTTGTTTCTACGCACCAACGCAACAAGAAACACAATCTGACAAGTTTTAGTAGAAAAAATTATATAAAAAATACAAACTAAATAGGTGAACAGGTGAAGTTTTATTTTTACCATTTTTAAACAATTTTGATAATAAAAGTGTACATATGTAACAGCATTGTAAAGAGAATTTCAATATCCACCGCAAATGTTAAAAATATACAGGGTGTTATTATACATAAATGTATACAGGATGTATCAAATTGCGTGTCAACTATTGAGATCTCGCTTATTTGAAGAGATACGACGATGGTTAAATTAGAGAAAAGTTGTGAAATTTTATGCCTATTAATAATCTAAAAAGAAATTAAAGCTATCTTGCTTAGTTTCTGAAAGAACTGAAAAAAACTGAAATTTTGGATTGTTTTCGGCTATAACTCATTTGTCATTTATATTACATATTTATAGTTGACGCATTCTTAGGACACTTTTTTATGTTGAATCTAAATTTTTAATCAGATTTGCTCATTTTCGACTATCAACTTTTTTTTATTATAGTCGGCATTTTAATTTATTTTTATATTAGAAGAGAGTTTTTAATTCTGATTTCAACGGTGTGTCACACTTTGCATTTTGTTTAGGTTTCGAGCATTTTATTACAGAATTTAAAAATTTGATAAGAGTGCCATGGAAAGACCACGTCATTTAATTTATTTTGAAAAAATTCTAGTAGGCCATGAACTGATGGAAATAAAACAAAACACTACTGTTATTTACTTTGGCCTTTAGATACATTAGTTACGCGAAAATTTCAGCAAACTTTGTTCTGAGCGTAGGCAGCAGTTTAAGTTATTTTTTACAAAAACAAATGAATGACACAGTTACTAACACACAGATTAGGAAGTTTATTTTATACGAGCTTCTGAACATGTTATACAAAGGTATCAAATGTTTTGAACATTTTTTAAATAAGTGTTTGAATTAGTACAGTTTTAGTGTTATCTGTTGCATTTATTTTACCTGTTATTCAAATTTGTTGTCAGCTGCAAACATGAAAACTGCAAGTGGAATTTCCAGTAAATTGTTTTTTATAAAAAATAACATAACCTGCTGCCTACGCTCAAAACAAAGTTTGCTGAAATTTTTGCGTACCTAATGTATCTAAAGGTAAAAGTAAATAAAAGCAGTGTTTTGTTTTACTTCCATCAGTTCATGGCCTACTACAATTTTTTTTAAATAAATTAAATGACATGGTCTTTCCATGGCACTCTTATCAAATATTAAAATTCTGTAGTAAAATGCTCAAAACCTATACAAAATGCAAAGTGTGACACATCATTAAAATCAGAATTAAGAACTCTATTTAAATATGCAAAAATTTAAAATGCTGACCATAAGAAAAAAAAGTTGACAGTCGAAAATTAGCAATAGTAACAGGTATACCAAATCTGATTAAAAATTTAGATTCAGCATACAAAAGTGTCCAATAATGCGTGAACTAGAAATATGTAACATACATGATAAATGAGTTATAGCCGAAAACAAAAAATCCAAAATTTCAGTTTTTTTTAGTTTATTCAGAAACTAAGCAAGATAGGTCCAATTTCTTTTTAGATTATTAGTGGGCATAACATTCCACAACTTTTCTCTAATTTAACCAACGTCGTATCTTTTCAAATAAGCGAGATCCCCATAGTTAACACGCTATATGATACATCCTGTATAACCTCTATAGCATTTTTATGTACTTACCCCAGATTTCACTAAATTTGAACCTAATCGTATAATTATAAGTATTTCAACAATGATACATACTAAGAAGATGAGTTCGGTGCTGCTTTATTAATATTGATATGATTAATGTTAGTACGAATGTGTTTTCAGTGTGTTATTAGTTATTAGGTAAATGAATGATAAAATCTTAATTAAATTACTGACATTTTATTTTTATTGCCGTATGTATATTAAATAAATATCCACAAATAAAATTAATTTGGTGTTATCTGTATTGGCAGTAAAGATAATTAAAATATCTTTTCGTCCAGTTAATTACACACACACAGCGATAACTCGATATAAACTCTTGAAGGAAAAGCAATAAAAAACGAGCAGTAAACCCTAATGTAGGTGTAATAAAAGGATCAAATATGGAAGTCCATAAAAGTGAGTAGCCCTCGCGAATATTAATAACGAATGCGCTGCCAAACAATGTATTTGCGGGGATAGTTTGCATGTGAAAGACAATTCGCATCTAAAACTGGGACGGTACGTGCTAAAGCGTTTGGAAGTTAACGGGGAATTACGTAATGAGGGTTGTTACCCCAAGCGTCGTATCGGGCTTGTGAACTAGGATGCGCAACTCGCACCAGAGATCAATACAAGTACGCATCTCTGTCCGGGCCGTGCATGTGCCAGTCGGTATGAAGTGGTGTCTCGCGTAGTTCACCTGGGTATCATCCTCGTGGCCGCGCGCCTGCTGCTGCTAACTGGGGGACATGCAGGACGATGACGCCGCCACCTACCGCCGAGGACGACTTGGCGTCGGCGGGGTCGTGGCTGGAATCGAATCCTGCACTCCTGGAACGTTGGTTACGGGACCATGCTTCGACTGAACTTCTTCAGCGCGTACAGGAGGCCGTGCTTCCAGCTGCGCCGGCCGCTAAGAGAACCTCCATAACATCAGATCTCTTCCAACTCTGGTTGGCCGCTTCACCTGCTAAAAGCGACCAGCAGCCTCAAAATGTCCGTCCTAGGCGTGACCTTGAATCTATGGATGAAGGCGAATTGTTTATGGAACTCATCCGTGATGTTGCCAATGAGCTCGACATCGATGTGCTGTGTCATAAGATCTTAGTGAACGTGTGCTTGCTTACGCACGCCGACAGGGGATCCCTGTTTTTGGCTAGGGGTCCTCTGCAAGACCGTTACCTTACAGCGAAACTCTTCGATGTAACGCACGACACGGCTTTTGAAGAAGCCGTTAGTCAAGTACGGTCAGAGGAAATCCGTATTCCTTTCGGTGTTGGCATCGCTGGCACCGTGGCCCAAAGCAAGGCGCTCATTAATATCAAGGATGCGTATAATGTACGTATCTTCACACAATACCTTTTATGTTTGACGGTTGTGAATTATGATGTTGTTGCTTTTTGTAAACTAACACCCTTGCAAATTAATTGTGTTTTTGGCTTGTATTTTCCTACATTTTTGTCGCTTAGTTATTGAAGGGAAATTCTAAGGTTTCCTACAAATACGGTTTGGCATACAAACACATTAGCTTCTATATTACGTGTTGTGCAGTCACTGTTGTAGTATTAAGTGCAATTAAGTAAGCAAGCAGCAGTTACACTTACAAAACTTCTCACAAATTGTCACTTCACATTAATTTTAATCTCAGACGTACCTATACTAACATTTAAAAAATCTATGATATTTAAAAAGATACCGTTCTAAAAATACTAATAAAATTTTAAATAATATAAATAGTTTACCGTTATTAATCAGCAAGCGCAGTTAAAAACTTTTTGGACTAAACAGCTAATACTTGTGTAGGTTAAGGGTTAATAAAAAAACATACACAGTTTTTCCTAAGTACGCACATAAAGGAGTTGATTCCTTGGGTTATTTCATGAAGAAAAGTTCAGATGAACATATGTTCTAAAATCCTTCCTCACGGAGTTACAACCTTCTAAAAGAAAGAATTTTTGTCGATACCATTGGCAGTAAACACATTAAAATTTTAGGCTTTCGTATACGTGAGCACTACTGATTTATGTTAGTATTTATGCTAATGTTTGTTCAAATAAATCCACTAGGGGTGTCTTATACAGAGGGGTTACATTATATTTTCTTCTAAATATTTTAGGTTTTAACATTTTTTTAAGATTTGTCTAGAAAATTTTATTTTCCATACAAAAATACATAAAAATGATACTCTTGTTACAAGTCGCAATATCTAACAGTTTTCGAGATAATTCAATGTTTGTGTAAAATCTAGTTGCCATGAAGATCTTAGTGTTTGCTTAATATATCTAAATAGTTTTCACGAACTCTGAGAGTGAATTTCACACATGAAAAACGATGATGGGTTACGATTTGGTTTTGGTCAGAATGGCATGTTTTCCTTTTGCCGCTTTCTGTAAATTTGTGATATTAGCACCGTTTTTTTAATAAACCGAAGATGATAAAACATTTTTCTTTAAATTATATTGCTTTACATTGATAGTTTGATAGTAGCATTAAAATTTATATTAAAATTGTAGATGTTTAATATTTACTTTCTTGCTTTAATGTTTTTGGTAACAAATTGTCTCTCATTTTACACAACAATTTCTAGAAAATCAAAAAATTGATTATTTAAAAAAAATTTGGGTTGTTACTGCAAGTACTACGCTTCTGCTGGCTCTGCTGGCACTTGCCTAAGCGGGGTTTAAACACATTATTATAGTCACGGTTGGCGCTAAAAAATGTACACTTAAGCAAAAAATTGGCGCAGCTAGGATGCCCATTCACGTACGATCGCGAAGTGCAGTAATGCTCTCCGCGGTTAGTAGAGAGATGGGTGCCCCAAAGGCTGTGCTAACAAGGCACCTCGTGTTATCGGATGGGCACGTCAATAGTCGGTCCCAGCCGCCACACTTAAACCATAGCAATCGTTAGAGGGGTTGGAAGTCACCTTCAGAATAAATGGAAAAATGAATGACTTGAATTAATGTAGAAAAAATGGTTGGCATAAGCTGCAGGGGCGTAGTGGTTGAAAGTCCAACGGGCCCCACTACTCCCTGAAACAAACATAGCGAAAAAGCCAAACCCGAAGTGAAAGAGACCAAACTGGCAATGGGCCTAAATGGCCTGGAAAAGCGGTTATATATAATTACATATACAATACATAAAGATATCTAAAGTATAGGAAAATTTAAGTGTAGTGCTTCCCCAATTTTTAGTTGAATAACTAATGATATGAATATCTTTACCATTTCCAAAATAACATGTCATATTTTAGACAGTTTTATTCACTACACTGTCGTGTTAAGAATAGAAGTCGTATCTGCAAGTTTTGCCAATGTTTACTCTTTTGCGCCTATCACATGATAGTATGATTTATCTATCAACCTGTTATAGTTAAAAAAATATATCCACACGGGAAACTAGTTTAAATTAGAGTTATATAAAGGTCATATCTACCATAGTGCAAAGTTTTTGGATGAACGTGCCTGTTTCGAAAAATTTCGTGGACGAAGAACACGGGAACGCTTTGTTACAGAGGTAGTCTCCGTGAGTAAGAAATTTCAACAGTTCTATTGATTCTTCAGGAGGTTGTAACTCCGTAAGGAAACATTTCTTGACCCATGCTTATGAGATCTTATTTTTTTGTTCTTATGTGTTATCCTTAAAGTTTGTACCATTGTGACACTATTATCGCATCTTAAAGAAACACTCGGATCTTCATAACAACTTGATTTTTCATAAAAATTGAATCGAAAACTGTTACATATAGCGCCAAAACTTCAAAATTTGCAAAGATCTATCATATTTTAAAGGAAATATTGCGTGACAACACCCCCCCCCCCCCATATGAGACATCTCTAGTGCACCTAATTGAAAAAAAATAGTAGATCTACTAAGCTAAATCAGTAGTGCTCACATATAAAATTTTAAAACTTTAGTGCAACTACTGCGAAAGTTATCGACAAAAACGTGATTAGACACCGTTCTTACTTTAGAGAGCTGTAACTCCGTAAGGAAGCGTTTTCGGACATTTGTTTATAAAATAACCCGAAGAATCACCTCTTCGTGCTTTTGTATGTACTTAGGAAGCACTTTGTATATTTGTGAAGAGAAACGAGAGATTAATTTGTGCCAAAAATATCTTGGTCTTGGTGGTAAGTTTTTAAGGTCCTCATTTTTTTAAGTACAGTTCTGTTGAACGTTATTGTCTATTAGTCGACCGAAACGCTTGAAATATTTTACACATCAAGATTGTCGTGGAAGAAATTTCAAGAAAATTGAGGACGGGTATATAAATTTATGCTTATGTGACTTTTAATACACACTAATTAAATCCGAAGCTACACACCACGCATCTCTACCCCGCGGAGTTTAGTTTGGTAACGAGATGTAGATGTAGCGGCTAAAGATCTGGCCCGTCGTTGCGTAATGTTGAGACAGTTCCAGATTTAATATATAGATTATTAGTAGGCTATACAAATATGCATGAAAATCTACCGAAAAATCTCTTCAGTATATGCACAAAATATGCAGTAACACACTGGTGTATGCAGCAAAATGTGGCCTAAATAACCAAACATATGTATGTGATTCTTAAAAATCCTATAACGCATAATATGAGAAATTTTAATAATTATTAAGATGTGCACTTGTTAAAAACAGGACTTTATTATTCACTTGAAAACGTAGCATCCTTCCACACAAGTAACTCAGTTAGTTAAGTTACCTGTGTGGAAGGGTGCTATGTTTTGCAAATGTAAATTTTGACATTATTGTAGCCGTAAACAATTTCTTTGTAAAAGCCAATCATTGTTGATCAATACTTTTAATTACAAACATGCAAAATACGAAACTTAAACAAAGACACAATATTAATACAGGGTGTCCGACTGGAGATGCATACCATTGCACACTTTTTAGGTTGTATTAGATAATGTTTACGTTTCGACATACAATAACTTTAACTTTTTCAATAGCAACAATGGTTAAATATTATACCATTTATACAGAGCTTATTTTTTTTTGTTTTTCGAGCACGTTTCATGTTGTACCATGAATATACTTAGCATTAAAAAATACCTTTCTTAATGTCATTAATAACACTACAAATAATTTAACAATTAAATGTTTTTATTTATGCTTAGACATTGCTTTAAATAAGTTTATAGGGGGTGTTCTAGGTGGTTTTCATAATGTTATAAATTTCCTAGCAATTCTTTTATTAACAATTATTCGTTATCGATCTGCCCATGTACAGCAAGTGCCACCTAACCTTGCAAATTTTAGTGGGCTTTGATTCGGCTACTTCCGCTTTGTTTCGTCGGTAGTCGTAACTTAAACTAGCTCTAATTGGCCGTTGGACAGTGTGGTACACTCTACTAAAAAGTGAAAGTCAATTTATTTATGGTTTACGAATAATTGTGGATTTTTTGACAAATTAAAAGGCCGTACGCCATAAGGTTAGAAACAGTTTGCTTTGAGAAGGGATTAACGATAATTTAGGTTACGTATAAAAAATACAGCAAAGAAACTAGAAATGTAATAAAAAACCTTGCTTTTGCTTGAGAGTGTAACGGCTTCTCGCCTTTTAAACTTATCGTCATTTTTTTTGCAAGGTTAAATGGCACTTGCTGTAACTGATTCGCAATTTAACGTTTTACCACATTTTGTTATTCAAATTTACCCATAAATTAAAATCAAGTGGGCTTATGTCGGAGGATCTGGTTGGTCAAACCGCTTAAACGCGAACTCCAATTCAGTCATTAGAGGTTTCGTTTAAATAATATTATGAAATCATATGTAGTATTTTTTTAAATAAACATGCACTACGGGAGTTTCAACTGCTGTAATTAGTAGCCGCCATCTAACAAGCAAAGACGAACACAGCGCGTTTCGCAGAGCAGCACCGAAACCAGCGGCCTCAACCGCTGCTCTACCGCGCGCCCATTTGTAGTATTATAACTGACATTAAAAAATGGTATTTGTTATTGTGTTTTCATGACATATCATAATATGCATCAGTAAATGCTTACCTTGAAGGTATTTAACAATAAATTTACCTAAAACCTAAACTTTGGTATACGAGGGGGTATTGATATCTAGTTAGCCTGGAAAGTTTCTAGTACAGAAAAGTGAACATGGTTGCTATGGTGACAACTATGATGTTTTATAAATAAGTTGTCAAAGTTTGACATCCATAAGTTGAACGGTGATCAAACTGTGAATTTTTGAAAACAGCATGTCTGAAAAAAGATAGAATTTGAAAAAATCGAGTTTCGGTCAGTTATTAAGTATTTATTTTTGAAAGGGTTATCAGGCAAAGAAATTTTTGCTGATATGATAGAAACCTTAGGTGATCAGTGTCCTTCATACGCCACTATTAAAAACTGGGTTGCGAAATATAAAAGAGAAAGATCAGATGTGAAAGATGAGCTCGGGGTAGAACTATCACGGGAGCATATTATACTGAGTTGCTAACTAAATTACGTAAGAAAATTGTGGAAAAACGCCGCGGAAAACTTGCCAGAGGTGTGCTCTTTTTGCAAGACAACGCTCCTGCTCACAAGTCGTTGATTGCACTGCAAAAAATTGATGAAATTGGTTTTGAATTGGTTGACCACCTGCCCTATTCTCCGGATTTAGTACCGTCAGACTATTATTTGTTCCCAAAACTCAAAAAACATTTAAAAGGTAAAAGATTTTCGACAAATGACGAAGCAATATGTGCCGTTGAGGAGTGGTTTGCAGACCAAGACAAAGATTTTTTTTAAATGGCTTAGAATTAGTTTATGAACGTTCTGCTAAATGTATAAGTCTAAAGGAGCTTATGTTGAATAAATAAAATTTTGTTTTGAAATATTGTGGCGTTTTATATGGTAGGCTAAGTACTTATCAATACCCCCTTCTAAATCTTCCACCGGACACACTGTATAAACAGTAAAAAATCATATTTTGAGTTGGGGCTGCATTTCAGAACAAATTGCTAAAATTATAAACAAAACAAATAAATATAAAGTAAGCTTTAAAACAACTAGGAACATCTTAAATACTTTGTTTAATGCAAAATCAAAAACAGACGATTTGTTAAAATCAGGCATTTACAAATTAAATTGTTCGCATTGTAATTCGGTTTATATAGGCCAGACTATTAGAAATTTTGATATTAGGTATAAAGAACACGTACGTTGTTACAAATACAAACACCCACATAAATCCAACTACGCTAAACACTTAATAGAACAAAATCATTCAATGACATCTAATAACACCATAAAATGTTTACACTTTTGTGATGATAAACGTAAATTAGATATACTAGAAGCTTTTGAAATTCACAAACATTTAAAAACTGTACCGTTAATGAATGAGCAAATTCATCTCTTAAATTCTCCTCTACTGGACATTTTGGAATAAGAAATCAAGTCATCTGCAGACGATTACCAAGATAAGTAAAAAAGTTCTATTGCTATAACAACGCTAACTGTTTACCTTCATATAACCTTTGACAATGGCATGTTAACATGCTGAAATACGTATAAGGTTTAAATAAATAGAAATTGTTAAAGTGATTAAGTATTTTATATACAGATACTCATTAAATATGGACTTTAACGAAGTAAAGCTGGAATTGATAAATAAACAGTAGTAAATTAGAAAATTACACACATAATATCAAACTTATCAAGGCATCCACGATCTAATTTTTAAAAGAATAATATTGTTTTCGATCATTTAGCAACCACTCAGTACAATTACTATTAGGAGTAATTATGATAATTCTCAAAACAACAGTTTAAAAATGTCTACCTACCTTACAGGATGAAATTATAAAGAAAAATAAAATAATTGCATGTGCTGTATGCACGTTTGTATAAATTTTTTAGCTTAATTTTTTTGAGCAATTCCAGTATCATAAACCTCAAAAAATGTAACAATTTTCAGAGAAATCTTATTTTTATGTAAGAAAAAAAAACATGTATGTCCATGATCCTAAAACCCAAAATATGCACTAACATATACCATATGACAATGTCATACGTGCCAAATATGCAAATTAGATCCTTGCATAAATGTATGTACACGCTAAAGATTGATTCCTTAAATCTGAATAACCAAATGCCAAGAAATTCTGTGTAAACGATATAAGATTAAAATAGCACCAGATATAAAATTCACAGCTTCTGTTGTTATTTGTAATAAATATCTATTTAGTTGGTGATTGCTGTTTTGTGTTCGCTGAGCTATTAGCCGACGACGTTTACAAATAGGAAAGACTAATCTCGCCACAGGGTTCATTTCGGAGCGACTGCTGCTGAAATTCTACATGAACACTTTATTTCCAAGCCGGCTGTGCTAGTATATATCACTGATTCGTAAAAATGTAATTTATGAACAGATTCCGTTACATTTATAATTACCAAGTCTTAGCATTTGCGTATTTTTGATAGGAAAATATGACCTTGAAACAATACATTTACGTTTTCTTTCAAGAAATACTCATAATACCATTGATTTATAAGAAAAGCTAAATACTTAACGTATTTGTAAAATCGTAAATTTTATAATTATAACGTTGTACATTTCACCATCTGTTTGATTTCTAAGAAAACAAGCTGTATAGGCAACCCATCATTCCATGCATAACTCGCTGTTAGTTATTGACGTCACCAATAATGATGTCGGTTTGGTAATCATGCTCGGATCATCAGTTTTTCAAGCCCACAAATTTTTATGAATTAAAATATTGCAAATATTTGAAATTCACTGTGTCTACAGTAGCCAACAACAATCTAAATGTGTGAGCCAAAAAATTAGGAGAAGGGGTAGTGTAACCTTATTAAATATGAAGTTTTATAAAAACTAACATTCGATTTTGGTTCTACTAGTCAAGGCGAGTAATTCCAGAGCAGGACTTTTGGGCGCCGCCGTTTGGGCGTCGCCGTTTAGGCGCCGCCGTTTGGGCGACGCCGTTTGGGCGCCGGACGTTTGGGCGCCCGCCGTTTGGGCGCCGGACGTTTGGGCTCCGTATGCTTGGCCGCCGAAGTATATACGTTTTTTAAGAAACGATATACCTCCAATTATTTTATATTTATATAAATATGCTAATTTTTCAAGAAATAAACAAACATAATAAAAGGAATTTATTAATATGTAGTGAAAAACAATATTTATAATAAAATAAACAAATTAATTAGTTGCAATACACAAAGATTTATATTAATATGCCAATTTTTCGGGAATAATAATAAAATATGTTACATTTGTGGTCTCAAGTTTTTTCTCGCACCATTAAACACAGTTCACTTCCACTCTCAATCCATTAAAAAGTTGTGAGAAACCCCTCTGAGGTATTCCATGATTGTTCTGTCTTCAAATTCTTGAACTACGTTCCTAATTCTCTCATCTGCCGCTTGGTACTTTCGCCTTTTATGCGGAGGAGCTTCCCCACGTATGAATTTTTCATACAATGCATCTCGTCCTTTCTGAACTGTTCGTAGGCCATCTATAAATTTCCATAGCGACGGATGGTCCATGCCTAACTGGCACTGCAAGCTACGATGCCTCTGCAAAGTTGTTCGTGCGATCCTGATTATTAAGCACCCTTTCGTAGACGTTCCAAATATTTGGCGAAAAAAGCGCCCTTCGTCCTGTGCCGTTTCTATTTCGCCTTCCTACATAATTGTCTTCAAACCAGTTTAAAATTGGTTGCAATTCGTTTGGTAGTTGCATAGAAACCTCTTCGATTGCGTCATCAATATGCTGAAGGGGAATGAAGGCTAGCGCGACTATTGTGCGCGCAGAAAGAGCAAATTCGGGATCGGTATTGTACTGCATGGTCATTCCATTTTCAGCGATTTTTTTCTTAAAATTTTTAACTAGATGAAACAGGCAACCATGTAATTCCGCTGTTGGAAATGCTGCAGTAGCTGACCCGATTACAGCCATTTCATAATCCAATGAAATAGTGTCGGGTTCGAATTGTGGCCACATTTCTTTGATAAGCGTAAACAGCCGATCGTACGTCCCACGTTGTTTATTTGGTAAAAGGGCATATAAAACAGGCAAAACAAATCCACCCCTGTTAGCCAAAATAGCGTAAATTTGGTGAAATAATGGAGGCGCTTGCCGAAACGTTCCATCCATAAAAATTTGTTTCGTGTGTTGACTCCATCTCGCGTTATCTTCTCGGGAAAATATTAAAATTCTTTGTGGATCAGGCTGTTCTACACCGGTATCCTTCATGAGGAATATTTCGGTTTGTCCAGGAGCAAATTCGTACCGTCTGTAGGCTTCTGGAATTACCAAAGTTTCCAGATCTCTTGGAGTTGGAGGTGCACCAGCGATAAGATTTCGGGTCCGCTGACACAGTTTCCTAACAGCATCCTTGTGTGGCATTTGCCCCTGAACGGCTGGTCCAGAACCTTCCAGGGCATGGCTTAATAATTGGGCTGGAGTATCCATACTTTGCTCGGCATGTGTTTTAATTGCCAGTTTTATTTTGGCAACGCTTACCCCTGCCGCGTCACTACCGTGATTATGATTACCTATAGAAAGCAAATATTTGTCCTCCTCTGTTGTATGGATACATACGACCAGGGCACTTGTCCGCCTTTCGTTCACATCTCCAAAACCTTTTTGTTTCGTCTTTGCTCGTCTTGTCGAAAACGTACATGTATCCATCAAAGATGAGCTTCTTTTTGTTGCGCTTAGTTTTCGTGTCTTCCATAATTACGTGATCACAATGAATGATTAAACTCACTTCTCTTAAAGAACAACTGCAGACAACTGAGGTAAACTAACCTAAGGGTGACTTTAAATACTAACCATTAAAATGATTTCGACAAACATAGCTTACAGATTTTAAATAAACCAGCCTCAGTGAAATACCTGCAGAGCGGATTTGCAAAATTTACGACCTGTTACAAAACTTTTCCTTTAAATCTGTTTAAAAAATTGAGCATTTTATTAACCCCTGTATATTTGGACGTTATACTAAGCTTCTTAACGGGTTTAGTTGAAGTATGGGATTAAAGATTACAGAAATTTAAACCTCTAATTGCAATACAGATAGCCAAAAGTTGTACTGTAATCTTAAATGTAACTTAGGCAAGAAAGCTTCTGGTTGTGTATATTAAGTTGCATAGATGCATATGAACAATTTTCACTTACGTTAAATAAACTGCAACCGCATAATAAAGCAGGCTTTATCGATTGTCAAACATCAACGACAAGTTGACAATTCCCGAGCTATCAAAAATCCAGCGTCCAAACAACGGCGCCTAACCGGCCGGCGGACAAAGATCCGGCGCCCAAACAGCCGGCGGTCAAAAATCCAGCGCCCAAACGGCGGCGCCCAGACGGCGGAGCCCAAACGGCGGCGCCCAATCGGCGGCGACCAAATGTCGCGTACCGGAGTAATTCTACTTAAGTAGAAATTGTTTATTGTTTCCCGTTTATTAAATAAAAGGGTACCAATTATTGATTTAAAAAAATTCATAGAGGGTGTCACAGTGTAATTATGGTATTCAGCAACAAACCAAAATCGATTCAGTACTTTCGTCATAAGAGGCGTTACACCCACCCACGCCAACTCCTACTTCTAAACCATGCCCACGCCCACGCCTACTCCCACGCCCACCCCCACGCCCACGCCCTAGGTCACGCCCACTCCCACGCCCACGCAAACTCCCACACCTACGCCCACGCCCACGCTTCCACCTACGATCCCTCCACGCCTACGCCCACGCATACCTCCAACCCCAACCCCATTTTCACACTCTAATGTCTGTCTGTGGGTGGGTTTTAAATCAAGAGGTAAATAAAAAATTGTTCTATTTAAGCTTTTCGCAATAATTAGAAATTGGAAACGGAAGTTAGACATTTTTTTGGTAGTTGTTTTTCTAAAACTAAATATTGGAAAATTAAACTAAATTTAAGACTTAAAGCAAATCGAAAACTATTTACCGAGCTATCTAGCTTTAAAATGGCGGCCACTACAACTTTTCTCGACTTTAATGACCATTTACTCAAAAAGAAGTTATCTGATCGGGATCAGCTACAACTTGTTTAAGAGTTGTTTGTAGGTAGTATACAATAAAGTATTTTGAAAATTCGAAAACATTCGCAATGGTGCTGATTCAAAATTCTAAAAGTTTTCTAAAGAAAATATTTTTCAAAACTACCCACGCGATCTTTTAAACTTTCTGAGCCGATGGAGCTTGCACTGAACTACAAACTTGTTCTTTACTAATCTCCCAAATTGTACTCTGGCACCTTTCAGGAACTTTTAAAGAATTTGAAATTGATTAATTATTTATTCAAAAGCGCAAACGCCGATCGTCATAAATTTTTGTCAGTTCGATAGACTACTTGAAGTACTTTATTAAGATCAGCCAGAATTTAAGAAAAAAAACGATACTTTTTAATACCAATAACGCGTTTTGCGGCAGTTGCATAATTTTAACTACGTTTATCATTTAGCTCTAGTTAAAATATATTTTTCATTCATTGCATGTTTTTGAGAATAATGATTTTTTAATAACTCTTTAAATAATTTATTTATATCGATTTTTAGTCCGAAACCCGAAGCGCATCTAATCAGCTTACTATTCTTATGCTGTATGCTGCCTATATAGAGGGTCGTTATTAAAGATGGAACCAAAGCTCTCCCGCTAAAACGGTTTGAGATATAGATATGAAAATTGGAAGGCTTCTATTTGAAATTATTTCATTTATTGCAAAGGTATCTAGATTTAAAGTGCAATACATTAGCCAGCCACGGATACGGCAAAGGTTTTTCTAATTTTTCTGCATTATTTTCTACTTTAACACCATACATGATTAAGGTAGTAAGAAAGATAAAAAAATAAGCTTTCTAATGGTGTATCACAAAGCCCATGTTGCCATTTAAAAAAATTCAAGATGGCGGCCGCGCTCAAAAATCATGTCTCAAAAAAATTTTTTTTAACCTCAAAATATGCAAAATAATTTCAAATGGAAGCCTTCCAATTTTCATATCTATATCTCAAACCGTTTTAGCAGAGAGCTTTGGTTCCATCTTTAATAGCGACCCTGTATATTGTTTTCTTAGAAATCTAACATACAGTGAAATGAGATAAGAGCACTTTAATAGTCGGTGAACTGCACAACTTCTATAATTATAAAAAAATACACATTTGCAAATACGGTAAGTAATGCGTAATTCTGAAAATATCAAATACTGAAATATTTTAAGAACCTCGAGGTTAATTATGGTAAAAATTTATTTTTTTACTAAATCAAATTAAACAAAAGTTTAAAATATCCACTTGATAGGCAGCTATTTTTTATTACAAAAACAAGAATATAGTAAACGTGAATGAAAAGTGCCGCGAGCTTTAAATATTCGGTTATAAAAAATAATGTTTATATAAATCGAAGAAAATAAATTTCCGTGTTATTTAATACTGGCAGTACCCGCGGCTTTTACCGCGCATTAGATAACAGACTATTTTAATAACATGCCGTTGTTAGAGTTGCCTATAGAGCATCGATGTTGTCCCGTAGAAAAATTAAATGTAAGAAGTGGGATGGTAACATTTTTAGACGCTGAAAAAGTCGGAGTTAACTTTTAATTTTGTAAAGAAATTTAACAAAAATAGCTATCGAATAACCGTCACGAGACCTTCCTCGCCTACGCCAATTGTTTATTGCCCCGAGATTTTTTCTCATTGGAACGCTGTTTCTATCCTCGCTCATAATATAACAAATGATATGATTAGTATCGATGATATTTTCGAGTTGAAACTGAGCTGCAGATTCAACGAGTGCGAACGCAGGAATTGAATGTGCTGCTCAGTATTACCGAAAATGAATCATCGATAATTAACCATAACACGAGTTATATTTAGTAAGAGAACATAAGTAATAAAATATTAAATCTAACCAAAATTATTTTACTGTAGTTGCTATGATCGTAAGGTGGTTACCAAGGCTACATACGTAAATAAGGCAATGGGATTTTATGTTTTTTTATTGCCGCTGTGATAAAATATAACTATAGGCATTTTTATGCATCTCATTGCATTGGTTTAAATAGCGTCATGTCATAAAAAATGTTGCCAGTGACAAAAATAAATGTTTATCGTGATTTTTCTTGAAATTTTTATTATGCAACTGTATGATATTTTTACATGGCTGTATCGAGAATAAAAAGCACTAACTGGTCATGCCATAAAAAGTATAGGTTGCTATTTAAAAAAAATGTCGATGACGTCATAGCTAAAACATATGACAATTGAAATAAAATGAAAAACGCCAAATTGTGGCAAAAAACTTGATAGGAAACTTTTGATGGAAGTGCACGCCCGCGCGTTTATAAACATTACTGCAGCCTTCACTTTGTCGCTCTCTCAAAGCCCTAAAACGTGTTCATTGTTCAAAATGAGTAGGTGGAAAATGTTCAACAAATGTTCAGCACCTCAACGTTTTCTGTGAAATTAAAACTATGCCATTTCATAACCCACTATTTATAATTAAACTAGCCTTAAGTATTTCCTTCGATTCAGCGATGGACGTAACTTCTACGTTAGCCATAACCCTAACTTTTGTTTTGGTCACAACGCCTACATTGGACACAACTCTAATTACATTTTTGGTTACAACCTCCAAATATGGCCACATTGGTCACAAGCCTCGCTTTTTGTTTTGGTCTTAATAATTTTTTTGGCTACTTAGCTTTCTTTGGTGGTTAAAAAATAATTCCGGGTTTGTGACCAAAACGAAAAGTAGAGCTTGTGATATACGTGGCCGTAGTGTCCAGAACGATATTTGTTGGTTGTGACCAAAGACGTCCAAAAATGTTAATAACAATATAAAAATGTTTTTCAAAATTTTTAAAAACTTTCTTCAAACTTCTAAAATTTTAAAATTATATAATTTTTTTAAAAATTTGTTGTTAAAAATTTTTTACATTTTCAAAAATTTTCATAATAGCCGAAAATCTGTTTTGAGTTACACAGCACAATGCTATTTGGAAAAACCGGCTGTAATTTAGGTGTGGTTGAACAAAGTTAATTTGTGGTGTACTTTCATGTTTAATTAAATACTCTAACATAACGCCCCACAAAAAAATTAGCAAAAATTTAAGTCCGGTGATCGTGCGGCCCATAACCTGCTCATTTCGACCAATTTACTTATCCGGAAAATTATTATCCAATTCCAGCCCACACATTAACAGTAAATTTCTGTTCAAGACGGTGTTCCCGAAGTGCATTATGATTTTCATCTTACCAGATGTGGGGGTTGTCGAGATTGAAAACTCCGTTTTGTGAAAATCCCGCTTCGTCGGTAGACAGCAAACAATTTAAAAAATTGTGGCTATTCCCCAACTTTCCTTAATATCCATTTACAGAAAACTCCACGACGTAGAGGATCTCTCGGCTGTAGTGCTTGCAGAAGTTTTATATGGTAAGGGTGCAAACTCTGTCCGTCTGTTCGTGGAAAGTACGCCTTAGTGTCAATCCTGATACTCCAATACGAAACGCAAGTCTCCGGACACTAACATTGGAATCTGCGTTTACTGCTTCTAAAATTTGCGTTTCGGCATCCAAACTTTGACAGTTCGTGCCCTTCCTCGATGTTGCACTTGGGGTTAAAGAAACCATGATCATGTAATTGTTGCATCGCATTTGTAAAGGTGCTAGGCGATGTGGAAAACGTTCCACTTAAAGTGCCCTAGCTCTAGCAGCATCTCCGCCTACGTCACCATACACAAGGACGATGTCCGTTAATACTTTATTGGAAAAATTGTTATTTTGTTACTAAGTAACGAATTTATACTTTTAAACTCAGTTTCGAGGAGGTCTTTCGAGAAAATGATAAATAGAAAAGTGGTTCAGTTTGGTGAGTTCTGTTACAGTTTAAAACATCTGCACGTATTTCAATAACACCCTGTATTTATGTGTTATTAATTCATATTCATTAAATTAATTTGTACTTAATGAGTATCTGTATATAAAATACTTAATTACTTTAACAATATTTATTTATTTTAACCTTATACGTATTTCGGCATGTTTACATGCCATTGTCAAAGGTTATATTAAAAAGTAAACAGTTAGTGTTGTTATAGCAATAGAACTTGGTGACTTGATCTCGGTAATCGTCTGCAGATGACTTGATTTCTTATTCCAAAATATCCAATAGAGGAGAATTTAAGAGATCAATTTGCTCATTCATTAACGGTACAGTTTTTAAATTCTTGTGAATTTCAAAAGCTTCTAGTATATCTAATTTACGTTTATCATCACAAAAGTGTAAACATTTTATGGTGTTATTAGATGTCATTGAATGATTGTGTTCTAGTAAGTGTTTAGCGTAATTGGATTTCTGTGGGTGTTTGTATTTGTAACAACGTACGTGTTCTTTATACTTAATATCAAAATTTCTAATTGTCTGGCCTATATAAACCGAATTACAATGCGAACAATTGAATTTGTAAATGCCTGATTTTAGCAAATCGCCTGTTTTTGATTTTGCATTAAACAACGTGTTTAAGATGTTTAAATTGATCTCTTAAATTCTCCTCTATTGGACATTTTGGAATAATCAATCAAGTCATCTGCAGTCGATTACCGAGATCAAGTCACCAAGTCCTATTGCTATAACAACACTAACTGTTTACTTTTTCATATAACCTTTGACAATGGCATGTAAACATGCCGAAATACGTATAAGGTTAAAATAAATAAATATTGTTAAAATAATTAAGTATTTTATATACAGATATTCATTAAATATGGACTTTAACGAAGTAAAGCTGGAATTTATAAATAATTTGTACTTTCTCCCACTATTTAGAAAAATTACAACAACCAACACTCTACAACAGCAATTAAACGCAAAACCTGTTGAAATTCGTATCCATTCTTTTTTTTTAAACAATACTAATGGTATCGTTACATTTTAACGTAGAAGTTGTCGTCTCGACGAAGCAGTTTGCGTACCAAAGTTATAAATTAATTACCATAACTTTACAAACAGACGCTGCCAAAAGTTGGAGGGTTGGATAATGATTATGCATAAAGCGACTACAGAATCAACAGCTAAAAATGCAGCGTCAGAAGATAACTTTAAGGACACGCAAAACTGAAGGATATTTGAAACATAAAACGAAAAACTGCTAGGAGAGAGCTATCAAATAGATGAAGTCGTGCTCTGATAAAGTGATAACTCAGCATCGTCTGCTTTAAAGCGTTATTGATGCGCAAGGTTCCTCAATACGTTACAGATTTTCTAGGATATTGGGGAGATTTTTTACAAATAACTTAGATATCCGAAATTGGAAAACCATAACGGATCAGTCATATAGCCTTCTCAATTGGTAGCTTTGTTTGAAGCAAAGAAATGTCCAGAATTGTATTATACGCAGAAAATAAAAGATTAGATTGAAATTCAACGTATTACCACCAGTATATTGTTTTACTGTTTAAATCAGCAGCAATAGATGCCGTAATTGCGGAGATTTTTTATTTATTAAACTTTTTATTTAATTGATCTGGTTAAGCAATGTCAAAATGTTTTTGTATGTTAAAGGAAGGATATGAGGTCATAAGGTGCCGTTAGGTCAGTTAAGGAAGTAAAATATATTTTTTAACAACAAATTTTAAAACAATTTTATTTTTCTGAATAAAAATAATATAATTTATTAGTAATTTTTTTTATTTTTTTTTGAGAAAAGAAATGAAAATATTTTCCTTCCGATGCACAAAAATGCGCAAAACTTTTAAATTTGTTAAATGTAACAAAAATAATTTTGCAAAGTGTAGGAAAGTTATTTGCGTGCAGTCTAAAAAACATAAAGTTTCTACGCGTTCACGCGAGGTGGCGCAGTCGCTCTAGCATTGTACTGAATATTACATGGATCAAGGTGACACCAAAAAATTAGCTAATAGACGATTCGATTTATAAATGCCGCATTGTAACTACTAAAACACACAATTAACCAAATTAAGATAGAAGTGGGATCTAATTGCTTTCAGGCCAAATTATTGGTTATAATTGTTCCATCAATTTAATAGTAAATTTCTATGCTCCGACCTATTTGTCTCAAGTGCTGTGGTGCATGGCAACAATAACACAAACATAAGATGAAGTAACTTTAATAACGTGCAACGAACGCAAAACTATAACAAATGTTTATGTTCACAAAAATAAGTTTTCTAGGCTATAAAATTATTTTTTTTGTCACAAAAATGGTTGTTGAGATTTAACATTTCAAAACAAAATTTTGTTAGCCAGTAAAACAATTTTTTTCGCTAATAATAAAATTTTTCAATGCGTCAGAATGCGTCTGCGGTCGGCTGGCGTTTCGGTTTGGTTAGGTCAAATCCGATCGCCGTGGGTTGGGTTAGATTCCACCCATCGCCCGGCGGCGATTGGGTTAGATTCGCCTGACCAACTGCCCCCGTCCGGCTGCCGCCATTCTGGACAGCAATCGGTGCGGGTAAGACGCGCTCTTAGGAGATTTCACCGGATGGAAGATACACTGTCTCAACCGCACCAACTGCTGTCTGCAGTGACCGGCGTGTCTCACTCGCACCGGCTGGTAGTTTTGTGAGGCTTGGCATGTCGGCCGGCGCGCCGGCTGTGTCGGGTCAGGTTAGACCAGCCAGACGAAGGTTGGGGATTTTTGGCCGAATTTGGTCTGGTTTTAGCTCCAGCGGTCCGAAACCGCTGGAGCACGTAGAAACGCAATTTGCGTATTTTTCGGCTTTCCCGGCACTGAGAGAGTCTATGGTATTTTTTTTAAAACGTGTCTTACGCGTCAGTAAATGAAATAAAAAAAATTTTTCTTTCAGTTAATTGTATTATACTGTATTCTATATTATATCTAAAGTACAATACATTTATTACTCTCGTAACATAACACAATACCATTTTGCAAAATTTTGGCACATATTCTGTATTGTTGCTATTGTCAGGTTAATTTAGTTAGAATTACAGTTGATTCACATTCTGGGCAATTTTTTTAATTCAAAATGTTGTTTAACGGATTCACTTTGGTAACATAATACCGTAAATGGGTAACCAATATTGAACACAACAAACCGTACTTATGTCTTTTTAAAGGGCGACTCTTCGATCCCGCGGGGACGTGTTTACGATAACATACGATACGCATCGCGATTATGACGCCAGATAAAACTGCAGCATAATAGGCATAATAAACTTCCGCTACCACTGCACCAATCCACGTGACGTGGACGTGACAGTTTTGTAGGTTTTATTTCTTTTGGCTTGTTTTCACTAAAGCTATGATCAATACAATGAAGACAACGCAGTGGGCGATAGAAAGAAAAATAAGTAACCGTGTCAAACGTTTAGTTACTAGTGAAATGTAAAGTGCAGGATGTTGCGGATAGAATGGCTAAATTAAAATGGAACTTGGCTGGTCATTGTTGCCTGAATGCAGAACAGATGGAATGAAATTGAATGGAGACTATGGGCTAACAAAAGTGTTATAGGAAAACCACAAAATAATGGATTGGGTAGATGACATCAAATAATTTGACGTGAATAAATACGGCCCAAAACAGAAAACAATGGAAAGAAATTAAGGAAGCTTATATCCTTAATAAATTGTAAAAACAACGGTGCTATTCTGAGGCTCGCATATCTGAACTTTTGCCTCCCTTAGGTATACATTAAATTTAGATCCCTTTCACCTGTCTTCCCTTTTTGCGACGACAAACCTCTTCTCTTCCTCCGCACAAAGCCAGAGCTTCACAAGTCCATTACACGTGGCACATATACTGTTATGTATCGACCTAGTACAGTTTTCCATAAAAATAAGGAAATTGGGTTAACACTGTTTGTTTGTATTGTTGGAACATAATCTGCTGGTTTTCAAATTCAAAACGAAATCATGCAAACCGAGCGTCCGACTCCTATGTTTATATAAAAGACATATAGACTGACCTTAGCGGTGCTACGACGAACGAGTACCCGCAAGCCGGTATTCGCTGCTTTATGGCAAGAGCGCTGCATTTGATCTCAACAACTTGCATTGAGTTACTGTTGAAGATTAATTGTGTTTATTATCTTTGCGACTGATGGGGCTTCATACACCTTTAAACAGCAGGTATAACTATTTATTATAAAGTGCATTAAGAAAAGAAACCTAGTGGGCTTTAAAGAGCCACTATTCTTCGAAACTCTGTGAAGGGTTGCTGAAAAAGTCAATTTAAAAACGACTGCCAGACGCACCTTTGGCAACACGTAGGGTCTTTAACCGTACATCACCATGTGGATGTACACTGCGGTTACAAGACCCTACAATACAAACGGAGCGCTTGCATGAAGGTCATGAGGAAAACGGACTTACTGGTTATGAGGTTTTAGCGACCACCCACCTGTACCGGAACCAGCTGGCCTGATGAATACAGGAAAATAACTCGGCCAACTCCAACGAATGGCATATCTAGATGTGAAGGAGCAATGCACACTGTCTCACGGCGACCCTTCTAAGATTCGCGTCCCTTCACTTAATAATCGAGGCTAAGGCTAGGAAGGCAGCTAACATGCTAAACTGTGGAAGACAAGGGGCAAATGCGCGAGAAGTTTTAGGGCATACCAGTGTCCTGTCAGAGCTGACAGAGACTCGTCAGTTTTAGCATGAGGAATGGCCGTAGGCTAATTACAATCTTCTTCTATACAACATAAAAAACTGTCTTACCTACTAGAGAAGATTGGAGCATCCATAACCAAAAACAATTCATAGTTCCTAAGGGCTTTGTCTGGTTCACAGACGGCTCAAGGACCGTGTCTATGGCGGCGCACAAAGAGTACGACTTTCTTTCCGTCTTGAGCAGTAAGCTACCGTTTTCTAGTCCGAGGTATATGCTATACTGGCTTGTGTGTACGAACACCTTAACAGGGTCTTTTCATATTTGTTCGGACAGTTAGGCGGCTCTTTAAGCCCAGAACTCCTTCACGGTAACTTCAGAGCTAGTTCTGGATTCCGATCGGCATTGAATAGACTATGCGCGCAGCACTCGGCCAAGCTGCTGTTGCTATCAAACCACAGCAGCATCGAGGGAAACGAGAAAACGGGCATACTAACCAGAAGGGGATCCAGCGAACACCCAGCTGGACCGGAACCAATCAAAACTGAAAATAAAGAAATGGGTGTCAACCCAATTCACACGAAGCTTGTCTTTGCAACAAGGCCTAAGGCAGACAAAGTTTTTCATCAGAAGGACTTTGTCACCGGCATCCAAACTGCTTGTACAATACAACAAGAAGCAAATTAAGATCGTGACAAGCTTTTTAACAGGTTATGGTCATTGTCACCTTAACAAACGCTTTCATAGAATTAGAATTGTCAACGATTTTATTTGCAGGCTGTGCAACGAAGATGAAAAATCATCGCTTTACATGTTGTGCTAGTGTGTCAGGCTCATGACTCGGCGTCTAAGACATTTTGGAACCGGATTTCAAAGTCCAGACGAAACAGTTTATTCCTCTAAGCAAGGGCCTTTGCAACCGGCTTATTTAGGGAGAATATTTTACGAGCGATACCCACAATGGTCTTTCGCCTGAGTGGCACAAGTTCTTGGTTTGCACCTCTGCAGAAGAATTAGAAGGAGAAGACGAAGAACTCCATATATAATTTAGCCTACAACTTTGCAACTCTTAAACACGACTGATATCTATGCTCTCCTACAACAAAACTTAAATAGGAGTGGCCACAAGGCCGTAGGCCGAGTTTGGAAATCACACGAGTGTGTTTGTCACTTTTCAGCGAGTTATGTACGATATTTTTCCCACGACCCAAAATCAAATCACTGTTAATTTAACAATGTATTCCACCTTTTTGTAATGATTTCAAAAATTTGTAGTAATATTATTATTATTACAATTAGAAAAATGAACAGAGTGCGATAGTGTTTGGCTGTTTAGGGTTTGCGATAATGAATATTCTCTAATTGGTTGTAAATCTCTCTGTTTGCCCCAATGTGGTTCTGATATCAAAGTCCTAGAAGATGATGGTTCGAATTAAAATAATATTGAAAAATTATTTAAATTATATAATAATTTCTTTTTAACTCTTTTACAGACGCCTAGCGCCAATCGCGATGCCTATAGTGCTTCGCTTTTTATTTTCCTAACACCTTTGTGAGTTAGGAAATTAACACACACATATGAAATCGTTAATTTTCGTACTACTGCATTAAATGGATATGGACGTTTTCTTAGCGGGTCGTGGGAAAAAAATCTTTCTATGTACACAGATCTAACAGGCGCAAATTTATAACACAACACTTTTCCCGGTTCTAAATACACGTTTATAGCACTTTTTCTGCTAAAATTTGTGCAGTTTTTTTTGCACAATTTCGTGGTCTTTATTGTTGGAAACTACCGAATCACAGTGCATCTGTCAGGGATGAACAAGAATAAGTTTAACATGAAACTGCAATATTACTAGTTATAAGTTATAAAGTGAATATCTACATTTTTGTTATTTACCTACCAGGAAGTAAAAGAGTAGGGAATTCCTAACATGCAACATTCAAATTTACCATGACCTTCTCAGAAAACAAGCCTAATGAAATGACCGATGTCTGCGGGCCGGCGGGTGGTCTAGTTGTTAAAGTCCCAGGCTTTGAAACTAGACTTCCAATGGCAGTTGGTTCGAGTCCACTGCTGGTCGGTAATTTTTCTGAATAAGTTAAATCCGACGAGTCCATGGATGGTGTATATAGGTGTGTACGTTGGGTTGCATGTCTTTCAGGGGTGGGGCATGTTAGACCGGTGAATAGCACTTAGTGTGCTGAGCCCGGGTAAGGGGGTGGGATAAGAATCATGGGGTCGTGCTCACGCACGGCTTCATGATTCTTAAAACAAAAAAAAAAAAAAAAGTTATCTACGGACATATTGTAAACAGAAGTGACGTCAAAAATTGTTTTTTTGTTATAATGATGTAAATACTCAACAAACAACAAATTATTTCTAAAATAAGACCAAATAGGCGTATATCAAAAGAAATAACCAAAATAGGCATGGTACTTCTACATGGTGCTAATAATAAATTTTTCAGCATTTCCAAAATTTTTTTTTCTTGATACGCAGGCAAAGATCATTTGAACGAACACAGTGTGACGGAGAAATACAAAATATGATCAAGGTGGCGATGGAAAATGAAGCAACCATTTTCATTTAACCACAAAATAACCTTAACGATATTTCTAGATCTTACAGACTGTAATTATAAAATAAAGCGATTCATGTTGAACGTTAAAAGTTATTTAATATTTA
This sequence comes from Ctenicera cuprea, assembly GCA_958336395.1. Classification (NCBI taxonomy): domain Eukaryota; kingdom Metazoa; phylum Arthropoda; class Insecta; order Coleoptera; family Elateridae; genus Ctenicera; species Ctenicera cuprea. The sequence continues at coordinate 49,340,192 of OY284491.1, read as the reverse complement.
TAAATAGGTATTTGGCTTTTAGTCACGCACAACGCAATCGGTCGTCGGATGTCGATTAGAATAATTTAAAAGAAATGTGAGATTAGTTGGTTGGAATAATCACTACGACCCACGAACCAGATAAATTAATATGAAATTCTTTAAATTATCATTATTTTCTTTATACTTTTCGAAACTAGTCACATTTAATATTGCCAGTACAGGCATTCACAATTATATTTAAGCCCGTTTTCATTAATTTTTTAATGTAGATTTCCAGAGTTTTCATAAATGCAAGCGTATATTGGATTATTGGGACTATTTTGCATATATTTGCATTATTTTTACACATGTTTATAGAACGCTGTTTTAATTTTAAACGTAAATTATGAAAAACAAAATCGCAATTTCGTCTAGTCGGTAAATAATTTTTGACGCCCAAAATTTAATTTTAGACGTCAGAAATTAAATTTCAGTTCGGAAGTTCATTTCTCGGCATAACAAAAATAATATTTTGACGTCTAGAAGTCTTCAAGTTTTAGATAAAAATATTTAGCTATTACTTCGCGCAATCGAATGTTTGACGTCATTAAATAATTTTGTGACGTCAATAATTGATTTTTTGACCACTCAAAGGAAGCACTACTATACTGCAGACATTGACAAATGAACTGGAGAACTACCTGCCAAAAAAGGGCGTAAAATATTGTTTAGCATCAATCTTTGTTGAATAAAAAGTAAAAAGGTCAGTGGCGGTTTTTCCATTGGGTCAAATGGTCATTGACCTCCCAATGCAATAAGAAAAAATAAGTAATTACTTTTTATTTGAGTACATAACATATTGTACACTATAAAATTTAAAATATACTTTATAGTTAACGTTTGTATGAGATTTTATTACGAGAACGTTTATTAAAGAGCTGCCACAGGATCCGAAAAGTTTAAATGTTTGAATATCGCGCGCGCGTTAAGCGAATCTATGCGAGGGTCATATGGCTGTTTGTCCACAATTCAGCTATACGCCACCAAATAAAGCCGCCGGCTTAAAAGGCCTTTAAATGAATAAGAGTGAAATAGAAAGCTCATTGTGGTAAAATTCAGATTACACAGCCTAAAAAAGGAAAGAGGCTGGTGCGCATTAGAGACTTCAGGGTCGATGACCCCAGTTTCTGATAAGTGAGTAGAATGACAGCGCATGCTAATCACGTGTAGTTGGTGTATTTCTTCACACGTTCGTTTTATGTTGGTTTGACACAAGGTTAGTAACAAACGTTCTTTATGGAGAAATAATTGGGGATTTTTTCGTAGATTGGTTTTGTCTGTGACATGTTCTTGGGTAGTAAATCTTAATTTAGTGCTATAAAATGTCTGCAAAAGATAATGGAACTTAAAGCTCAAAGTGGTTTGAATTTTGAAGAACGTTTAAAGTTAAAAGAAAACGGTCGCCCACAACCAACTCTAATTATTAAACAAATAACATTGTATAGAAATAAGTAGGTTAACAGGTATTTTAATAAGTCAATGTATGCTTTATCGGATTGGAATTGTGGATGTGATATAAGAAACGCTTTCTTCTGTTTCCCGTGTCTGTTATTTTGCGATGACGCAATGTGGTGTAAAAACGGCGTGATTGAACATTTAAAAATTAAAGTACAAAAACATATTTTCTCAGAAAATTATATGCAAAATTCTATGAATTCGCCACAGTTGGTATTGTGGATATCAGATTGCAACTAGACGGTGCTTATCGAAAATCTATTAAAGATTTTAATGAAAATGTTGATAAAAATAGGTATATTTTAAATAAAATTATAGATTGCATAAAGTGTTGCGGAGTAATACAGAAAAAGTTAGGCATTACATTCTTAATAATTTCGTGCCAGCTGCTCCATCGACATGCAGAAAAAGAAATAAAATAAATGAAAATTCAAAACTTCCAATTGCAGTAGAAATTTGCGACATAATTGTATCGGAGGTTGAAGATAGATTTATATTTTCTAATCATTTAAATGTTTCGCAGTTATTTCACGTAAATAAATTCGAGGAGTACAAAAAATGTTTTCTTCAAAATGTTTTTAAATTAGTCAAGACTAGTCAACCCCGTTATAAACGATTTAAAATTAAAAACCGAACTAGAAGTGCTATACGATCATGAGGATTTTTATGAAAGTGCTGGTGCTGTTGCAATACTACTATTATTTATAAACAATATTCTTTATCAGACTTTTACCGAGAGTGTAAAACTTATAAAAATTTTGTAAACTTTCCCGATGACAACGGTGGAAAGCGAGCGTTGCTTCTCTACTTTAAAAAGAATAAAAACATTTTTGCGTAACACGATAGGGCAAGAAAGGTTAAGTGCGTTAGCTATGTTAAGCATCGAAAAATCGTCAGTTAATAACATTGACAATTTTAATGAACTAGTGATACATCATTTTTCCAACGCGAAAGAGCAAAAGATCAACTTGAAATATAAGTCTACCTAAAATTTGGCTGGGTAAGTACATTTTTATCAAAAAATATTTGAAAATGACCCCCCAGTACGCCACACCACGAGACGCCACTGAAAAAGATGTTTTATAAATACTTAAGTATCTCAAATGGCATGCGCAAACTTGAATGAACAAATGTCAATAAACAATTGTTTGGCGTTTATAGATACATTTTTAAAGTCAAAAAATCGTTAGTTTACTTCTGAAAAAGATTAATTAAGTCTGGTTAAAGAGTCGCGTTTATGTCAATTTATTATTTAAATATAAATTGTATAAGCGATTTTCAGGCACTATCAAATGATATAGTGACGCCAAAAAATCAATTTATGATGTTAATAAGTCTGTTTGACGTCAAAAATCATTTTATAACGTCGAGAAAACATTTTTTACGTCAAATATTTATTTGTTGATGTCCAAAAATAGCTTTTAGTGTAATGAATATTGATTTAAAAATAAAATGGAGTTCCATACATATTTAAGTATCTCAGATGTCATACGCTAATTTGAATAAGCAAAATAATATCAATAAATGAATTTTTGACGTCAATAAGAAACATTTTTCCCGCCAAATTATATATTTCATTATAAATTGTAAACGTGATTTTCAGGTGCCAACAAATGATTTAGTGTTTTTAACGTCAATGAATCAATTTGACGTCACAAAATTATCACCGAGAAAACGTTTTTTGACGTCAAACATTTATTTTCTTTTGTCAAAATATATATTTTTAGTATCAATCAGCGTTAAATAAAAAACAAAACAGCGTTCCACAAATATTAAAGTATATCAGTTTGTCTCCGCTGACTTGAATGAGAAAATGTCAATAAACAATTGACGTTTGTAAATACATTTTCAACGTTAAAAAATTGTTAGTTTACGTCTGAAAATAATTAATTAAGTCTGGTTGAAGAGTGGCGTTTATGCCAATATATTATTTAATTCTAAATTGTATAAACGATTTCAATTGCCAATGAATGATTTAGTATTTTGACGTCAATAGATCAATTGGAGTGGCGGTAGCTCAGAGGTTGGGCGCTCAGTCTCTAACGCTGAAGGTGTAGGGTTCGATTCCCCGCCGAAGCCATGCAGCAATAAAAATCTATGCCGCAACCCGCCACTTACATTCCCCAATCCGGTGTAGGCAGCCATGGGGTCTTAATGCCTGAAACCTTCTCTGGAATTTAGTCGTTCGGATTCGACGTTAAACTGTAGGTCCCCCGTACTCCACCTTAGCGCTAAGGAGAGTACGTGGCAGAGAAGACTGCCGGTGCCCAGCAGTGGGACGTAAAAGCTGATTACGACGAGATCAATTTGAAGTCAAAAAATCATTTTATAACAGCGATGAATCATTTTATGACGTCAAACATTTATTTTTTTATGTTAATATTTTTTTAGTAGCACATAATTTTGATACAAACGTAAAACGGCGTTCAATACATATTTATGTATCTCAAATGCCCTGCGCTAACGTGAATGAGCAAATGTCATTAAATGAATTTTTGACGTAAACGAAATCGTTTTGGCGTCGAATTATGTGCTAAATTCTGAATTGTATAAGTGAGATGTAGGTGTCAACAAATAATTTAATATTTTTAAAGCCAATAACTCATGTTTGACGGTAAAAATTCTGTTTATGATGCCGAGAAATTATTTTTTGACGCTAAATATTTTTTTTACAATAAAAAAAAATTTTTAGTGGCAATCAATGTTGATTTAAAAGTAAAACGGCGTTTCATACATATTTAAGTATCTCAGATGCTTGAATGAGCAAAATAATGTCAATAAATAATAATTTTACGTCAATAAAATCATTCTTCACGTCAAATTATGTATTTAATTCTAAATTTTTTAAACGATTTTTAGGCGCACACAAATGATTTAGTATTGTGGACGTCAGTAAATTAGTTTGACGTCAAAAAATCATTTTTTTACGCTGAGAAATGAATTTTTGACGTCAAAAAAACTTTATTTTGATACAAAAAAATTATCTAGTGGCAATCAATGTTGATTTAAGTATTCCAGCTGTCCTGTGCTAACTTAAATGGGCAAAATAATGTCAACAAATGATTTTTTGAGGTGAATAAAAACATTTTTGACGTAAAACTTTATATTTATATTTAATGATTTTGCCACGTCAATTTTTGACGTCAATAAATCATTGTATGTTACCAAAACTTAATTTTTTTATTTTATTTTAGCTGTAAATATTTGCTTTCTAGCAATACTCCTGATACAAAGGCTAAAAGAGCTGCTATCGTTTAATACCACAACGAACATGGCCTGCAAGTTCTTCTGGAAAAAGCCCCCACTTTAATACCTATGGTATAAACTGTGCTTATTTAGCTCCGAAATGTATTTGTTAAGCCCAAACATAAAAAACGTTTAATGAGGGAAAAACAACCACAAAAGATTGTGAACATTTGAACAACAGTAGTATTAGATATTGTTAATTATTAAATTATCAGTATCCCACAGTCTGTCCAAGGTGATTCGCTAATAGCTCGTGTCCTTGCCGGTGCGGCCATCCAAGAGAGCTTAAATAGTAGCATTTCACTATGTCAAAAATAAAGGAAAATTACAAAAAGCCGTGTGGAGTTGTGGCGTTTCTTTTTCCCTTATTGAGCAATTTCGATATCAGGGCATGAGCAATTTTGATATATGCAATGAGCTTATTAAGCTTAGTAATTTTGTGAAGTTATGATTAAAGTAATGCGTGCAATTTCTGCTACACCTCGCGCGTTTTCACAATAGACTATAAAATTTATATTATATTAAATGCACTTATCTTTAAAATTATTGTTTTAAATGCGTAAGTAGATATTTCTGTAAAATCTTTAAGTGCATACAAATCCGAGCTCTAATCATTAATATTGTTTTGAAAATTATCGTACGTTTTTATAATCAGCAAAGGAATGATTAGTTAGTAGATTGTATCACTATAACTATAGTCACTAAACCAAACATACGAACCAAAATAAATTACAATATCAACGAGCTGGAGCTACTAGTTTTAAGATGATTATGTTATTCTATAGCAGGTAAATATGTTGTAGGTATACGCGAGCCTTTTCAATCACCAACACATAACAGCTATCTATCATCTTGCTATTATGTGAACTTAAGGGGTGGCTTCAAATTTCATTATTCTCTATGAATATAGGTTACATGTTTACGTACTTCTAGTCCTTGGTCTTTGGGTAAAAGTATAAGCTGTATAACAATATATCATTGTAAGATACGTTGAGCAACAATAAAAGAAAAAAGAATCAGTCTCTATAAATTTATAAATAGAAATCACTTTGTGAAAATATAGATTTAGCAACGTCAAATGTAGCTCTCTCGGAAGATTGCGAGCAGCTAATGTGCGGTACTAAAATAAATAATAGGAACGATTAAGTACATTCAGATTCATTCGATTAAATGAAATCATTAAACGCAAGTTGCGTGATGTCGAGTTTCACGAATAGCACATTTATAAGAAATTATTCCTTGACTACGAGTATATGTACAGTTTATGCTTTGCTTTCATTACAGAATTAAAAACTAAAAGAATTTTAATTAAATTTTAATTTAATGATGTCGAAATTAACATAAAAGGCGAAACAAATAGGATTAGTACAACGATTGTGCAATAAAATGAAAAGTTGAAGTGTTAACTTTGAGTGGACTTTCCCATACTAGATATCAATTACTAACCGTATATCCAAAAGTGTAAATTTTATATTTACAACCCCGTTTAATAAATAAAGGGGTACCCATTTTATACTTTCAAAAATTCATAGAAAGCACCTCAGTGAAATTATAGCTTTCATCAAAAAATCAAACTGTAGCAAAATTTTGGATCTAGTAGGGGCAGTTTTTGGAAAATATTTTTTTGAAAATTTTCATAATTTTGAAGAATCGTTTTCAGATTTTCGAAATTAATTTTGTTTCTTTGTATATTACGTACAAGGGGCTCTTAAACAAGTTGTAGCTGATCTCGATCAGACGACTACTTTTTGAGTAAATAGGCGTAAAAATCAATATTTACAAAAAGTTGTAGCGGTCGCCATTTTAAAGATAGGGAGTTCGGTTAAAACGTCTTCGATTTACCTTAAGCTCTTCTCTCATTTCATCGTATGTTAGATTTCTAAGAAAACAATTTATATAGGCAACCCTACGTTGTTGCATACCGTATAAGAATAGTAAGAACGAAACCGCCCGCCCTACAGCTGATTAGATGCGCTTCGGGTTTCGAATTAAAAATCGATATAAATGGTTTATTTAATGAGTTATCATAATTTTTCTGAGAATAACAAATAATTTTTTTCACTAAAGTCACGTAACTGCCGGAAAACGCGTTGTTGATATTAACCCGTATTGTTTTTTCTTAATTTTTATAATAGTTATAAATTCTTGCTAATCTGAATAAAGTACTTTAAATATATTCTTTGAGGCTTTCGCGGTTTCTCGAACTGTCAATAGTACAATTTACTTTCGGCTTAAACTGTGTCGTCATTTAGGAACTACACCCACCATATTCAGGTAAGGACCAACCTGTAGCTTGTCTGCTTTTAGAAGCATTTGCTCTAAAAGTTTGAACAATATTTGTTCGTAGGATCTGCCTGCCTAAACTGGGCCGTATGCTTAGATTATTTTGGGGCGAACAAGGATTTGATCTTAATGTATTTTGTTTTCCAGGACAATAACACTTAATCGGCTTATGCCTGTTAGCTGTTTGTGAGCCCATAAATACTTACGTTTCGCAAGACATTGCAGCTTGCAACTTCAGAGTGAATGAAACACTAAATTCAAATCGGGGAGGCGGAGGTATTTAAATCTCTTTGAGCCAGTCGGGCAGAACGGGCAGTCGGCAGTCGGGCGGTCAAATATTGCTCAAACTTTTAAAGCAACTGCTTGTAAAGGCAGACCAGCTACAGGTCGGTTCTTACCTGATTATGCTGGCCGAGTTTCCAAATGACAACGCGGTCTAAGCCGAAAGTAAATTGTAATATTGACAGTACTTTAAATAGCCTATCGAAATAATAAGTGTTTATAACGATCGGCGTTTGCGAATAAATAATTAATCAATTTCATATTTTTCAATAATTCCTGGAAGGCGTCAAAGTAAAATTTTGAAAATTAATAAAAAACAAATTTGTAGTTCACTGCAAGCTCTATCGGTTAAGGAAGTTGAAACAAAATCGCGTGAGCCGTTATTAAAAAATAATTTTTTGAAAATTTTCAAAATTTGAAGCAGCGCCATTGCGATCGTTTTTGGATTTTCAAAATTAATTTTCCTTTATTGTATACTACCCACAAGGGGATTTCAAACGAGTTGTAGTTGATCCCAATCAGGCAGCTACTTTTTGAGTAAATGGGCGTTAAAGTCGAGATTTTCAAAAAGTTGTAGCGATTGCCATTTGAAGCTAGAGAGTTGGGTGAAAAGTTTTCAATTTGCCTTAAGTTTTTCTCTCAGATTGCGTGCTTAAATTTCCATAACTTAGTGTTGGATTAAAACGCTACTAAAAAAATCATGTCTAACTTCCGTTATCTGTTTCGGATTTTTTTAAAAGCTTAACCAGAACTACAATTTTCGATTTATCTCTTGATTTAAAATTTCATCAAAATCGGTCGAGTACTTTCGCTTTTAAAGGCGTCACACATCCACCCACCCACCCAACGACCTTCAAATTCACACTCACCCACCCACCCACAGACAGACATTTTTTAAAAACCACTGTTTTGGGTTCCTTTGAGACCCAAAACGTATATTTTCGTTAAAATCTAGATTTCGAACATTTTCATGAAATCAACAAGTAAAAAGTATATTGTTATTCTAAGTTTTCTAGTACCACAAATTACTCAGTAAATTCATAAAAATGTCCTAAAAATGCTTGAATTATTAATCTTAAAAATTACAAATAACTGTTTTAAGCGAGACGTTGTAACTACCTACTTAATAATAATAAGGGGGAAAGAAATTAACAACCAACTTTTCGACTTTTAGTACCTGCTCTATACACCTTTAATATTCCCACGTATCTGTCATGGTTCTTCATTGTTTTTGTCTGAAGTATATTAAAACAATCAACGAATAGGATAATTACCAATACTAATGTTATATAAAACAATTTTCCACTACTGAATATTTTATGCACTATTACAGTTTCCAGTTTTCTGTATATATATATATATTCCACATTTTCTGTATGCTACAATATTGAAGTTGTTTTTAATGTTCTAGAATTTCTTCTTTGTAAAAGTAATGCTGTTTAATTATTACTAAACTTTAAAAATGAGTTAACCTAAGTATCTATCTATAGCTATTACAGTTTAGTTTTTAAGTAAAGGAACAATATCAGGCTAGTAATGTTGTTGTATATTCCTTAGCAGCGTATTAAATTAGCAGAAACATAATAATGACAAACGTATACATATAAAAATTCTGTTTTCATTTTTACCTTCCTCGCTTTACGAAGTATAGCTATAAAGGAAGGTATTGTGATCGTCATGTGTTGTCAAAAGAACTTTAACGTAGCAGGTACAAAGTTCGGTTTGTATTAGTATGAAACGAGTAACGACGTACTGTATTGTTATCGAAGGGTACTTATTGCAGGTAAACGAGGGTCGCGTCCAGCAGGTAGTACGTCTGCGGAGTTAAAACTTGCGGAGATAATGAGACATAAGTAAGAGAGAAAAAGAAGCAACTAGTACGGAGCAGGACTTTTGGGCGCCGCCGTTTGGGCGCCGCCGTTTAAGCGCCGCCGTTTGGGCTTCGGACGTTTGGGCGCAGGACGTTTGGGCGCCCGCCGTTTGGGCGCCGGACGTTTGGGCTCCGTATGCTTGGCCGCCGAAGTATATACGTTTTTTAAGAAACGAAGAGATATACCTCCAATTATTTTATATTTATATAAATATGCTAATTTTTCAAGAAATAAACAAACATAATAAAAGGAATTTATTAATATGTAGTGAAAAACAATATTTATAATAAAATAAACAAATTAATTAGTTGCAATAGGCAAACATTTATATTAATATGCCAATTTTTCAGGAATAATAATAAAATATGTTACATTTGTGGTCTCAAGTTTTTTCTCGCACCATTAAACACAGTTCACTTTCACTCTCAATCCATTAAAAAGTTGTGAGAAACCCCTCTGAGGTATTCTATGATTGTTCTGTCTTCAAATTCTTGAACTATGTTCCTAATTCTCTCATCCTCCGCTTGGTACTTTCGCCTTTTATGCGGAGGAGCTTACCCACGTATGAATTTTTCATACAATGCATCTCGTCCTTTCTGAACTGTTCGTAGGCCATCTATAAATTTCCATAGCGACGGATGGTCCATGCCTAACTGGCACTGCAAGCTACGATGAGCAGCCTCTACAAAGTTGTTCGTGCGATCCTGATTATTAAGCACCCTTTCGTAGACGTTCCAAATATTTGGCGAAAAAAGCGCCCTTCGTCGTGTGCCGTTTCTATTTCGCCTTCCTACATAATTGTCTTCAAACCAGTTTAAAATTGGTTGCAATTCGTTTGGTAGTTGCATAGAAACCTCTTCGATTGCGTCATCAATATGCTGAAGGGGAATGGAGGCTAGCGCGACTATTGTGCGCGCAGAAAGAGCAAATTCGGGATCGGTATTGTACTGCATGGTCATTCCATTTTCAGCAATTTTTTTCTTAAAATTTTTAACTAGATGAAAAAGCAACCATGTAACTCCGCTGTTGGAAATGTTGCAGTAGCTGACCCGATTACAGCCATTTCATAATCCAATGAAATAGTGTCGGATTCGAATTGTGGCCACATTTCTTTGATAAGCGTAAACAGCCGATCGTACGTCCCACGTTGTTAATTGGTAAAAGGGCATATAAAACAGGCAAAACAAATCCACCCCTGTTAGCCAAAATAGCGTAAATTTGGTGAAATAATGGAGGCGCTTGCCGAAACGTTCCATCCATAAAAAAATGTTTCATGTGTTAACTCCATCTCGCGTTATCTTCTCGGGCAAATATTAAAATTCTTTGTGGATCAGGCTGTTCTACGCCGGTATCCTTCATGAGGAATATTTCGGTTTGTCCAGGAGCAAATTCGTACCGTCTGTAGGCTTCTGGAATTACCAAAGTTTCCAGATCTCTTGGAGTTGGAGGTGCACCAGCGATAAGATTTCGGGTCCGCTGACACAGTTTCCTAACAGCATCCTTGTGTGGCATTTGCCCCTGAACGGCTGGTCCAGAACCTTCCAGGGCATGGCTTAATAATTGGGCTGGAGTATCCATACTTTGCTCGGCACGTGTTTTAATTGCCAGTTTTATTTTGGCAACGCTTACCCCTGCCGCGTCACTACCGTGATTATGATTACCTATAGAAAGCAAATATTTGTCCTCCGCTGTTGTATGGATACGACCAGGGCACTTGTCCGCCTTTCGTTCACATCTCCAAAACTTTTTTGTTTCGTCTTTGCTCGTCTTGTCGAAAACGTACATGTATCCATCAAAGATGAGCTTCTTTTTGTTGCGCTTAGTCTTCGTGTCTTCCATAATTACGTGATCACAATGAATGATTAAACTCACTTCTCTTAAAGAACAGCTGCAGACAACTGAGGTAAACTAACCTAAGGGTGACTCTAAATACTAACCATTAAAATGATTTCGACAAACATAGCTTACAGATTTTAAATAAACCAGCCTCAGTGAAATACCTGCAGAGCGGATTTGCAAAATTTACGACCTGTTACAAAACTTTTCCTTTAAATCTGATAAAAAAAATTGAGAATTTTATTAACCCCTGTAAATTTGGACGTTATACTAAGCTTCTTAACGGGTTTAGTTGAAGTATGGGATTAAAGATTACAGAAATTTCAACCTCTAATTTCAATACAGATAGCCAAAAGTTGTACTGCAATCTTAAAAGTAACTTAGGCAAGAAAGCTTCTGGTTGTGTATATTAAGTTGCATAGATGCATATGAACAGTTTTCACTTACGTTAAATAAACTACAACCGCATAATAAAGCAGGCTTTATCGATTGTCAAACATCAACGACAAGTTGACAATTCCCGAGCTATCAAAAATCCAGCGTCCAAACAACGGCGCCCAAACGGCAGCGCCTAAACGGCCGGCGGACAAAGATCCGGCGCCCAAACAGCCGGCGGTCAAAAATCCAGCGCCCAAACGGCGCCGCCCAGACGGCGGCGCCCAAACGGCGGCGCCCAATCGGCGGCGCCCAAATGTCGCGTACCGGGCTGATATACGAGTTATGCCTAAAAGAAAGGTACTTCTACGCCAAACATTTTTAACCTAAACATTTCGACTAATAAGCAGGTTTTAGGGCCTTGGGAGAACGATAAATAGGACACTGATGTGGTGTCTGGGTGTGTCTGTCTGCCTGTGTGTCTGTCTGTGTGCCCATATACGATTTACAGACCCGACGTTTTAACGCAGAAAACCCAAATTTGGCTCAAAGATTGGTACATCTACTAAGACCAAACCGCGAAAAATGAGGTTGGTCCGCCAAAAACAAAAGTGGGACAGGGGAGGGGTGCTCTATTTCAAAATAGATGCGCTCGAAAAAAAAACTTAGATTCATAATCTACGAATGTCGAATAGGCTACCACCATAGATTTTGTGTTTTTGAAACATTGCGAACTTCGGTCTTCAAAATCGGCATGAGCATATTAAATGACAATAGGAACAACTTCCTTTTCCATTGGTAGAACACCACTGGGTGGTTTCCTTGTGGTCGTGTACCTGAACAGATAAATAGAGTAGTCACCAAATTATGAAATTGATTTTAAGATTTCAAGGGATAAACATTGGTTGCAATTAGAAAACACAAAATATCATAAAACTACTACTTTAAAATAAATGTGCTTGGAAAAGAAACTCAGATTTGTATTCTACACATGTCGAGTAGCCGATCTGAGCAAGTCCGGTGTTCCTACTACCCCCAACGATTTTTCGATATTCAGAAAATGTACGAACTTTGGCTTAAAAATCGGTATGAACATGTTAAAAACTAGGAAAAATCTTCCATTAAGAAAGCAACTCTAGGAAATTTCCGTTTGGTCGTTTACTTGAACAGTTTAATATACTATAATTAAATAATTAAACCAATTTTTGATTTTAATGAACAAATATTGTTTACAACTAACAAATATTCCAACAAAAAAATTTTAATTTTCTGAAATTTTCCTAAACCCGAAAGTTAAAAAATTTTTTATAATTTTTCCAAACTTCAAACTTCCAATTTTATTAAAAAATTTGACAAATTTCAGAAATTTTCAATATTTTTTGTTTGAAAAAAATTTTGAAATTGAAAAATTAAAAAATTTTCAAAACTTGTCTTAGGAATTTTCAACATTTCCCAAAAACTTCCGAAGAATTTAAATAGTATTCCTAATTTTTAAAATTTCAAATTATTTAGAATTTCCAAAAGTATTTAAAAATTTTATGTTTATAATTTTTCCAAATTTTTTAAAACTGACAAACAATTCTTAATTTCAAAATTTTAAAAAATCAATAAAATAATCAAATTTTGAACAAAAATGTTTAAAAGTTTTGCACTTTTTTAATTTTCATTATACTATTTTCAAAATTTTAATATTTTAAATTTTCCGTTATCAAAATTTTATTTTCTCCAAAATTAATTTCATATTTTTAAAATTTTTTATACATTTCAATGATTTTCAAAATGTTTTTAAGTTTTTAAAAATTTAAAAGTTTTTAAAATATGTAATTTTCAAAAATTTTCAAAAGATTTTCTTTAGAAATTTTACACCGGTCCCAAAATTTTTCTAAAAATTTCAATAGTAACCCTTATTTTCAAATCTTCAAAATATTTTAAAATTTCATAAAACTTTCAAAATGTTTCGAATTTGTTAAAATTTTTAAACTGTTTTAAAATTTAATGAGTATCTGTATATAAAATACTTAATCACTTTAACAATTTCTATTTATTTAAACCTTATACGTATTTCAGCATGTTAACATGCCATTGTCAAAGGTTATAACCTTTGACAATGGCATGTTAACATGCTGAAATACGTATAAGGTTTAAATAAATAGAAATTGTTAAAGTGATTAAGTATTTTATATACAGATACTCATTAAATATGGACTTTAACGAAGTAAAGCTGGAATTGATAAATAATGTTTTAAAATTGTCAAAAAAATTTTAATTTTCAAAATTTTTCTAAACTCAAAATAATCAAATTTTAAAAACCAATATTATTTTTAAATTTTTAGAAATAGGTATTCAAAATTTCTTAAAATTTCCAAAAATTAAAAAAATTTTTTCTTTAATATGCATACTTTTCATAAATTATGATGTTTTAAATTTTAACTTTGCAATTTTGAACATCAAAATTTTTTTAATTTTTACAATTTCTTTAATATTTACAATTTTCAGTATTTCACTAAATTTACATTTTTGAATTTTTTAATTTTCAAACATTATTTAAATTTTAGAACATTTAATTGTTTTCATAATTTTAATAGTTATTTTATTTTTCGAATATTAAAAATTTTCAAGCATTTTTAAAATTTTCAAAAATTTTTAGATTTCAAAAATTTTCAACTCTAAATTTCTAACAATTTTACGAATTTTTAAATTTATTTTTAAATATCCCGATTTTTCCAAAAATTTTAAATAAGTTTTAATTCATGTCACTGTTAGAAAGAAGATGGAAAACAATACCAATCACAACGTAGATGAGTCTCATTCAGATTGGGAATTCTTTCTTCGCCAGTTTTCTCCTCGAGCACATACCAACATAATTTTCTTTCGTTGTATTTTTCTATAATTAACGTTTCTATTCTAGATTGCATAGTATTTGCCATACTTCATATCACTGTTAAAAACGGAGTTGTAAATTTGTATCTCTGTACTTTTTACTTTCTCATACTTCTACTAAAGTAAGGAAAGTTATGATTTCATGCAAATTTTCGAATTTCAGATTTTAGCGGAAATACGCGTTTTGGGGTCCAAGGAACCAAAAAAAGTCTGTCTGTGGGTGGGTGGGTGCGTGCGTTCGTTTCCTTATAACTCCGAAACCCCTTGACCGATCTTAATAAGATTTAGTGTGTGGAAGTTTTTTAGTTGCAGGTAGTTCTTTGTAAGGTCGCTAATCGAAACTGAAACCGGAAACGGAAATTAGACCTGTTCTTTTGCTACAGATTTTATTTCTAAACATTTTTTTAATACATAGCGTTGTAGTTCATCTAAAGACAAATCAAATGCTTTTTTTTTCAAATGCTCTATCTTCCAAATTAAGGCCGCTACGAATAATTTGAAAATTTTAATTTTAATGCCCGATTACTCAAAAACAGAATATTCAATCAATACAAATTATCATATTATTTGATATCCCTTAATAAGTATAATCAAGTGATGTAAAAATATTTTTGGAAAAATGAAAATTGTAAATATACTAGCGGCTCAAAATTTTGGATATGTTCAAAAGAAAATTCTCAAAAACTGCCCACATCATTTTTTTAAAACTTTTTGAGCCAATAGAGCTTAAAATGAACTACAAAATTTGTTCTTTACTAATTTCCAAAATTTCACTCTGACGACCTCTAGGAATTTTTGTAAATTTTGAAATTGAGTAATTTTTATTCCTAAACACAAACGCCAATCGCTATCAATTTTTATTAATTCGATAGACTATTTTAAGTACTTTATTAGGATCAGCGAACATTTTTAACTATTTTGAAAATTAAGAAAAAAAAACGAAACTTTTAATATCTACAACGTCTTTTGCGGCAATTACGTGATTTTAACTACGCCTATCAATTAGCTCTAAGAAAAATAAATATTTTTCATTCGTTGCGTATTTTTGATAACTCTATAAATAAGGTTGTTATAACTATTTTTGGGAGCGCATTAACTATCTTAGCGCCTTTTACGTAGTACGAGCGCTCGCCGCCAGTAAGTAACCAACGTCTTGAGTCTGCAGCGAGCTTGTACCGGCTAGATTAGATCTAAATTTCCATAACTTTTTGACGCGAGAATATTTGAAACGCTAAAAGTATGGGAAAGTACAAGCGACCTGTTTCGCCCATTTTTGGTATTTGAGTTTAAAGCGCCAGCTATTTTCTTTCCCCTCAAGGTGCTTTGTTCAGTTTCTTGATTAGTTTCTTACGCTCTAGTCTTTCAATTAACCAGGTCTCTCAACTAGTCCCGCCGTACTAGCAAAACCCAAGAATACTACCGGTAAAAAAATTCAGGTTTAGCTGCCTTACTCTATACCTTTCTCCTGCGTCGTAACAGTCACTTTAATGTACCTGTAATATTTTGCGTTTCAATTGTCTTTTGTCTACATAACTATTGTTCAAGCTTATGGTGCTCGCTAATTTGCTGTAACTACTTTCAACTAACAGATGTAACAGATTAAAATCGGTTACATCTGTTAGTTCTTTCAATGTTAAACAATGTTCCTGCTATCATTTTACAATCTTAAATATGTTTTGTACAATTTCAAGCCAGCTACATGAACTCACGTTTTGTAAGGAACTCTGAGGTTAACTTTGCACATTGTTTTATTTATATTGGCAATAACTTTAACAGATTAAGAACAAAGAGTCGTTTTCTCTTTGCCCTGGCCGAATATTCCCAACAGTTTATTTTTTCCGTTCTCTAACGTGTACGGTCGGTACTCCTCCTGCAGTTTGGTTATATAATTATTTATAGTATTATTTGCAAATAAAAATTCCCGTTTCAAAATTATAGCAGTATAAGTAGAAGATTCTCAGCTGGTCTTATCATTTTCATTTCAACAGAAAAACGCCTGTTTGAAACCTTTGAAGCTAAATTGACAGAGTTAGAGCATATGCTGAAATGAAAGGGATAGTTCTGGCGGCAATTTATACCTAAAGGGCTTTTGTATGTAGTCAATGACGCGTTTCGTGTTATTTCATGGTTGAACGGTTCTTATGTACGGCGTCCTGTAGGGTTAGAGGTGTTTTCTATTCTTAAATTGCTTTTCTATAAAATTTGATGGAATAATATCATTTGCGGTTAATTTTTCCACTTTGTGCTTCACTACTTCTTCGAATTTTTCCTTTATAAAAGGTATTTCATTTAATGGATGTCACCAAGACTAAGTATGTAAATATTTACCAGAAACGTCATTCTTTAGAACGTTTGGGTATCTGAGGTAAAAATAAATTTAAGCGATGAAAATATCTATGACATCAACTAACTTTCGAACTAACGCCACCATAATACTATTTAAGCTAGATTGTTTAATAATAATAATGTCTCTTTACGTTGGTTTCAAAGAATCTTCATAACTTCCAATACTTTTAAAAATAATTCAACTAACAAAAATTTCAAACAGTTTCAACAATTCCAAAAATTTCTAAACTTCTCAAAATTTTCAGCTATCTTCACATTTTCAAAACTAAGACAATTTTTAATTTATTTTTAATGTTTCAAACATGTTCAACATTTTCATAAAATTGTAAGAAACGTAAAAAAATTCAAAGTCTAAGATTTAAAATTTTTTTTTAAAATTACCGAAATATAAAAAATTTCAAAAATTGAAATAAATGCGAAGCAGGTCCTGTGATTGTTGCCCTGCAGCTTTTTTTGGAGTTTCTTGTTGGCTCAAACAGTGTATTTCTGTCAAAATCTAAAAACTGAACATTTTTACAATCATGCTGGGAAAGTTTAAAAGCGTACGGATTTAACTGTTGTCACTCGAGCTTCCAATATTTGAACCAACTTTTATTTCTGCTAAACAAACTGAAATGGAGTCGTTCCATCTTAGAGCTGCAAATGAATCTAAAATGGCCGTATGTGTTTTACAATTCTAAGAGCAATATAGATTTGTTCAATAACTGCTTTAACTTGTACATATTCTACGGAATGCTACGTTTTAGTAACAATGCCTTACATAATATACGCGTTAATATTTGGGTTGTAAAAAGCGGGGGACGCCCACCACTTAAAGTTAGGACATGCAGAAACAATCCTGATTTAATATACAGATAGATGTTTAAAAAAATTTTTGTGCACGTTTATGAAACGCAGTTTAACTTGTTAGGCCGAATTATTATTATTTCCTTAAATCACTAAATTATTCCTGACGCCAAAAATTCAATTTTAAACGTCACAGTTATATTTCAAACGCAAAAATTGATTTTTTGATGGTAACTTAATTTCAGTAATAATCATCGAATTTCGAATTTAAAATTATCTATTACACATGTAAAAGATTTTTGTTTTTTCAAATTCATTTTATGACGCCAAAAAAAGTGTTACTTGACTTCTGAAAACTATAAATATTAGGTTATTTAGAAAAAAAATTATTTTATTTTCTAAATCAAACTTTTGATTTAAATAAATATTTGAGTTTTATTCAAATAAATCATATTTTTTTGTAGTAATTTTTGCTTAAGTCCAAAGTTCAAGAAGTATAAATGAAAAAGTCAAAATGAGAAAAAACCAGTAAGGGGAGACCCGGTTTGTAGAGTACGGCCCAAATAAAGACAATACCGATGAAGCAAAAAACGAATTTTAAGAAGCATTACAAAGACAGTTGGACGAAGAAGAAGGGAGAATAATCCATACATATATAAAAGAACAAAGGGTTTTTTTCTCCGGTTCCTCCAGCGGCTACCGCTTCACCAATTTGGACCATTTTTTTAAATGAAAGGTCTCTATTCACAGAGGAACATGAAACATTTTTATATTTTTATTCTACGTCGATTTTTTAATAATAATTATTTTAATTTATAATATATATGAAGCTCGGCTAGACGCGCGTCACTTGGGGCGCCATCTACAAAACTGTCGCGTTTCATTATTGGAACTAATGCATCGCCGGGCGGTCAACGCTGAGTCTGCCGTCGAATTTCGGCGAGGTTACACTAGTAATAATAATAAGAAACCTGAACGGTAGAGTAGGGAACAAGACAAAGAGCACAAATTAATGCCTCCGAAACTTTGGAAAAAATCAGAGAAACGAAAATGGAAACATGATCCTGGATTTATGCATAGCAAATGACTTTGTAATCAGGTGGAGTGCGGAGGGCCTAAAGTTTAACGTCGAATCCGAACGACTAAATACCAGAAAAGGTTTCAGGCATTAAGACTCCACGCCTGCATACAGCGGATAAGGGTGGAAGAAAAGAAAACGCTAGTAGCGGGTTGCAGCGTAGATTTTTGATTGCTGCATGGCTTCGGCGTGGAATCGAACCCCAGACCTTCAACGGTAAAGGCTAAGCGCTCAACCTATAAGCTACCGCCACTCATAGCAAATGACTTAACAATAGGAAATATACTAGACCACTATTTAGTTGTACTTAAAAATAAAGAAGAACATGAAACAAAAACCGAAATTGGAAAGAAAGAAGTTAACGAAAAAATAAGAAGTTTTAAACCTCAAGACAAAAAAAAACTAGAAAACATTACTAAGACAATTTGGAACAAAACCTCAGGCACCACAACGTATTATAGAAGAGAAGGAAAGAAATTGAAGAAATTTAAAATGACCATACTTAAAGCAGCCAAATAATCTGTGGAACGACAAAAATTGGTGGACAGCTGAAGAACAAAAAAAAACAGAGTGATGGACAAAGGAGATCAAACAAGCGGTAAAAGAAAAAAAAACCCGACGGCATACTCGGAATATAAAATAAAAAGAAACCGAGTAAAAGAAGCAGTTACGGAATCAAGAACCAAAAGCAAAAACAATTTGGCCTAACTATGGATAAACGCTTCAATGAAAACAAAAAGCACTTCTACAAGATACTAAAAAACCCAGAAGAAAAGAAAAACGAAGTAATCATACTTGAAATACAGAAAGGATGCAGGTGGGAAGACACTAATAGAGGAGAAAGACATAATGGGGCCGTGGAGGCAATATTTCTGACTGAACACACGATGCAACTAAACGAAAAACCCCGAGACCAAGCAACTGACGAAGACATAAAAAACGAGGAACCAGCTAGTACAATGGAAAAACTAAAAACAACCCTAAACAAAACAGAAAAGGAAAGCAGCGGGAAAATAACGCCGGAAATGGCAAAATAAATGGGAGAATTTGGGAAATATCACTTCCTGGAAATTATCAATAAAAAAACTGACACATAAACGCACAGGATTATCGATTATTTTTTTTTTCACTCCAAGATATTTATTTGCAATCTGCTACAATACAGCAATAAACAAATCGGATCAATAGAAGGTTTGGAACATCATTTTGACAATAACATGAGAAGGTAGACGCCCTTTGGCGTCTCCCACCTGAATTTCACTTAAACTAATTATTTACAATTTATTCGTGATAACAATTTTAGCTCCGTTTAAAAACGGAAAGGAAGGTCTAACGGCTTAACACGTTTGAGTCTACTCACTTGTTCACTGTTATCGAGAATATTTAACGCTAATGGGTTAGGGTGAGTTTCTAATCTCTGAAGATATTTTGCACTGCACTTAACTACCTCTTCTTGCACTGGTATTACTTTCAGATCTTGGCGGATTTCTCTGTTAGGAACGAAGTAGGGAGCATTTGTTATTATCCGAAGGGTCTTGGATTGAAATCGTTCAAGGATTTCAATATTTGATAGAGATGCGGTTCCCCACAGTTGAATGCCGTAGCTCCATATTGGTTTCAGCACTGTTTTATAGACAAGCAACTTATTGGTAAGTGAGAGTTTCGAGTTACGGCCTAACAACCAGTAGTATTTCTTTAACTTGAGGTTGAGTTGTTTTCTTTTTGTCCAAATGTGGGTTCTCCAGGTTAAGCCTTTATCGAGGTGCAGGCCCAGGTATTTCACGCTGTCCACTTGGGGTAGTGCTTGGCCGTTCATAGTAACTGCAGGCACGGTGCCTCTTCATTTCAGATCATTTATTTTGAAACGCCACTTTTTAAACCAGTCATTGACTTCATTTAGGTGCTGTTGTAAAACTCGGGCTGTTGTGATAGGGTTATGGTGAGTTGTGAGAATTGCCGTATCATCGGCGTATGTGGCAGTAGTTGTATTAGGGTTTGTTGGCATATCAGCCGTACATAACAAATACAGTACCGGCCCCAGGACACTACCCTGTGGTACTCCTGATTTGATGGGGCATAGTTCTGAGATCGCTTCCCCGTATTTCACTTGAAAGAACCTTTCTTCGAGGTAAGATTTAATGATCATGAAGTACGTATGCGGGATGGCCCTCTTTAGCTTAAACAACAGGCCCTCGTGCCACACTCGGTCGAAGGCCTGGCTAACATCGAGAAAGACTGCAGAGCAGTAGCCTTTATCTTCGAAGGTTGAATTGATCTTGTCTACTATTCTATGAACCTGTTCAATAGTCGAGTGCTGAGTCCTGAAACCGAACTGGTGATCGGGTATAAGTTGTTCGTTTGCTAGGATGGGAAAGAGCCTTTTCAGTAGTAGTTTTTCGAATAGTTTTGAAAGTATCGGTAGCAAGCTGATGGGTCTGTATGACGCAGGTTCATTTTGTGGTTTTCCGGGTTTGTGAATGAGAACTATTTGGGCGACTTTCCACTGGGGCGGTAGGAAACCAGTTCTTAAAACACTATTAAAGATGAGTGTGGTTTGCTTAATGCCTTTACTGGGCAATTCCTTGAGTACTTGTCCAGTGATTAAATCGTAGCCTGGAGATTTCTTACAATTGATGTTTCTGGTAATCATTTCCGTTACTTCACCAGGGGAGAAAGGCTTGATGGGCAGTGAGAGCTGGTAAGGAGCCTCTAGGTAATTCGTCACTTCGCTGTCATCCTGTTGATCAACATCTATAGGTAATGGTTGAAAGATTTTCTGGAAGTGTGCAGCAAAAACTTCTGCTTTGTCTTGGTCGGTGCGCGCCCATGATCCATCTTCTTTGCGTATCGGAGGTATTTGTTGTTTTGGCCTATTGAGACGGCTGGTTGCTTTCCAGAGGGAATATTCAGTGTCCTCTGATGGTGTTAGCCCCTGCAGATATTCGTTGATATATTTGTTTTTTGATTCCCTAATCACTTCTTTTAATTCTCTAACTGCCGTATTGAATCTACGCTTGTCCTCGGGGGATCTACTGATTTGCCAAATCCTTCGGAGACGTCGTTTATCTGCGATCGTTTGCTTTACCTCTGTCGAGCAATCACGGTTTATTGTTTTTACTGACAGTTGTGGTGTTGATCTAACTGCCGCCATGTGGATTGATTGGATTAGTGTTTCAACCGCATTTTCTATATCGGCTTCCGTTTTTAAAGGGATGTTGGTTGTTATTTGGTCTTCTATTATTTCTCTAAAGTTGTCCCAGTTCGTTTTATAGTTGACTAATGTTGGAGGTCTTACTTTTTGGATTATTGATGCACTTATTGAAGCTATTAAGGGACTGTGATCCGAGGACAAGTCAAAACACGATTCAATTTTTAGGTAACCTGGTGGTATGCCTTTGGTTACGAAGAAGTCTAATAAGTCAGGAATTTTTGCTAGGTCAGTTGGCCAATAGGTAGGTTGAAATGTAGACAAATAGCTGAGGTGGTGCTCTTGCATGATAGTTTGTAAAATTCTACCTCTCGGGTTAACAAGTCGTGATCCCCATTGGGGGTGCTTGGCGTTGAAGTCGCCTCCGGCAAGGTACCTATTTCCTAAGGATCGCAGGTATTCTTCAAGGCTTTCTTTGTTCGGTCGACTTCCAGATGGGCAGTAAGCTGCAGAGATTATTAGTGGTCCTATCCAATCCTCTACTGTTACACTGGTTGCTTGTATAAATTCTGTGCTAAGCTTTGGGGCTTCATGATGTTTAATATGGTGTTTTATTAATAATGCTGCTCCTCCTCTAGCTGTGCCATTAGGATAATTAGTGTTATAAGTATCATAGCCGTGAATTTTGAAATAAGAGGTTTGTGTGAAATGAGATTCGGAAATCAGTAGGATGTCTATTTTATTGTACTGTAGGAAGGCTTCCACTTCTTGGCGGTGATTTGCCAAACCGTTAGCGTTCCACTGGGCTATCTTAAGTAGTTGCGCCATTATTTGTTGTTTTGGTTCACGAGTTGTCTTACTAGTTCTTTCAGGTCTTTTAATTCTTCCATTAGTTTGTTGATCATGTGTTGTTGTGATTCAATTGTTTGCTGCATGTATGACACGATATTATTCGGATGCGATGGGAGGTTTTGCGATATTATGTTCGGTGGGTCTTGGTATTGTTGACCCATATTTGTGTTATGTATTTGAGTGCGCGTTATATTTGGTATGGCTACTACTGGTTCGTTTCTAACTTGAGATGCGCCGACTACAGTAGGTACTGGTTGTTGGGCCTTAGTTGTTATGATTTGTCTTTCTCGGGGAGGTGGAAATCTTCTGTTCCTGATTTGTTTATAGACTGAGCAGCCCCTATAATTGGCTGGGTGTTCCCCAGAACAGAGAACGCATTTGGCTTTGCTTCCATCTCCTTTCTTTTTAGGGCATGTTTTATAATCGTGACTTTCTGCACATTTCACACAACGGAACGGTCGAGTACAGTAATTCTGCGTATGTCCGTAACATTGGCACCTTTTACATTGCGCAATTTCTTTCTTTTTGTGAGGTGGTTCCACCTTCACAATGGCATTTAGAAGTGTGTCCATTTTATAGACCTCTTTATTGTTATCCTGCTGTTTGAGGTCTACAAAGAATAGATTTAGTGGAGTTTTTTTAATACGGTGTTTTGTGGCAGTAATTTCTTTTACTTGGTGACCGTGTGCTGCTAATGCAGCTGATAGGTCTTCTTTATTGGTCGTGTGATGCAAGTTCCTTATGACTACTCTAAAGCACTTATCCTCAGGTAGACTAAATGTGTGACGAATGACATTGTTCTCATCTAAGATAGTTTTAATTAGTTTATATTTTTCCACTGACTTGGTTATTAGTTTTATAGTACCTCCTGATATGATTTGATATTGGTACTCATCTTTTTTTAGGTGTGTTTCAAGGATTTTTAACAGTGGGGCTATATTAGTTACGTAGTAAATAAATATTGGAGGGGGACTGGGTATCTTTTCATTTTTCTTGCCTTGAGGATTTGTTGTCGTAGGATCTTCTGCATTGGCTAGCGGTTGAAATCTGTTACTCGTAGTGATGCTTTGTGAAGGACCTTGGGTGCTTGTTTTGGCCTGAGTTTTTCGCTGCTGGGTTGATGGGCTATTTCTCTCCCTTTTAATTTTTCGCGTTTTCATTTCTTGGAATTCGTTAGGTTTCAATATGGATATTGATTCTTCACTTGTGACAGATGCAATTTCAGCATCTGATTTAAAGTTTATTGGTGTTAAGGGTGCTGCTTCTTGTAGCGATTGCATTTCGTTCCAGTTTATGACCGCCGAGCTGTACGTAGTAGTCCTTGGTTGTAATGATGGGTACATCTGATTGTAGTTGGTTTGGTAGGGCATGTAGGGCTGTTGCCATTGCATGTTTTGTGGCTCTTGCGTGTATATTTGCGGTTGTGTAGGAGTGTACCATTGCATTTGGGGTTGTGGTGGAATATTATTATTTACTGGCACATTATAAGGCGCGGGAAGGTAATTTAGCGTTTGCTGAATAGGGAAACCATTTGTATTTACCTGGTATCCACTGGTGTTTTGCATTATAACGAAAATTTAAAGATTTTACTGTTAAAAAGTTTATCATTTATGGCACAAAGCCGGGCCATGCGGCCCCGCACTTATCACGTACACTTTAACCTCGCTGGGCGCTGAGATTGGTTCTTTACTCCGCGAAAGTCAAACGCAAGAACATTGATCCCTATATTATTCATTCTGGAAAAGAACAAAATAAATTAAATGTGCCGAGGAAAGACTGCTGCGTGGGAGTTTGGAAAATGAGACCAGTAGAATGCTCGATATTATTATGGTATGCAAATGACATCTTAGTAATGGGGAGCACAGCACAAAGCCTACAATATAACATAGAAGTATACGACAGAAAGTTGGAGCGAAGTAATATGAAAATAAATGTGGGTAAATCAAAAACAGTCATGATATCGGCCAAGGACAAAGTTTACCAAATTAACTTAGGGGGCAAAACTTTTAATCAAGTCAAGAAATTTAGATGTTTAGGGGCCTAAAGAGAAAATCCATAATATGATAACAATACTAACAATACCATATGCTGGACACTACGGAAAAAAGAAGAAACCAAACTAAATGCTATCAAAATGACAGGGAAAACTAAATGGGACAGGATAAGAAATGATAACACCAGGGAAATAACAGAACAGGAACCAATGATAGAAAAAATAAAAAAAACAATTAAACTGGTATGCACATATGGTGAAAATGGAACCAAGTAGAATAACAAGAAAATAATGAAAATTGGAAAACCAACCAAAAAGCAAAGGGGAAGACCAAGAAGAAATTGGCTGGACCAAATACGGGAAATAGGTTTAAAAAAGGAAAGACAATAGAGAAAATGAAAACCCTAGCAAGAGACAGGAAAAAATGGAGAAAATGAGTACAGGACACGGAACCTACATCCGACGCCTGA
Organism: Ctenicera cuprea; assembly: GCA_958336395.1. Lineage (NCBI taxonomy): Eukaryota > Metazoa > Arthropoda > Insecta > Coleoptera > Elateridae > Ctenicera > Ctenicera cuprea. Next base: position 49,315,270 of record OY284491.1, on the reverse strand, counting down.
AAAAAAGCAAAAGGATTAAAAAATAAGAAGACGAAGGGGCCACAGTTAACGAAAATCGAAGCATGGAAGAGAACACAAGTAAAAAAAGAAGTGCCACCAACAGGTTATTACAAGCACTTAAAAGGAATTTGTACGGGAGAAGAGAAATATCAAGACAAATAAAAACAACAGTGTACAGGACAGTGATAGTTCCAATTTTAACGTATACGTGTGATTCATGGACGCTTACAAAAAATAGCTCCAAAACAAGCTCTACAGTACGGAAATGAGGTTCTTAAGGAAGATTGCTGGAAAAACCAGAATGGATAGTTGCAAAAACACAGACATCAGAAGAAACCTGAATATAAAACCGGTACAAGATTCAATTGAGAAAACACAACTGAGATGGCTAGGACACCTTTACCGAATGGAAAACGAGAGGCCAACGAGGAAGGCGTGTGTAACGGGAGCGAGAGCTAGAGCTAAAGGCATAGGAAGAAGGAGTCAAAGAAGCGATGGAAGCCCTCGACACCGTAAGCTAAAAGAGGACTGATTACGTAAGTAAGTGTTTTCAGCAGTTACAATGCGGAATTTATACATCGAGCCATGTACTAGCAGCCAGCTAACATGTGGGTTTCATGTATGCAGCCTAGGTACGTTGACTATGCGCAAAATGCTAGCGCGACTTCGCCACCTCGTGTGAACGAGTAAAGCCTGTTATGGTGAACAAAACAGCTTTTCTAGACTGCACAAAAATAATTTTATAAGCATAATTTTTCCGAACTTGCCAAAAGTAATTTATCTAGACTTCTCAAAATTTATTTTCATCAGTTTGCAAAATTATTGCTTCAGGTTTAACACATTTAAATTACATTTTTTTGCGTTAAAAGATATTTTTGTGTATAAAATTGTGTAAAACCTCTCCGGAGAAGAAGTGGTTCGGAGCTCACGTTAAACTGTAGGTCTCCTTAGTCTGTGTGAGCAAAATTTCTAACTTTGCGCACTAAACACAAACATGAGAGAGAGGTTGCCAACGCCCTAAATAGGGTGTAGCACCAGAGAAGGAGCAGAAATTGTGTAAACAACTTTCAGACGCCAACAAAGGGTTTTTTGACGCAAAAAAATTATTTAATGACGTAAGAAATTAGTTTTAGTTATTGTTTGATAATTAAATCGTTTTTTTTAATTTTCACAATAAACACATACTTTTCATCCGTCAATAAATAATTTCAAAGGGCTGATATAATCTAAATACCATTCTGACGTCAGAAACCCTATAGTTCACCACGAAAATATTTTTTGACGTCAATAAATGCTTAAAAATTCGAAACTCGGATAAAAATAAACAAATTCGCATGGAATGGAATATTGCAAAAGTAGCAACAAACGAAATATTAACATGAATATGTTCAAGAAAACAATAATTATATGAAATTACCGTAATTTCTGATTGCTTTATAACAATTATGGTAAATTTGGACGTAATGACCACGCTGTATAAACAAACGGCTGTAATCATTAAGTAAATGCTATGTGCAACATCATTACTAATTAGGTTCAATCGTCCAAGCTAAGTTTGTTGGAAAATTGTATCATCCTTGTTGTTCAACGTATAATTCTCGTAATTATTTATTGATTAAACGTTATAATGTATGTAGAATATGCACAGAAGCGGGCATGAAGTAAAGTTAGCGCACCCTTTTGATAAACATGCTTCTAAACAAAATTTGGAGGTTTATTAAAAATTCTTGGTTCTAACTTTTATTCATGAAATAAATTGCAAATTAATTATAAATATTTTTAACTTTCCGGGTGGTTTTTTATTATTTTTCTGTGTAAGTTCGGCTGCCTCTGCACTGAGGAAGATAACACGGAAATTGCAGTAAAACCAAATGGCTATGTAATCTTCAAATATCTCTCGAAGCCAATTCTGCGGGTAGCTTCTCAGACTTTTGCTAATCGTGTTAGTGACAGGGAACTGAGTTATGGCTTTAGATTATCTCTGTGATGGCATATATCAAAGAAATTGGATTGCTTCACTAAATGCAAATAAAATTATACAATGTTTCTATATAGAAACAGTGTGAATTTAGCAACTGCCAAGATGTGAATACAATAGAGCTCATTTGTAAAATTACCTTAGCTTTTATACAAAGTGTGTTCCGGAATACGGAATATAATATTACAATCTTGTGACTAATCAGTGAAAATCAAGGTTTACATGTAGTAGGATCAAATCACTCGCGTAGTCCGAATAGCGTGAAGGTATAGCAGACGCTATATTCTCAGATAATTCTTGTTATTTCAAATTAATTTTTATCCTCTATTTATGTTCCTATGATATTTTCGATTACATAAAATCGATCAAAGTATGCTTTAAAAATGTTTTAAAAGTTTCTAAAGAATTAATCATCTTTATTATACAGTGTGTCGCATTTAAGATGGAGGCAGCCTGATATTTTCGTTATTTTTAGGGGTAGAGATTTGAGTTTTTGCACAATTGTGGAACGTCACAAGATGTATCCATTGAGGTACTGAACTTAAATGTTTTTTTCGATATCGCATAGGCGAAACAAAATATCGAAAACTGGCCCTTTTCGCGAGGTCGCAGTAGGCTGGCCTTACGACATACATTTGAGTTGAGTACCTCAAAAAATGCACCTCACGAAGTTTTACAACTGTGCAAAAATTCAAATTTTTGCTCCTAAAAATAACGAAACTATCAGACTGTCTTCATCTTAAATGCAACACACTGTATGTATTGCAGTGTTATTTTTTATACCGGAATGCGATCAAGTGATATGATATTTCGTCACTTTGTAATTATAATTGATGAATTCAAGTACCTTAAGGAATACTTATTCTACGGAAGAAAAAATTCAGATTGTTTCATGGTTCCTTAGAAGAAATAGTCTTAGAATAATGCTACTACAAAAATAAAGTTGTTTCTAGCAAAACCTCCGTAAGAAGAATTGTAAAAAAATTTGTACCTTTAAGATGCATTTATAATATCAATTTTATTCATTATTAGCCATCGGGTGTAGTGCAGAAGCCCACTGTACTGAAACTCATCGGTTTATTCCCCCCCCCCCCCCCAATTGTGTTTCCTACCTTATCAAGCCAGTCCCACTAATAAAGCTCAGGATGCTGTTGACAGGCGCAGTAACCAATTCTTCACGATCTTTGAATTGAACCACAAAATGTCGTAGTCTTTTGACCCACAAGGGAATTTGCAGAGAATGTGTTGAGAAATTTCGTCTTTCTCTGCACATAGTCTGCAGGTTGAAGACTTTGTTAAAACTTTGTAGTTTCATAGAGCCAAACACGGGTTGCCATTTTTTTTTGTTGAATACCATAATTCCACTGTGGTATCCGGTACGGCCAAGGACGCTCACTTAGGTAAGAAGCGTGAGCAAAGACACGTTGCGCGGGGTCAGTGTTGTCACGGTTACTTCGGTGAATTCAACTTAGTACGTCTACCTTTCTTCGGAGAGATTTAAGATTACCTTAATTGGGACCATGGAAAACTGGGTTAGTAATTTCACGAAGTGAAGTGTTACTAGATCTCAATATGCGTGCCTAACATCTGAGCGGCAGGGCATTTTCATTAACGCGATCTCCGATCCCTGGCCGTGGCTATAAATTATCCTGTGGCCCCTGCGTCCGGGTTGCAAATTTGCCCACGCGATATACTGAGTGGTCGGAGGTTGACGATTTAGGCAAATGAGGGTGAGCCCCAGGAAGGAGTGTTGTGCTTTGCCGGACTTGGGGTGATATGAACTTTGTTTGCTCAATTTCACTAAGTGTCGACCCAGAAGGTTCGTACTTCTGCACACCCGACGCTGTTAAGGTACCGGTCGCAATAAGACCCGATACCAACTAATCTGGGCGGTGCATAGCCGACAGTACTGGGTTATGCGGGTAGCCCAACTATTCCGAAAAAATCAGTACTTTATTGACTCGTACCACGGTGACAAAGTTCGAGCCACAGGGGAATAGCAAACCTAGTCTTTGTTACGACGTAGGACTAGTGGTAACGGTACTATTAAGACTAAGCAAGCTAGGGTGGTCTTGGTGCGGTTTAACAGGTGAGCTGCGTTTCAGCTCGTGCACTGATATGCAGCTTCAGTAAAGATTTATATAATCTGCCCTGACCAGTGGAAACCGAGGACTTGCAGCCTGATGTTATGACTGGTCGACTGTCCTCGTTGAACCGTTGTTAACTTGGTCAGGCGCGTTGATGGAGCGTAACTCAATCTGGCCCTAAAAGGACGTGGCGGATTAGGGCTAACGCTAGGTGCCGTCACGTTATTCAAAACGAGATGGGCTGTAATGGCCGTCTCACAGTAACTTCGTGGCGCTTTCTACAGATTTTTGTAAATGAAAAATTGGTATCACTCACAAACACTTTTGGAAACGCGAGCAGGTATAATTACTAAGCCGGCATCATTTTTGCTGACGTTACGAAAAACAACTAACTAAAACTTGTTTGACAGCTTTTTGAGGGTAGTGTACCATATAAAACAAAATTAATTTTGAAAATCTAAAAAACGGTCCCAAATCTCTTTAACATTTTGGAAATCTTTAGTAAAATATGTTTCATGCTTTAAGATTTTTTTATTTAAATTTGTATGTCGATGGAGCTGATAACGGGCTACAATTTTGTGTTTTTTCACAATTCTCAAATTTGATTGTAACGCGCTCAGAATTTTTGAAAATTGGAATTAGGTACTGTTTTATTTATTAAACAGGGGACGAACGCGAAACATTTCGGCTTCAATCGTATTGCTCAAGTGAGCAGAATGTGATTTAGCATCAAAATGCTTTCGTTTCTGCACGAATTACATTACCTACAGTTGATTGACACCAATTTTAGTTTCCATATTATTTGGTTGGGCATTTCTCTGCAGCTTATTACTTTGTTTGGGGACCTAATTGTATTTTATATCCATTTGCAAGTTATCTAAGAATTTTAATAAATATCTTAGTGTATGAAACAGTGCCAGGTCGTTGAAGCGCTCGGCTCGTTGGACTTGCAAGCTGGTATAAGTACTAAAAGCTGACATCATCTTTGCTGACGTCACGATGAACGACTCCCTGAGCTGTAATAAAAACTAAAGTATAGTCGGAATGGAGGATTGCCTATATGTAGTATAGCTTGTTTTCTCAGAAATCCAACAGTCGGTGAAATGTACAACGGTATAATTATAAATACACACTTTTGCAAATACGATAAGTATTAATATTTAGTATAGGAAAGTTTACTTGAAGTGAACACTTTAGCTTTTGTGTCTCTAGTCGCCAAATCGCGAGTTCCCTCTGTGAATCTTAGAACCAGTGTGACTGACTTAAAGATCCAAATGAGTTTAGGGGTTTAATTTGGAGATGATCTAGTGAGTGCGGAGACGTTGATGTTGTTTGTTGTAGTTTCTTATTATTGTGCCAAGTTACAATAACAAGGGTTGATTTTGACTAATCTAAGAGCTCTTGCGCCAGACTCAGCAAAGAATTACGACGTTAGTCTTAATGTCACTCCTAAACAAGTACTTTATCAAAAAGATCAAATCTATTTATACAGTTCTAAACTACTTATCTAGCAGTAACATTTAAAGCCCATAAACAAAATTTATTTAAAATATTGCAATTTATGCAACCGTAAAAGTCTAAATTTCTACTTTGTCCTAGATTTGTACTTACACAGCCTTGATTACGTTAATAAAAAACATGCAAGCTTGATGTTATGAAATATGACCTGCATTGTTAAGTATTACAAGTTTATCTAATAAGTAATAATTGTATTTAAGATTAAAATAAGTTGTAAAATATGTTTAAGAAACTTAAACATTCTGCCCGGGGACACGAAATGGCTGGTGATAGGTGCCTTCCTCCGGGAGTCGCATAGATCGGTTGCAATTCGAATGATTGCTCACTGTTGTCGGCTGATTTCTTGGTTGACTGTTCTTGACACACTTCTTATACATTACATAGCCAAGAATAAATGCTTATATGACAAAGACTGGAATTAAACTGCTGATGAGTGTGAAATGCATTGTATTTCAGTGATTTGTTGACGGCCTCTTCGTTGACGGCAGCTGGCCCATTCTAAGATAACCGCTATGGTTGTTGTACTCTTCCCATCTTCGTAACTTACGTTTAGATCCAGTTTGATTAGATCTCCGTGGCGGATATGGAAAGATGGGCCGCGATGGTAGTGGATGAAGATTTATTGGCGCATATATCTCGGAGACGGCGTTTGCAAAGATGGCGTAAATATTTTCGCTTGAACTGATTCTCTGGATGGTTAGTATGTTGCTGATCGTGTCGTTAGTTTCGGGTGTGCTACGAGGATCGTTCGAAATGTACGTGGCCTAACACAGAGATGGCGCTAATTCGGCGGAATTTGCATTACCATTTGTTATATATTTTTAAATATGACAGTATAGAGCGATCTGTCAATTAGTTTGTGTTTGACAGTGCGCCAAAGTGACCGTCTCGAAACCAAGGAACAGTCCAAACAATGGACACACAAAGGTTCTCCGCCACCAAAGAAGGCAAAAACGGTTTTGTCAGCAGGGAAGGTTATGGCAACTATTTTGGGATTCTCATGCAATTATCTTGTTCTTAACTTGGAAAAGGGAAAAACAATAAATGGCGAGTATTATGCCAATTTGTTGCAGCAATTGAGCGACAAAATCAAAGAGAAACGGCCTTATTTGGCGAAAACGAAAGTGCTTCTCCATTAAGATAACGCACCTGTACACACGTCTGCAATCGCCATGGCCAAAATTCATGAATTGGGATTCGAATTACTGCCTCATTTGCCAGATTTGGCTCCATTGCTGCTTTGGAGCATCTTTGGAATAAGTGCGTTGAGCGAGCAGGAGACTATATTGAAAAATAAAATAATTTTTTGCCCAAAAAACTTGCGTTTTCTTTGTTAGGCCACGTACATTTCGAACGATCCTCGTACCGAATAGATTCGCGAGCCTTACCCTGATAGCTCGAGGATCTCCTGGTTCAAGTTTTGCGGTAACCCCTTCGTATATTGAATTGGTTACCACTGGTATAAGATGGTATATCTCTTCTTCCTTGAAATCTTGATTTATTGTTTTGACTTCGCCATAGTAGTTTTGTTTGATGTAATTATGATCCGTTGGCAATTTCTTCATTAATTCGTCGTTTTTTTGTGGAAGGTCCCCAGTATTTTTGAAGTGTTGCGTAGCGGCCGGCAAGGTATTCTTGCGTTTTTCTGGATGCTGCATCCTTTTTCATGTTAATAAAAAGTTTTTGGATCATCTCCGCGAGTTGTTTCTGCTCGTTTGTTATTTGTTTTATCTTGATAGTTTTCTTGTTACGTAGGACCGGCTGGGCTTAATTGGATATGTAGTTTTGTTTGTTTTTAGTAATTGACTTGTACTGATTTTTGGCGTGTTTCGTTGATTTTTCTTGAATTCCGGCAATTTTCCTGCGGACAGTTTCTCCTCGGGCTGGCTCGGGTTTGGGGTTTGAAGGACCAATGTAAGTCTTGAATCTTTGTTTGTTTGTTTGTAGTACTTGAGTTGTACTGAATTTTGGCGTGTTTCGTGATTTTTTCTTGAATTCTGTCAATTTCCTTGCGGACAGTTTCTTCTTAAGCCGGCTCGGTTTTTTGGCTCGAAAATCAATGTGAATCTTGATTATTTCTTTGTTTGCTTTCACTACTTGATTTTTACTGAATTTTGGCGTGTTTCGTTAATCCGGCTCGAAGGACCAATGTGAATCTTGGAACCAATGTGAATGGCTCGAAGATACAGATGAGTTTAGGGGTTTGATTTGGAGATAATCCAGTGAGTGGGGAGGTGTTGATGCTGTTGTAGCGTGTAGCTTTTCATTATTGTGCCAAGTTACAATAATAAGGGTTGATTTGACTATTCTAAGAGCTCAGACTCAGCAAAGCATTACGACGTTAGTCGTTTTAATGTCACTCTTAAAGTGCTTCATTAACACCACATTTATACAGTTCTAAACTACTTATCTAGCAGTAAAATTCAAAGTCCATAAGCAAAGTTTATTTGAAATATTGCAATTTATGCAACCGTAGATGTTTAAATGTCTACATTGCCCTATCTTTGTACTTACACATCCTTGATTACGTTAATAAAAAACAAGCAAAGTGCAAGCTTGATTTTGTAAAATATGACCTGCATTGTTAAGTATTAAGTCATTTATCTAATAGGTAATAATTATATTCAAGATTAAAATAATAATTTATGAAATGTGTTTCAGAAACTTAAACACCTCTGAGTTGGAGGCGTCAGCGCGCGCCGGGTAAATCGTTACCTTAAAACAGACCCCCTTAAAACTTCATAAAATTAGCTCGCAACGAATGCCAACAAAATTAGTAAATTTGCCGAATTTTATAAAATGAATCTTTTAATTGCGTCGAAAAATCAAATTAAAAGTTTCAAATTTTTAACTAAATACGCTGTAATCGAATTTTAAAACAGGATATAGCTGTCTGTCTCCCTCTGAAGAGTTAATTAATAATGTGTTTTACTAACTGCTGTTTTCAACGCTTTTTCGTCCTGAATAATAAATCAACTTTGTTGAATTGTTTTTCGATTTCATAAAAACAGGTTTTGGTTAGTTAAACCAAACTACACGTATTTGTAGCGTGTTGTTAAAATTGAACAAATAAAAGGCAGGTAAATATGAATACCCACGGCAGAACGAAGAGAGCTTTTATTAGTCAACCGAACACTATTTCGCCTTATATGAAATACACGAAACTTTTATTCAGTAAAGAATATGGTTGGAATACGTGTTAAGCTTGTAAACGATAAAAAAAAGTAAATTACATTGTGGGTGACTATAAAAAGTAGATTCTGAGATAATTTTTTATTTACTATGCCATGTTAATTAAATAAAAGGTATGAAAACTGCTTCGGGCAGTTGAATAAAATTTTCCTGCTATAAAAATAGTAAATTCAGTACAATATGCCGCTTCCAATTTCTAAACGATTAAGATTAGAGAAAATAATTTGTCTTAAAATTAGATGGGCTTGTTCATGATGTGCAAACGTTGGGGGGCTGCTATAAAAATGATTGTAACTGGAGTCGCCACTGCGATCTCGCATTTCATCAATCAAACGTTGTTATTTCAGTGGCTAACCAACCAATCAGGTTCGATAGCGATAAATGACTAGTAGTTTTTTTATCACAATTATTGGTTTCAAATATTGTAATAATTTCTGAAAATTTTAATAATTGAACACCTTCACAATTTAAAGGAATGATTCCTTAAAGCTTACATAATTTTAAATATTTTAAAATTTTTCAAATATATATTAAATTTACAAAATTGTTAAATACATTCACCTAAAAATTAAATAGAAATGTCTATTATTAGTTTCATGTAACAACGTTGAGATGACAACAACAGATAAATGGTGGTTGGAAGGGGTATTATACTTCAATATAAACGCGCTGGAAAATGAAGTTTAAATTTGTATTCTACGCATATTAAATAGCGGAACTGCTCAAGCGCAACCTTCCTATCCCCCGGTCACTCCCATCATCGATTACTCGTTTTTTCAAAAATTTACTCTTTTCAATTTCAAAATCGTCATGGACATGTTAAATGAATATAGGAACAACCTCCTAATAAGGAAAAATTTATAAGGTATTTGCTTGTGGTCGTTTACCTGAACGACCTAACGAGTATCAGTTACAAAGCCATTTTCGACTTTCAGCACAACATTGTTTCAGCAAAACACCAGGGTGGTGGGGACGGGCGTTCTACTACAATATAAACGCCCTCGGAAGATAAGCTCAGATTTGTATTCTACGCATGTCAAACAGCCGATATGCGCAAGCGTGAACTTTTTACCACCCACGATCCCTCCCACCATCGATTTATTTTTTTCATAAATTTACTCTTTTCCACTTAAATATCGGCTAAACATGTTAAACCATCATAAAAACCACCTGTCATTGAGAAAACCTCTATGGGGAATTTTCTTTTGGTGTTTTAGCCCAACAAATTGAAAAAAAAAGCGGCTATCAGCCAAAAATGTATATGTAGAAGTTGAAAATCGATGTTTGCGTTTCAGCAGTAAACATTGTTTGCAATTACAAAATACCAGATTTCATAAAACCAGATAACTTCAGCAAATAATAATGAGGGTGGGAAGGGGTGTTCTAGTACAATATAGACGTGCTCCAAAAAGGAGCTCGGATTTCTATTCTACGCATTCGAATAACTGATATGCGCAAACTAAATCATCCTACCCCCCTCCCCAGTCACTCCCACTATCAATTCTTTGTTTTTTTCTAAAATGCACTTTTTGTGCGGCTTCAAAATCGGTATGGGCGTGTTCAATTACCCTGAAAACCACCTCCCATTGTGAAAACACTTACAAGGGGTTCCATTTTGGTCGTTTACCTAAACAGTTTAGTTGAGTATTTGGTCGAAAAGCAAATTAAAGGTGTATAGGAAATGCACTACCAAACATTATCTGATTTATATTACTTGCAATTAAAAAATACAAAAAATCATAAAAATTGAAAAATTTATAAAATTTACAAAACTTTTGTAATTATTCGATACTGCTTTCAGTTAAGTATGAGAATATTTAAAATTATCAAGTTTTTTTTAATTGTTAGTAAAATTTTTCAAAAATTTTTAATCTTATGTCAAAATTTTAAAAATGTTCTAAAAAGCAGCAAAATTTTTAAAAAATTTAAAATTTTAAGTAACCTATTATTTTCAAAATTATAAATTTAAAACTTTCCTAATTTTTTAACATTTTTCTAATTTCCCCATATTTTATTTTGTACTTAATGTTAAAAGTAGGCTTTATGCGTTCATTTTTAGTAGATAAAGAAACATTTTAACATCAACTGTAGATAAAGTAGAATTATCTACACTTTAATTATAATACATTCGTGCATAATATAACACAAATTTAAATTATTACATTGGAGGTAACTTATCGGATGATACTCTTATACACTCTCTCTCATACGCTTTTCTGGACTTCTCAGGCAACAATTTAGCCATTTCTTCTTACACTGCAGCTTCAATATCCATATGTTTTTTCACAAGCCAAATAATTTCGTGAAAATTTTTGAATGTTGACACAAGTGAACAAACTAACAAAACAACGATCATTGCTACGCGATCGCAACAATTACTATAAAACAACAGTGCGAGTTGACATTTTAATATAGAAATAAATTATTGATTATTATTTAACATTAAGTACAAAATAAAATAGTACCTATATTGTACACGACGATAAAGAGTCTTTATCGGCTCGTGAAACATAGCCCACTCGCTCCTTCGTCGCTCTTGAACTAACATCTTTCACTTGTCGATAAAATATCTCTTTATCGTCTTGTACAATATATAACTATTGTTTCGGTTTTTTACTGATAGGACAACAAAGTGAACTAAAGTTAATATCGTGATGAAATCATCTACGTGTGTAGTTGACTAAACATTTGTGATCTGTTTACTGTTTATAATATACGTGATTCCAAAATAAATTCCAAGCTCTGATTTTGCCTCGTCCGCCGTCGCATGTATATATATTTCTTCCGATTTACGATAGTCGTTAATAATAATTATGCAAATGATGTACCTAAGATTAGTTTTGTTTAATTATCCCTTAACACAGCTACGAATTGTCCATAAACCCTTCTAACAGTCTTATTTTATAATCTGAATACCTGAAGTATATCTAGAAACAATTGAAAATGTTCAGCTTTCAATATTTTCAATAATTTCAATGTTTTCGGTATTTTCGTAATTTACGAAAGTGTCAACAATATCATAAATAATACAACGATTGATTATAATTTTTCAATACAATTGTGGTGTAAATTTACGAGCGCTAGTTAAAATGGTAATTCCACGAGCACGTAGCGCGAGTGAAATTACCTAAATCTTAACTAGCATTTCGTCGTGATTATATCACCCACATTAATTTTGGCGCATTTTTGATAACACTGAATTAGTCGGAAATGCTCGGGTGTTTTCGGGAATCGGCGCTCTTAACATGGTATTGTTTGCTTGTTTTCAAATGTTTTGTGGTGGCGTTTTTTTTGCAAATCTAATTTTTTATTTTGAAGTTCTTATTTACTGTTGCTGTGAAGTGTTGTAAAAATGAATCGTTTTGGAGAAAAATCGGTAAAAGGTATTTCACAACATTTTTGACGTTATATACATTATTTTTGTTTAAGATTTTGGCTCATATAACCTGTCAAACAAAATACAATTTTAATGTAAATATATATTTCTGATTTTTAATGCATATTAGCACTTTATTATTGTATTTATTATAAACGTACATTAAAATTTGGGTCAATCATGATTTGACTATGATTTCAACACTCGCGATTCATGTTGGTTGACATCGTTATTATCGGCTACCGTCGACGTTTCTCGCATTTTGTCTTTTGCTTGTAGGTGACAGGGACAATTATTGTTTTTAATTTATAAATTATGTTATAATTAAATATAATACTTATTTCTGGTCGAAGCAATGAAAAACTGTTAAAATAAAAATAAATGTTCCCAAAAGTCAGTGCACATTAATTTTAAACGCGTTAATTTAAGACTTAAGAGCGATTATCCGAAGCTACTGTGGGTTTAATCACGTACAATACACGAACAAAGTTTTTACCCCCATCATTTACGAGGTGTGCAAAACCTCCAGCAGGAGGGACCCAATATCGCTATCGTCTACGTTGTTTCGGTTGGCTTTTACACTCTATTGTTGGCACCCCATTTTTCTTACGTCAAATATTATAGACTGATGAGTGATTAGGGCCAGTTCACGAGATACGAAGTGAATAAGTTTCATAATTTGCATACATGGGCACCCACATTCATTTTGCCAAACCAACTTTCAACATAGTTTTAGTGTAAATGTATAGGCTGATGTTATTATGAACACGTAATTTGCATTTTATGTGCTAAAACATCGTTTTAATGCCGCAAACTACGTAAAATTCCTTCAAGAAACTGTAACGGTTCTACTGGAAATGGAAAAGGTTCCACTGGATTTGCGAGCAATGATGTGGTTTCAGAATGATTCCTATTCGTAATGGACATCAGGTAACTACTTGGAATGGAAATCAATGAAAACCAGCCTAAGTAAATTACAAAGGCTGGCTTGCGTAGGAATAACGAGGACAATCTGTATTCCCCCAACAGCCGCGTTAGAAGGCCTACTAGATCTACCTCCCCAAATACTCTACGTCCCAAATACGTAATAGGTACGTAGTAGAAACGTGCTTGGCACCAAAGTAGGGAATAATTTCGACGTACCCGCGACTTTACGATTACTAACACACGTAGGTCGCCACCACATAAAATTACGTTTCATGAACGTGCTGGGAACGTCAACGGAACGTATTTGGAACTTTGAAACTTGCAACAGCAATATATTTTGTACAGTTAAAACAAAAACAACTAAATGTCTAATATTATGCGACTAGTGCGCAAGACAAATGATAAACATAAAAGAAAGACTACAACTGTGTTTGTCTATATAATAGATATTTTATCGTAGAATATTAGTGAGGATAACGTTTTCGCTACCGTTGTTAAAGTAACGCTTACCTCAAAGTCGAAGTTTCAGTCAGCATTACGTAGCAGTTACCTTAGCAAAGTTCCGGTACACCTAATCAGCAAAAATCCAAGTACCGGTGTTTGAAATTGCTAGATGAATTTTATATACGGACGGTATTAGAACAGGCTGGGCATTTACAGAAAACGACCAGGTAATGCCTTTAACATAAACTTGGGCCGCTTTGCAATAGTGTTCCAAAAATCACCGCTATTCTTACGTATAATGTATAGATGCAGAAGTCCTACAGAAATAGGAGAATCTACATTATGACTGACAGCCGGACGGAGCTGAAAGCGCTGATAAGCTGGCAATTTAACTCCAAATTGATTTAGGAATGCCACAGAAAACTGGTAAAACTGGAGAACACAACAGGCAACGCTCGATGCGTGCACCAGGACACCAAGGAGTAGATGAAAACAAAGAAACAGACAAGGTAGCAAGAGCCGACAGTGTAGAAGCTGGTTTAAAAACGCAAGTACTGGACAAGGCACCCGGGTATGAGATATTCCAAGTCTTTTGTCAGGGGGCTGTCCAAGAAAGTAGATAAAAATCTTACACGTGTAGTAGGAAAAAGCTAATACATACTCTTATATAAACAAACGTAGAAATTCGTAGAAAACCCGCGCTGCAGGTTCTGTAAAAAAATGATGAAACACCTTTTCACTGATTATGTTACTGTGAGCTTATTAACAGCCCGCACATTAAAATATTTTGGAGTACCAGAACTGGAACCCGAAATGAGCAGTAAATTTATCTCCATTGACGACTTCCTGAGCGTCTTTGCAGGTACAGGACTATCATCGTGAAACCAAAATCAAATCAAATCAAATCAAATTTATTCAAATTTAACTACAGTAATATAATAAAGTATAATACATTAATCCTGCACTTAAGCGAAGCTTGTGCGTGCAGTTAAGAACTATGATAATAAAAATAAGATATACAATATACATAATTAAGTAATCCAAACTTAATAATATAATAAGATCACGAACTACTGAACCATGTCCCGTTAATAAAGACAAAACTGTCAAATAAGACAATACATATGTGTAAACTAAAGCTCCGCCAACTGTAATCAGTACTAGCTATGAAACATTCTTTGTATGAAAAGGAAAAAGAAAATTTGAATATGCAGATAACATATAGGTTAACGTTGATAACTTTTATTTAGATAATAATAATTCAAGAATTTGAAGTTTATTAAGTTTTAAAAATGCTGAAACTTTTTTGGAATACAGCTTAATGTTATTGATTTTTTGAAACTCACTGCGAATAATATTAAGTATTTTAGGACCAAGATAGTCAATATAACGTTGTTTAAGGGTCAACTGAGTTCTAGGAACAACTATTTTTCCTTGATTTTTTGATCTTGTGTTGAAATTATGATTTATTTTATTTTTAAATTTTTTATTTTTAAATAAAAACAACAGTATTGATTTGGCATATAGAAGACGAAGCTCTAATACATCCGCCTCGTTAAAAAGAAGTTCGGATGAGAATCTTGAAGTTTTCTTAAGTAATATTTTTAAAAGGAGTCGTTGAGTTTTTTCTAATTCAAGTATAGTATTGGTGTAAGCACCACCCCACACTATGATACCATATTTTAAAACAGATTCAGCTAGTGCAAAATACACTAGTTTCAGTTGGGATAGAGGCAAAATGTCACGCAGTGCTAGAAACTTATAAATTAATCTTCGACATCTTGTTACCAAATAATTAATATGAGGTTGCCATTTCAGGCATTGATCAATAATTACTCCGAGATATTTAACTTTATCGATTTTTTTGATTTGTAAACAATTACAATTGCCTTTGTTGCAGGAAAAATTGTGCACCTTGATACTATCCACATCAGGTTGATATTTGTTTAGTGTTGTAAAAAACATAAATTGGGTTTGGTTAGGTTTAAAGTTAAAATATTTACGTCCATCCAGTCTTTCATTGTTGATATACCAGTCTCAGCTTTTTTTATAACATTATCCCAATTTTCATCATCAAACAAAACTACAGTATCATCCGCAAATAAAATTGTTTCCCCATTTATATTCAAGTTTACCAGCCCATTTATATACAGAGAGAATAATATAGGGCCCAAAACCGTCCCTTGAGGAACACCGAAGCCAAGAGAGCGGAATTCGGTGATATAATCATTTGGTTTAACACATTGTTTCCTATTTAGTAAATAACTAGATAAAAGTTGAAGGGGGATTCCCCTGATACCATATTTTTCTAATTTAAAGAGTAATCGCTCGTGTGAAACTGTGTTGAAAGCTTTACATAGATCAAAAAATATAGCTAACTGCTTATTTCCATCAAGGCCATTGTAGATTTTTATTAGTTAAAGAGAATAAAGCATCATCAGTGCTGACATTTTGCCTGAATCCAAATTGCCTTTCCGAAATAACATTATTTTTATTAAGAAAGTCCATTAGTCTAGATTTGATACACTTTTCAAGAATTTTAAACAAGTTAAAGGGTTTTGACTGGGGGCACAATAAGCTTTTTAGACCACGGTGCTTGGGACGAGCCACTGGTATCAACCCCCCAGAAAAAAAAACACACTTGAATAAATAATAAGTATTTGTGACTCTGGATTGGACGTGAAAGATTAATTGCCTGGTTGTCTCGTTTTCCAGATATAACACCAATATTTATGGCGTTGCATGAAAGAAAAGTGTATTCTACTTTCATTCGAAATTACGACCATTTGATAAACCGCAATCGCGAAGGTGCTGCTGAAAATGGAGGAACTTTCCAGTTTCTGCAGCACTTTCGTGCCAAACAACTTCGGAATGTACATACTTCCATTGTCCGTAGATATGAAACAAACTTAAGAAGCGAAGGAAATCACTTTGAGCAATTAATTTAATTTAAATTGTCTTTTAAAGTAGTTTTCTAATCTGACTAGATGTAAACTGTTAATGATTTTAAATAACGGATTTTGTTTATTACTCAGTTGAGAATTGAACATGACCATATTTTCATTTTTGAGTCCAAAATGTATAATTAATCGCCGCCCACAGTTGTGACCGTGTCTTTTAATCCCCCCTGTATGTTATTGATAGTTTTTAAGTTTTCTTTACTATTTTGTTGTAGTCTTTAGATGTCACTGTTTTTCTGATTCTATTCAGAATGCCATGCATTGATATCGCTAAAACAGTAGCATCTAAAGCCTACTTAAACCTTATGTTTGAACGCATGTTACCATTTGTACTGTTAAGTTTTATGCTGTCATCAACCTCTTATTCTGCTTCTCGGCCATTTTTATCCACTTCTGAATATAAGCTTCTCTTCTGTTATGCCACTTTTGCCATTTCTTCTCATAGACGACCGCTATGTTCTTCTCTTCCTGATTCTTGGTTTTCAGTTCAGAAGTCTGTTTGTCCATCTGTCTGTCTGTCTGTCATCTGTCGTTTGAGGTCGCTCCACATATCCCCGCCCAGTTCCACTGTGCCACTGTTCTCATTACATCTGTTATTTTTGCACGTCTTCTTTTTCATCATTTCGTATTCTGTCTCGTAAACTAACTCTTAGCAGATAGCGTTTCATGGCTCTCTGCACTACCTGTAGTTTTGTTGCAAAATGTTTTGTTACGACCATCGTTTCGAGCCCAGGTATATGTTTGCTTTATTTTTCTATTATTTCTCTTTCATGTTTCACTAGTCCTATGGCGTGACTCATTAATTTAGTTTCAGTCACATTTATTTTACGCCTAATTTTTTAGATTGTTGTGCTAGGTCAGAGATCATCTTCTCCAATTCTTCTATTGTGCTAACTATAAGGACTACGTCGTCTGCAAACCTCAAATGGTGTAGTTGTTCGCCGTCGATATTTTTACCTAGGTTATCCCAGTTGAAGTTGTTGAATACAACTTCCAATGTTAATTAAAACCATTTTGAGAGATACTATTCCCGTGTCTCACCTCTCTCTATTTTTAATTTATATGTTGCGTATTTGTTTTTTATTAAGTTAGAGTATCGATTCTTGCGTTGTCCATTGCCTTTAACATAGGCACCCATTCGATTGAGTCAAAAGGTTTTTGGAAATTAATAAAAGCGAGATGTACTGTTGCGTTCTGTACATTTCTCTATGAAAGTGCGTATAGTCTGAATATGGTCCATACTACCAAATCCTTTTCTGACACCCGCCTGTTCTGGTTGCTGCTAAAAATCTAATTTAGTGGTTAATCTATTAGTTATTATAATTCTGGTGAGCAACTTATACGTATAAAATAGTAAAGTTATTGGGCCGTAATATTACGTATGCATTGTTTCATAAGTGAGGCATTTATCGTTCTTCTATGCACTTTTTAAACAAGTATTTGATAACATTAAGCAGATTGTCTTTGATTACCTCTAACATTTCAATGAGTATTTCATCACACCCTGGGGCACGCTTATTTTTAATTGGGCTAGGGCCTTTTTTATTTCGTCGATATTTATTTCTTTGGAATTTATATTCTATAACACTTTCCGATCTATTGTTTCTGCTTTTCCTTCTTGTTTAGAGGTGTACAACTGTAAAACTCTTCTAGTGTTTTTAAGACTTCTTTCTTACTTCCTGTAATATTACCATTCATATCCCGTATTTTAAAAAATTTTTCCTCTAGACGTTTCCGATTTTAGCACATTCATATTCATATTATTCTCGAGCGTTTCTTCAATTAATTTCTTACATGTTTTCTAATATTCTTTCTTATAAGTTTATTTAATTTTTGATATTCTGGGGAATTCTTATTCATCTTTCTTATTCTTTCTATCAATTTGTCTGTTTCATTAGTAATCTTCTTATTTCTTTTTTGAGTCTTGTTTTCTCATATTTTTTAGTAGACGTTTTACTGCTTATGACAGTCTTTAAGATAACTCTTCTAGAGATAAATTAGGTTGTAATTTTATAGGTATAATCTGCTTTCTTTGCTATTTTGGCTTAGTGATTTTCTACATTTTCTTTTACATATTCAGTAGTTTATCTATTTTGCTTTTGTGCCATTTTTTTTCTTCTGGTCGTATATTAAATTTTGATGGTAGCTCTCCAACTCTATGATTACTACCAGTGGAAACGTTTACCAACAGCGGCGCGTCCGTGATGATTTGTTTGGCATTTACTAATATACAATGTGTCTATAGAGTAACCCCCCCCCCCCCCCAACTAATTTTTGAACAACTTGTTATTTTACCACAATATTTGGTGTGCTGTAATGGGAAATTAAATACTATTTTTTAGCCTATATTTAACTTTTGTATCAATGGCGACTAGCGCCGTTTTGAATTTTTTTTAAATGAATAGGGGGGTTGAGTGACACCTCATTGGAAAGGTCTTTCAGTTCTGATAAATCTTTCAGATAAAGAAGTCTATTTTAAAAAACTAAGAATTAAAGCAAAAGAAATTAAATTAAGTGTTCTAAATGTTCACCATTCCCTTCTTGGCACACAAAAAGTCGGTTATGAAATTTCTGCCTTACATTTTCATAAGTTTCTGGAGTGATATTTCTGCAAACGTCTGTAATGCTTCGCTCCAGTTCTTCAATTGTTTCTGGACGGGTTTTGTACACTTTCGATTTTAGATATCCCCATAGAACAAAATCTAAAGGGGTTAAATTTGGCTATTCTACAGGCCCCCGCATACCAATCCATCTTCCAAGAAAATGTCAGTTGAGAAAGTCAGAAACAGGCCTTTAATAATGAGGCGGCGCACCGTTTTGTTGGAACATAACGTTTTCAATATTATTTCCAGCCACCTGAGATATTTCTGGGAAAATTTTGTCCTGCACATAAAAAGGTGAACTACTGGAGAAAACAATCAAAACAATCACTCGACCCCCTTTTTATTTAAAAAAAAAGTTTAAAATGGCGCCCAGCCGCCATTTTGAATGATAAAAAATATAATTTTTGGCTAAAAAATAGTAGTTCATTTCCCATGAAAGCACACCAAATGATGTGGTAAAATATCAAGTCATTCTAAAGTTAGTTAGGGGGAGGGGGTTACTTTATAGACAGACGGTATATTCTATTTCGTATTTACTTGTCTATTTTGACTTCTCCAAGTCAATTTCCTTGGTTTTTGTTTTTTGTAAGACACGTTTATTATATATATTCTTGTAAATACTTTGCTAACCTTTCGCCTCTTTAATTTCTTTGACCTATTCCAAAACTTCTTACAAATACTGCATCGCTTTCCCTTTTTCCGATTTTTGCATTCATACGCCCTGTGCTCCCTAACTACACTTTAAGTGCGATTCTAACTCAATAACAATAACGTTGTAGTCGACCAGATAGTAGTGCCCAAAGAAATAAATATAAAACTTATTCAATGTTATTAAGTTGATATGATTAGATTTTTGGAAATCCTAAGTTTATTTGAGTAAAGTAGCACATCAATAATCTGTTTCATACATTATTTCAAATAATTTTATCGCAAAAGTTCGTTATAGTGAGATGCCCCTTTACACAGCCATTAAAGTTTCCAGTGCATAGTTTAGTTGTACCAACTAATTTCTAACCTGACCTCTACAGAGTACTAACTTCAATTCGGGAAAGTTTGTTTGTAAACCCTTTGTGGCTACAATATTATTATAAAATTAATTTATTCTTTTGAGATTAATTTAACTAAACAACCATTGTGATAGTTCTTAATGGTTTATATGTGTTAGGTAAAACTATAGTTTCTCTTGAAAGGGATGAATAGAGTATGCAAATATGTTTCCTATAAACCTCCCTCGAAAATTTCACAGTTTTCAAGGTCTTTTGCGTTTCGAGATGTCGCAGGAGAACAAAAGAAAATCGATTACAATAGTAGATCGTATGAAACAAATTATGTTTTAAATTATCTTTTACGAACTTGATCTTGAGCTATGCAGAAGTCTTTTTACTCTTGGTACGTAATGGAGGCTTGGTATACTTACGAAATATGTTTAACATATGACAAAAATGCTCTTTAAATTTCTAAAAGACTTTAAATGTGTACGGTTGAACTACAATTAGAAATAACGTATAATGTATTTATTATTTAAAATTTAAAAACCAACTTTTTTATAATTTTTGGTGTCTTTAATGAATATCAGAATAAAGGCACTAGTAGCATTGTTCTCGCTACTTATCTTTTTTAAAATTTTGTACCTAAGGGTTCTTCAAAGTTCTTCATCGCTATTGTCATTTCTCATTCATCCGAGTCTTACCTATCCTTTAAAATAATCCCCCAATGCATCTGCGATCTGCCTTTTTTCTTTTCTACGCCATGGATGCCATCTATTAATCAAATTGTTTCATATACCATCCATCACTCTCTCATTGTGACCCGCCCATTTTAATGCATTTTAAACCATTTATTATTTCTATAAGATCTGTCTGTTTTTTGTCACGTTAGAACTTTTTAACTTAAAATTGCTAGAATGCACATGTCAAACAGTTTAGTTTTTAGATACTGGGGTTATTGATTTGTGATTCAACATAATAGCTCAACCTTCTAAAGGCCGCCGATACCATTTTATTTTCCTTTCTACATTCACGGTGTGATTTGTTTTAGTCTGTCTTATTTATTGTTCCAGGTATAGATGTTACCGTGTGTTCTCTCTTCATTTGCTAATGGTATCTCCTTTTTCTGTTGTGTGTTCACCATAATTTTATTTTTTTTTATTTATTCTTAAACTCACTGACTGAGTAATACTTTCCAAATTTAAGCTTCTCGAAAGAATGTTTATTTAAAGACAAAATTAATTTTTCAACATTACAACACCAGAATATAAACAAAAATTCATGATCAAAAATCAATTAAGTGTAAGATAAATAATACATCTTACAAACAGAAACTCCTGAACAAAATATTTACAAAGAGTTAACAAATAAGAACGAATCATTAAAAAAATTTATAAAGTTTATCACACTCTTGGGGCGTATGGATAGGCGGAATGGGCTGGAGAAACCCTTTTAGCGTTGCTGCGAAATCCGCGTACTCCGGGAGATCGGGATGGAGTTCTGGGATGGCGGTATTGGTAACTGGCGGTGGCGACTCGGTCTTGGTGGTAGGTTTTCCTTCATCGGCCTAGTAAAAAGCCGTCAGAGGAAGCCGGTTGATGATTTCCGGGACTGGAGTTCTCCAGGGAGTTGTAGACTCGTAGATGGTGACCTGAGTGAACGGTCGCTAAAGCTTGGAATATTAACTGTAGCCTAAAACTTGATTTAGGGGGTGACGGGAGGCTAGAGCTCGATATAGTGGCAGTAGGCTAGAGCTCGATCAATGAATCCTAAAGATAAACTGATTTTTGTGCATTTTGCGTTTGGTTCTATAACTTTTCTATGCCACGGGTAACGAAATTATTACCGCGCTCGTAATTCTGCTATTGTTTTGTTATTACATAAGTTTTTGGAATGTGAGAGGATGGGGTTTGTGGTGCAGAGAGATAAAAGGAGAGATAAAAGGCAGTTTCCAGTAGATACACAAAGTTTATGAAATTGGGTAAGAAATTTTGCTTTCTTTTTGTATTACGCAATTTTTAAAATGTTGTAAAAGACTTTGAGACAGACCGTAGTTTTGGCTCAGCGAGAGGCAGAGAGAGATGGGAAATGGCTTCTATTCTTTTTGCAAAGTTTAATTTATAGTTGTGTTAGACCACGCCCTCTGGAGCGTTGATTGGCTGTGAGCGCGAACAAAAGAGGCTGGCACTTCAAGAAATTCGTAACGTGAATCCCAAGCCGCTGAGGATGTTTCACTAAGTTTTACAATTTGTAGCGTGGACATACTAAATTAAATGCCGCTGCGATTTTCGTCGCGTTGCTAGGATTAATTATAAACATAGTTTTCTGAAATGTTTGTGTTTGGTTTTATAATTTTTCCTTGCTGATGGTGACGGCATCATTCTCGCGCTTTCGTAACTCTGCTATTTTTTGTTACTACATAATTTTTTGGAATGTCGTGAGAGAGTGAGACAGACCATGGTTGTAGTGCAGAGGGGAGATTGGGGAAAAAATAAGAAGCGTTTTCCATAACAAACACGAAGTGTAACTCGTAGTCGTGTAAGAAATTTTGCTATTTTTTGTTATTACGAAGTTTTTAGAATGTTGTGGTTGAGAGTGCAACAAACCGTAGTTGTGGCTCAGAAAGATGCAGAGACGGATTTTAGCGGCTTCCATTTCCTTCGCGAAGTTTAATGCGTAGTTGTGTCAGACTAGGCCTTCTGGGGCGTTGATTGGCTGAGAGCGAAAACTAAGAAGCTTGCGGTCTCATTACTTCGAGAAATTCGTAGCGTGAACCTCGAGCCGCTGAGGACGTTTTACTTTGTAGCGCTGGGATTAATTATTGAATCATATTATGTGATTTTAATCTAATGCTTGTTTTGTTTCAAGCAAGTTTCAAAATTATCTGCTATGTCGTCCGCATACCCGAAGTAAGTTGTTTAACTACTCTTTATTTCTGTTTATTTTTTCAAGTATTTTCACCACATCGGTTGGAGGAGGCGTGGTCGTTAACAGTTACAACAGATTTTGCTTCCTTAATTCGGGAAAAGGTCGGATACCTCCGTCTCGTCTTTTCTCTGTACAACGGCCTTGGTTAGTCAAATCACAAGTTCTAACCAATGTTTAACAGAAGAATTAAGAATTTCACCCCGCTGCATTGTGTTTGTTTAGTTCAGACGTTGCCATGTAGTTTGTTAGTTGTGTTAGACAACCAAATCATTGAAAACACCGCGTTTACTACAAAAAGCGGAGTTTATCCTCAAAAAGCAAGTCGAACATTTTAGCGAATTAAACGAAGCAACCTTGCAGCTTGTCCAAGAGCTTCAACCTGATTCGGATTGAACTAACGATCAGTCCAAAGCCAATCAGCTACAGCAGCCTTTTTAAGAGCAAAGCAGTGGCTACACCAGGTTTCGGTTAAGCACAGCACTGGAAGCCCTTTCAATAACGAAGCGACGATCACACTAGACACGCTATTCTCGGCTCAAATGTGTTAAATGTTTCTATACGTAAATAATGTTATTATTTTTAATTTTATATGCTATGACGTCATATATGCATACGGAAAATTTGGCGTACGAGTCGAAAATAGCACCCCAGGTCTTGGCAAAGACCCCCGGCACCTCCTTCTCAAGCAAAGTAGCATGTTGCAAGAACCACCACCAGAGCATGCAAGCTTCCGGCTTTGTTTCTACACGCCACAACCTTCTTAAGCTTCTTTATTCCGTATTTAATCTATTTTCGCAAAACAGGTTGTTTGTTCATGTATCAGTTGTTTGTTAATGTTTAATGTCATAATTTAAAACATAATTTTGTCTCTGTCCAAGAAGTTCTAGAATCTATGAAAATTGTATACCATTAGTATTAATTTATATATTAAATCCCTAACTATCTCACCATGACACGACGTTCTTGCATCTCGACTAAATTTATGACCTCAACACCACGACGGGCCTTTACAACTCCGCTCAGTTTATCGATTGTTTTCGGCGAATGTTTACTTTGCTGTCACTTCTGTTGCTATAACTCTGATATATGTGGCTAACTTCCATTCTGACGCGTTGGAAATTAAACAGACAATTAATATAACAAAAGCATTGCACACACAATATTATTACAATTTTATTAAAAAGAGCATTTTTTTATCGCGAGTTATGCAAATGCAAATATAATTACAATGCTATGATAAATAAAGGCAATAATTGGACAAACAATATAAAAAAGTAAACAACTAAGCAACAAAATAACAATTAAACCAACGAGTTTTAACACTTATAACGGAAACAGAATATTAATTGTTCTTATGAAATAATGTAAATCTGTCTGTTTGTTTTTATTACTAAACTTAAGCGGGTCGTTACAGTATACAAAACAATTTAAACACATTTTGCTTAGAACGTTGTAAACAGGTCTGGCAGCTGCAAGAGTGAACGATCATGTTTATAAATTCGTCACTTCGTTGACCCAAATATTGGGAGCTTCAGTTAAAATAACAAGCGCTAAAATTTACGACTACAAGAAGTTACGGCAATCAAAAATTAATTTATAAAACTAACTAAATCCGTGGAATACGCCCCTCGCTTTTCTTTTACACGTAATGGTTGCAAATGTATTGAAAGTGATATAATGGTATAACCCGTGTCGATATATGACATGTTACTGACTGCGCTGTTACTAAAAGTTGAGACATGGGGAAGGCATCCGAATTTAGTATAGAATAGAGAATAGGACTTCGATCCGCAACTCGCTACACTACCCACAAATTAAACAAAAAAAAACGAAGGGCGTAGCTCACGGGTTCTACTAGTACATTATTAAAATGCAATACCCTTTTACATTTATTAATCTTTGCAATAAATATTGCGTTGGATTTGAACTAATATTCTATTTGTTTCAGGACCCCAGATTCAACAGTGAAATAGATCTAAGGACAGGCTACAAAACGAAGTTAATTTTGTGCATGCCTATCTGTAACTACGAAGGAGATGTGATCGGAGTTGCTCAGATAATTAATAAAACAGACGATTCTCAAGAATTCTCCGCTCACGATGTCGAGGTATTCGAAAGGTATCTTACATTTTGCGGGATTGGCATACAAAACGCCCAACTGTTCGAGGTCTCTGTTTTAGAATACAGGAGAAATCAGGTATGCCAATCACTATATTAACGTGTTATCAGATGTAATAATATTATCATACTATGCAAATGAAATGGTTTGCGGCAACGACATGCCAACACGCATTTTATTATTTCAGATTCTGCTAAATTTAGCGAGAAGTATTTTCGAGGAACAGAATAATTTGGAATGTTTAGTAACTAAAATTATGAAAGAAGCTCAGGATTTATTGAAATGTGATAGGTGTGCCGTTTACTTATTAGACTTAAATTGCTGTGAAGCCGTAAGTATAACATCATACTAGTGTTGTGTATGCAAATTCTGTTGGGATGTACCTTTAATTCAGTAAAACGTTTATAATTTATTAAAGTCAATTGTTTCATGCACGTAGAATTATTGGGACAGCTTTTGCTTTAATTTACTAAAAAATATATACATATCTAATAATATATCTGCCGAAGTTTGTTTATAGCCTTATAGTCAATAATTATTCACATTGAAGGCACGCAATTTCATACCAAAGCAAGTAATACTCAAATATGTTTCTGTAAGCACGAATCCATTAAGGCTTAATAATAATCAATTGGTTTGTAAATCAATCATATTTATCTGCTTGGATACCAATTTGAGTGGGTTAGATGATATCTATAAAATATTTATATCACTGATGGTTTGAATACGAAAAAAATCCGTAAAATTGCTGATGCTTTTTAATACCTGATTACAATTACTGCCTATTTTCATTAATTGTACCTACTATTTTTTAAATCAATAGTTTTGTGTGTCCTAAATCAAATAAAGGGTTTATTCATAATTAGTGCAATAAACTTAACAGTTTATTAACTGCTCAACAAAATTATCGCATTATTTTACAAAAATAGTAACATTTTTTCCTCAGTAAGTAATATGAGTATTTTCAATATAAATGTCACTATGTGAAAAATGAGCTTTAAACTTCATATTCTGGCACTGAAATGCTGAAGGCGTACGCCGTACATCTACACATTGTTTAAAATTATTAACGATATAGCGCATTTTAAAATATTTATTCGGTTCTGACAGTCCAAGTGAGTATGCAGTAGAAAGAAACTGGAATGTAAAATTTTATTTTATCTTAATACGGTTCTGTATTTGAAAACTTTTTTATTTCATAAAAAATGTCGAACATGTTTTGCAAATTTGAAAACTTTTAAAGTTTACAGGCACGCAACGCCTGTAAACGGAACGCCTTTGCTTTAAGGATTCCTTAAGAACTAAAGCGACAAGCAAGTATGTGTATTTGACAAAAAATTACAAGATTAAACGAACTTACCTTAAGTGAAGTTTGATCATAATTATATGGTGTTACTCGTCCAAATAGGTCGCATATGTTGTGTTCCCATGTCGTCGTCGGTATGCCATCCTTTCCGAGATCTTCCTATATCTCGGGTTCTTCTCGGATTGTATTAAATAGCCATCTTCAGGAGTCTTTCTGAGCTCATTCTGTCTACATGTTCTTACCATTTCGCCTTGTATTTGATTATTATTTAATCTTGCATTGGTTGTACTTGTAGTTATTATGTGATTTGTTTGTCGGTAAACCTGTACAACAGGCTAGATCTTTTTACTTTTCTTAGAGGCCCCATTTCTGCTGATTGGATTTTCGTATAATCCTTGTTTCACTGCCATGTGTTATAGATTGGACACCGACATTATTTTGTAAAATTTGTTATTTTATCCTTTCTTATTTTATTCCTTAAAGCTTTCCTTATGGTGCCACACATTATTGGAAATGAGAATAGTTTTTGATCGATGTCTTGATCATGGTTAGATGAGACATCGCAACCTAGATATTTAAAATTATGTATTTGCTCTATTAGTTATTTAAGTATCAAGGAATGTAAGGACGTAATAACATCCGAGGTAGGCGAATACGAGCTGAGGCGGAGCCGAAGCTTGTCGCCTGCCGAGGATGTTATTAGTCGATACGTTCCGTGTTACTTATTAAATTTTTCACGCTACCGGCAATGTAAGTAGGCCTTACATCCATAGCTATAGGGATCGTAAATGGCTGATAACATTCGTGTACTAGTTACCCTTGACGACGGAACTTAATAGTGTCACTTACATCCCTAGGAAAATAATGTTGATTTTAACTGTTCGTTGATATGGTAACAAGCACAGACAACTTAGAATAATGGGGCTTTTAAAAAATAATTCCGATGACAGCTGTCAAAACGAACTTTTAAAAATATGATTAAATTTCTACCTGTAGGCCTACTTACATTGCCGGTAGCGTGAAAAATTTAATAAGTAACACGGAATGTATCGACTAATAACACCCTCGGCAGGCGACAAGCTTCGGCTCCGCCTCAGCTCGTATTCGCCTACCTCGGATGTTACTACGTCCTTACATTCGTTGATACTTAAATAACTATTAGATCTTACGGGCTGTTTACCACTAAATTGCGATTATTGCCTAATCGTCTGCGAACCGTATTGTGCTAACATGTTTATTCTTACCTAGACTCCCCTAGGGGCTTCTTGTTTTCATGTCTTTATTTTGTCGTTTGTATAAATATTAAATAGAATAATGGGCAATAAGCCACATCCCTGTCGAACACCTCGATTTATGTTTCTCAAGCTTTTATCATCGTCATTATTTCTGATACTAATTTTAGTATTCCCACTTATTATTGCTTTTATTCGATGAGAGCCTTAATTAAGTCAACAAATGCTAAATGTATTATAAGGTTTCATTCTCTACGTTTGTCTACAATAAACTTCAAAGTAAGGACTGCGTCGATACAGAATGGTCCTTTTCGGAAACCATTCTGCTCCTTTTTCAAGATCACTTCTGCGATTGTTTGCGTTTTGGTTTTTACAATTTTAGAATAAAGTTTGTTGCCTAAGTTTAATAGGCTAATTACCCCTGTAATCGTGGCAGTCTGCTCTATTGCCTTTTTTGAAAAGTGATAATATCTTAGCTATAATCCATGCTTGGGGAATTACAGTTTGTTTCTAACACATATTAAAAAAGTGCAGTAATCTTAGTTTGAACATTGATATCTTGCATA
Source organism: Ctenicera cuprea (assembly GCA_958336395.1). NCBI lineage: Eukaryota > Metazoa > Arthropoda > Insecta > Coleoptera > Elateridae > Ctenicera > Ctenicera cuprea. Next base: position 49,287,048 of record OY284491.1, on the reverse strand, counting down.
GTTACACCGTCCACAGCTGGATTTGTCTTTGGCCAGTCTGTTTTTTTGCTATTTTTGGCTTCGTCATTCTTTGCTTCAGGATTATACCATAGTTCCTTATAACAATGTTCCCGTTTTTCAGTTTCTACTATGTTACAGTTGCAGTTCCTAGTTTCTCTTTATTGACGTGCTTTATAATTTTGTAAGCCGGCTCTTGTCGACCATACACATCGTCTTCCATCCTGCTAATACAGTTGTCCCAGCTGTAGCGATACGTTTCTCTTATACCTTCTGCACTTCGTTCTTTGTAATGTTCTTTATTTTCTTCCGTTCTTGATGTAAGGTATTGTTAGTATGCTCTTCGTTTATTATTTACTAAATTGTTGTAGTTTGCTATTCCATATCTTAGGGTACCAGAAGCTTACTTCCGTGAACATCCATGCACCAACTAAGGATGCAATTATGGAGAAAAAGAAGATTTCTATGATAAGCTAGATAAGGAATATAAAAAAAAACCAAAATACCTACAATTTACCTTTAAATTGTATTTTGTTTTTTTTTTATATTCCTTATCTAGCTTATCATAGAAATCATATTAATTAATTTTACAAATGAAAAAAGTATGTTAATTAAAAGTTCATACTTCTAAAAGAAAGAAATCTATAAGGAAACTTGAAGAGCACCGGATGGTTCTTATGTGAACCAAATAGACCATGTGTTAATAGAAAAAGATTACGAAAAATGTATAAATAAAATAAGAAGTTACAGGGGACCGGACGCAGACTCAGATCACTTTTTGATGAGTAAAAAAAATGAAGCAAATTATAGCAGTGATAAGAAACAAAAAAAAATAGAAGAAATCAAAAAATAAGAAAAGTTCAAATAGATTAAAAGATGAAACCGAAAAAGTGTAATACCAAGAAAAATTAAACAATAAGCTAAATTCTATAAATAAATCTGACGATATAGAAAGTTTATGGAAAGCTATAAGCAAAGGAGTGAAGCTATCAGTAGGATGTAATGAAGATAAGAACGTAACAAACAAGGGAAAATGATTTCACGAGGAATATGAACTGGAATTGGCAAATAGTAGAGAATGGCGACTGAAAATGCTGAAAGGGAAACGGAAGAAGCGAGAAGAGAATATGAAGAACAAAAGAAACAATGTAATAAAATACCGAGAGAAAAGAAAATATAATGAAAACCTAATTATTGAAATCGAAGAAAACCACAAAAATAATGAAATAAGAAGTCTGTAAAGGGGGATTAAAAGAGAAATAAATGGGTGCTAAGGAAACACGGTATTTTATAAGAAAAAATTAGGGAAGTAGTAGGAGAGGAGAAGGACGTATTTGAATTGTGGAAAAATTATTTTGATGAACTATTAAACGGAAGCGAAGAGCAAAATTAAGAAACAGCAGAAGAATACACAAAAGATGGTAAAACCAGAATGGGGAGGAAGAAGAACCACCAATCTTAAAGGAAGTGGAAGATATATTAAGAAATCTAAGAAAAATAAGAGTTCTGGAAATGATGAAATAACTGCAGAAATGTTTTAATGCGGAAGAAAAGATTTAGCTAGATGTATGCAAAATCTTTTAACAGAAGCATGGATACAAGAAGAACTACCATAGAGTTGAAACGAAGCAATACTACACCCATTGTACAAGAAATGGGATAAGACTGAGCCTGCCAATTATAAGGGGACAGCTTTGCTAAACCTTGCTTATAAAAGACTCGCTTCATATTTATAGAACAAGTTAACAAAATAATGGAAAATTAGCTGGGAGACTTCCAAGGCGGTTTCATTGGTGGTAGACCAGATATTTACTTTAAGGGAAATACAAGTAGAAAGTTACAGATATAAAAAAAAAACGTTTCTGATTTTCATAGACTTCAAACAGCCTTGCGATAGAGTTGAAAGTTCGGAATTATTCAAAGCGTTCTGTTTAATTACGCACTAAAAAAGGTAATAATAAAGGTTAATGTTAATAGATCAGGCCTGGTTTACAACAAACGACACCAGTGCATTGCATTCGCAGACGATTTAGCGATAGTAGCAAAAAGTAAACAGAAGCTACCTGTAGTAATGCGAAGATTAAAAAAATGGACTTGGCAACCAACGAAAACAACACCAAATTCATGACGTGGACAGATAAGGGTGTGGGGGAAAGTGGGGACCTACAATTAAGAGCAGAAAATGGTAAAACTGATAAATTTGCTGCTACGTAGAAGGTCTCGAGTTCGAATCCGAGACTGGATGTCTGGCGGGCGGCCTATACAGTCGTTTAAAAAAAATTGAGAACCAAACCCCTTGAGGGGTGAGGGAAGTAAGGCAGTCCTCTAAGGCGTGGTGCTTATTACACCACCCGTACTTGATAAAGAATGCAAGACGGCGCAATGGAGTGTAATGCCTCCAACTTACTTTTACTACCTTGTGTTGGTTTTTTGTAGGTTCCTTGTTTTTAAAAGTAAGTTGAATAAGCCAATTTCTTCGCAAGCGCACAAACACATGCATGCGTTAAACGTAATGGATTAAACAGTACCGGATTCTGACCATATTCGCACAAAACGTTGCGATGGACCAATGAGATCTCAAGATTTTCGCCCACTAGTTGAAACGTGTTACGTTGTGCTTAAATGCTTTCCAGTATACGTGCGAAGAAGACTTACAAAACCCGCAATACTTGGGGGTATTAAACAGGCCTACAATAAGAGGAAAAAGAAGAAAAACAACACCAAAATAGGAAAAATAAGTTAAGTGAAAGATGAGTATTTACAAAAAGCAATACAAAAAATGGACAGAACAAGTAAATCTGGTTGCAGCTTAAGCTGGTTGTGGTTCACGTAATGGAGGACTTAGGGCTTGTATGCTCTCCTTGTAGTAGTCCTTGCAGATTGCTACTGCGTCTGAGACGGACCTTGGTGAGGATGAGGGGGTGTTGTGCGGATCTCGTTGGTGGCTTTAGAGCTCATGGTGCTGAGGGAGATTTCTTAGAGTGCTGGGGTGCGCAGGTGCTGTTTTTCCCTGGAGCCGATTGCTGACGGACCTCCGAAAATGATTTTCCATAACTGGTGATCGTAGGCTTGATATGGATGCAGTGGTGGTGACCAAAGGGTGAAGTTGGAACTGGTCACCGTAGGCTAGAGCTCAATCGTTCTCAAACGTCTGTCTTATTTAATCTTAAAAATAAACTAATTTTTCTTCGTGCTTGCTTGCATAACGAGCTATCTGTCAGCACTATTCCTGCACATTTGTACCTATTAGGGTGAGTGCTGCTATTTTTCTGTTTAATATTTTTGGACTTCCTGAGAGAGTGATGATACAGTTCGCCGTTGTAGTGCAGGGGGAGAGAAAGATAAGAAACGGTTATCATACACACCGCTTAATGCCCGTCTTTCATTCCCTTCAGAAAGTTAAATGCGTAGCTGTGTCAGGTCACGCCCCCGGGGCGTTGATTGGCTGGGAGCGCGCATCCGGCTGGCCCTCTTCAATCAAAGTTCGTAGATGCACTTCGAGTGGCTGCGCTGTTGCTGTTTTCAGCAAACTCTTTAATTCGTAACGTGGACATTCAAAGCTGCAGATTGGTAAGGTTTCGCTCTTAAATCGTGTCCAAAACACAACCAAAATAATTTCAATCTACGAAGTGTTAAACGATGCGATAATTCTGTTGAGTAGTATTAGTTGTAAATTCAACATTGAATTGTTTACATTAAAACCGATTCTTGAAAAATACATACGTACACTTCGAGGTTAATACATAAATTGGACTATAATATTTATAATGTTATTATCAATATTTGGATACTTTTAACTATGAGCAGAATTAATGAAAACAGAAAGCTTCGATACAAATAATTTTAAGGTGCAAATTGAAAACTTAGTAGATATTTAAATCGATTTTTGCTTCCAAGTTTTACATATTGCATATTAGCAGAAAATCACGTTCCTGATTGTTTTTCCTTGAGTTCCTCGAGAAATTTAAAATTACAAAATTCACCGGCGCTTTTCTACGCAACACTTCGTTTTGTAATCGAAAAACGATTTTACTCTGTTTTTATTTTTAGAAATAAGTTTATGTATTTCTTGCCAATAACTCTTTATTGCACAAATAATTCCAGTAGCACACTAATACATTCGAACGACAAATTCCAACTAAGTTATTGCCGGAAAATTTAATTTACCACGAAAAGTTTATAGTTTCTTGGACAACTAAATCAATATTTGTGACTGGCATAACCCACTATTGTAACTGAAATTTTGTCCTTTTCTTTTCACTTTTTGCAGACGCAAAAAATCTCGTTTGAAAGGCAAGCGTGGTTTTATTACTTTCCTTTTATTTTCCGCAACACCTGTATCTAGAAGCCTATTTTGTTCTCGGCAAGCTTGATATATTATTAATGTTGCAGGGTTTTCCTGTCGTTTTATTCACTTGGGACGACAATAAAACTATAACAATGAAATTCAAAACAAAATCTGCGTGAAAAATATAAAGCTTTTACATATTATAGAAGTAAAGTCCAATACGACAAAAGTTTTGTTATTTCGAATGTGGTTTAAATTATGTTTTTATTTTTCAGAGTCATTTAGAAAGAATCCTTGAACGTCCAGACCGAATGCCAAATGCAATAACAAATAATCCAAGTAATAAGTTTAGCGAAAATGCGATTACTGATAATAATCAAAAAGCAAACTCGGACAGTTTTTGTACATTTACAACAGTTTTTGAGTTGCGCGCGACAGGCACGCAAACCTTGATGTCCAGACCTTCGTCGTTCGATCTGAAAACCTCGACTTTAGCTCAGATAGCGAGCTATACCGCCTGTACTGGTAAATTTTTAAACATTGCTGATGTTAGAGCTTGGTTGAAAGAAAACCATAGCAACGGTGATACAGAATCAGCTCGGACAATTTTATGTATGCCTATTGTGAACGGACAAAAGAATATTATAGGCGTAGCCCAACTGATAAATAAAGCACATGGGGTTTCTTTTACAGAATGCGATATTTCATTATTCGAAGCGTTTGCAATTTTCTGCGGATTAGGAATTCATAATACGCAAATGTACGAAAGCGCTTGCAAACTAATGGCAAAACAGAAAGTGGCTCTCGAATGTCTGTCTTATCACGCCACCGCCAGTAACGAAGTTACTAACAAATTAGCGAAGGAGGAAATTCCATCAGCCGAAACCTATAACCTTTATAACTTCACTTTTATTGACTTTGATCTATCTGATGAAGACACTTGTAAAGCAGCCCTCAGAATGTTTCTGGAATGTAATTTGGTCCAGCAATTTCATATTCCCTATGAGGTAAGATGATGTAGAATATATGCAGGAACGGCATGCTTTATCTATTTAATTATTAATTAAAATGTAGACATCACGGCCTTCTGGGATTGTCGCAACGAAGTCTCGCATCATTCTAGGTCGTGGCAAAAACTAATACAAGCTGTTGCTATTTATGATTAATTGTGAGTATCTTGCGCAAATTTGGTGTACGTGGTATATCTACTAGAAAATAAATTTTGGGCGCTCTGCCCGTGAATGCGAGTATCTTTATTATTTGATGCAATTTATTAGGATGTGTTTCGTAGACGCACACATAGATATATCTGGCGTTGTTTGATAAAAGCTTGGCTGGTTCAGATTCCAAATATCTGGATTATAGCTTTGCTACGTTAAATTTGCTCGGCGTGCAATAGATGTCCTTTTGATGCTGCTGTCTATATTATTTGTGTATTTTCGGGGCCCACATTCACAAACAGGAACTATACTTAGCTGAAGAGTCCTAACAAGAACGATAGTGGTGTTGCCAACCCCATATCTGACGAAATCCCGCATAGCATAATAACATCCATAGCACGCCCAATGGATATCCCACCTGAACCTTGCGGATGTCTAGCGGACGACCAGAATCAACACAATAGACGTTTCAATTCACATGCATTTTAATTTTAATATGGATTTTATCGCATGCTATTAGCAACAGTGAAAAATGTGTTCGCATATTTATGTATAAATGGAATTATTGTTAGAAACCCATATAATATTAATTATAAATTAGTAAATATTATATAGCGCCAACTCCACTTTCCATCATTTTATTTTCAACAAAATTGCAGCTTTATCTCTTGAAAATAAGATTCAGAAGATTTCTACATAATTAAATCGTATTCAAAGGCTTTGATGTAACCTTCAGGCTTCACTCAGCGTATCAGTTTCTGAATACGATTTATGCTAATCAAGTTTAGCGGTATCGTCTGCGAGGAAGGTGCGCTTTCAGTAGGCACGATTGGCTTTGCTAGCAAATTCAAACACCTGCGTAGGCGCAGTATTGCTATTTAGGAGGGTAATATATATAGCTTTCAAGTTTTATTTAAAATAACAGGTATTTAAAACTAAAATGTATGTGAGGAATTTAATTAAACATTTGTTACCTACAAATAAGCAAAGTTTCAATGTTAGTTTAAGTAATTTAGTTAATATTGATTGAAATATTGTAGACAACTTTTTAAACCAGGGTATTTCCCCATTTTTCTTTTGTAGATAAGCAGTTCTTATACCTTCGTTCCAAAAACTTTTGGGTTCACCGTATTCTTTCCAGGCAATCTTGAGTTCAATAATTTACCGGGCCATCAGATGTCTGAACCACTTTAATCTCTTTCTTCTATTCCTCCATAACTACCTTTTCTTTAGTGTTAATAGTTTTATTAAATTTGCAATGGTAATATTGCTCCAATTGAGACAGACTTGCACTTCCTCTTTGGCTATCCGTCTAACATGCGTTTAGTTTTTATTTTTTATTTTGGTGTACGCTATTTACACTTCATCATCGTAACACTTCATTGATTTCACCCTAGGTTTTCCGATTTGTTTCCTCATTTCTCGAGAAATGTAGCTATCCTTCAAAAAAAAATTTAAAACATTCTATAAACTGTTGACTCTGTTCGATTCAGCACTTGATTTCTGCTGTGATTGGTATTTCCATAGTAGTAATCGTAATCAGCCTTTACGTCCCACTGCTGGGCACCGGCACTCTTTTCTGCCACGTACTCTCCTTAGCGCTAAGGTGGAGTACGGAGGACCTACAGTTTAACGTCGAATCCGAACAACTAAATTCCAGAGAATGTTTCAGGCATTAAGACCCAACGGCTGCCTACACCGGATTGGGAAATGTGAGTGGCGGGTTGCGGCTTAGATTTTTATTGCTGCATGGCTTCGGCGGGGAATCGAACCCTAGACCTTTAGCGTTAGAGGCTGAGCGCCCAACCTCTGAGCTACCGCCACTCTTTCCATAGTAGTAACTGTATGGAAATACTTGAATGTGTCTCCTCGAAAGTGTGCGTTGAATTTAACTGCAAGGTATTGTGTTATATGGTCACCCCTAATCCCTACTCCATTTTAACATAATCTCTTCTCCTTCTTTTTATAGCATAGTCTTTTTACCCTTTGCCAGGTATTAGGCCTCCTTAATATTCATCAATTTTTTCTTGTCAACTTGTCATTCCCCTCTTGTTATTTTGGGGTTGTCAGCTCATCTTATCTGTGGTTTTCTAATTCCTCGTCTATTTTCCCAGAGCTACCATTGCAGTTCTTTTCTTGCTACGTAACCAGCCCATTTCCATTTTGATCTGCTTATTTTTAATGTGATTTCTACCATTCTAGATTTTTTCCTTCGCCACTCATTTGTTTTTGTGTCTTTTAGGACACTTTGATTATTTTTCTTTCTATGGTTTTCTCTGTAATTGTCATTTTCTATATTGTATCCTTTGTAACACCCATGTTTCAGTTCCGTAGGCTAATACTGATAGTACCACCATCATCATCGTAAGCCCATATTCGTCGACTGCGCAGGATATAAGCCTCCCCTAACTGTTTCCAATCATTACGGCTCTTTGCTTTGCACATCCATTCTTTTCTCGCAAATTCTTTATGTCGTCTTTCCAACGTCCAGGCTGTCTATCGGTTTTATGCCTTTATTCAAACATTTTCTTAGTTTACCTAGAATCTATTACTCTTGCTATATGGCCGACCTACTTCCATTTGATCAGGGATGTTGTTTCAATTATGTCCTGTACTTTTGTTTGTCTTTTTATCCACTCATTCCGCCGGCGGTCTTTGAATGTGGTGCCCAGCTTGGCTCTTTCTAAAGTTTGTTGTTTGTAATTACTTTTTAATGTTTTGCTAAGTTTCCCGAACGCCGCCCAAGCTAAACCAATTCTTTTCTTTATCTCTAGTGCTTGATTTTTCTCTTGTAATGTGCTATAGTGACCTAAATATATGTACGTATTTACTATTTATAAAGATGATCTTGTGTAGAAGTCTGGTCTGGTGGGAGATTTATGTTTGTCACAATTTTAGTTTTTTGTTGGTTCAAAATGAACCAACTGGTAGTATACATTTATTATCTACTTCTACTTTGAGATGTAGGGGTATATTCATTTTAATTATAAAATTGAATTATTTGAAGGCTACTCGTTCTAGTTTTATTTTTTTATTCACTTCATTGCGCTGACATTCTTAACCAATTTTTATCTCTTATATTAAGTAAACATACTTTTCTATTTCTTATATTGTTGTATTTTCTACGGTAACTTATCTTTAGTCACCTTCGTTTGTTGTCATCATCTTGTTCCATTTCTAAGCATAAGCCTCAGAAGCAGGACTAGGTCATTTATCATCGCTTGTAGCTAAGCTGTAGTTTTTTGAAGTTGTCAGATATAAGTACAACATCATCTGCATAACGCAAGTGCTTTGGTTCTTCTCCAATCACGTTGATTCCCTTGTTTTTCTAATTAGGTTTTTAGAAAACATTTTCTTCTGTCAGCATAAATAACTTTGGTGATAGAGTATCTACCCGTCGATGTGTTTCGAATAGATATACTTACTTCAAGAGCTTTTCAGTACGTTCATAACGGCTCATGCCCTTGTTTTATCACAATTTTTTTGGTAGTCGATAAAAGCAAGCATTGGTATTGGTACATTGGTAGATTGGTATTTGGTATTTGGTGCTTTTCTCAAATAAGTAACCGTATAATTTGAAGATGATATGCAGTCCCAAATCTTTTGCTAAAACAAGCTTGTTCTTTCGGCTGGTAGTAGTCCATTTAGTTGGTTAAGCGGTTTGTCAGTCAATTTCCCAGGTCCGATTTATCTCTTTTTTACCTTTCTCGCTATACGGAGTATAGCTATACATAGAAGGGTGGTGTGATAATCATGTAGGATTTGGAAGATTCAACGAAGTTTTCTTTGCGTTGCCTTACTGGCCGATATTTTGTAGATTAGTATTACTAGAACGTTATTCCATTCTGACGGTATTACACATTCATCTAAACAGATGTTGATTTTTTATCATTTTTGTTTTGTTGATGTATATTATTCCTTTTTCAATCGTTTTTTGTAGTACTTTTCAGTCACTTTCAAAATGTCATTTCGGTCTGTTATAAGATTTCCATCTTCGTTCGTATATTTGTTTGTACACTCTTCTGTCATTAACTTTATTAATTTGTTTAATTTCCTATACTTAACTGTGCTCCTGTTTCGTCTATTTATTAGCCTAGATTTTTTTCCCCGGCACTAAAATGTATTTAGTTTTTCAATTCTCATTAGTGGCTTATCCAGGTCCATTTATAAGTGGTTTGCATTTTTTTGAAGTCATGTTGTAAAGTGGATATTGCCGTTGGAAGTTCACAAGCAGATTTCCTAGTTTGTTTTCTTCGCCTACTCCAAAATTTTACTTTTAAATTGTTTAGTTTAATCGTTCTTCTTCTCCATTTTCAGTTCAAATTACCCATCAGTATTGTGAATAATTTTTTCCGTCTTCCATGTTTTCCTTTCTCTTCATACCACCGCTCTACCGTTTCGTCATCACGGCTATACTCATGTGAGCATATACTTGTACTATTTTTCTAGTGGTGTTATTGTTTACTTCTAGAATTATGTACATTATCCTACCAGTTACTGCTTTCATCTCTCTTTTTAATTATTGTACCAACTCCTCCTTCTTTTTTGTCTCCAGTGTGCAATAATGGTGCCTTGATTGTAATTTAATACAACTATCCCTTTTTCTTTCAGTCTCTGCCAATTCTGGTATGTCCTATTAATTGCTGTCCTTATTGGTGTTTTTCCATTACAGCTTCTGTAGATAATGTGTAATACTGTAGCTAGCTGTATTCAATTTAATTTGACTGCCTGATCGTATGCTATCCAATTATTCCTCCCGCTGCCATAGCTGAAAATATTCAAGCCGGTAGTAAAGAAGAACCTTTGTTTTTTTCGAATACTTACGGTTTTCAGTTTACATAAAATGCTTCATTATTGTTATCTAAATACAGCTCTTTTATGGTCATGCATGTTATTGATGCCGGTATATCAACATGGTTCAGCGTTTTCCATAATTTTCTTGGCCGTTTCGAAGCGCAGGCTTTCTCTATGTCACAAAATGCCAGATGTGTATTTTCCTTAACTTTTTCTGTTAGTTGTTGTAGTATAAAGATATTGCAAATGTGTCAACGACCTGATCTAAATCCGTTTTCATCTTCACTTATTAGAACAGAAACAAAGATGAAAACAATTTTATATTGCATCTTTATATAAAAATAGAGACAAAAGGGACACCAATAACTAAATGTAACAGCACATTTTGTGGTCTGTTTGAAAAAATAATATAAAAGTAAATTTTAAGCACGAATTCTCGAAATCCATATTTTATTTGGCGACTTCCCGTACTTGATACTGCTTCCGGTCTGCGGGTTTTCATTAATTCAATAGCTTGAACTACCTCCTTGGGAGTAATGGTTCTACTGTGCTGTATTTCTGTCTGGTTGTAATAATTTTGCATAGTAAATTTGTTGCTTGTATAACTGTGTACTTCTTAGAATAGCAGTATAAATTGCACCTGTTTTGCTATGATGACATTCTTCTGAAAACATTGCCCATAAAATAAGAATTCAGACGTGGATAACTATAGGTTTAAGATTCAGAATATTGGATCCAATATAGAGCATCCGCTTTTCAGGTTCATTAGTCTAACCTGAGAATGTTGAATGGGATGTTTTATCACAGGATTATAATTAGTTAAGAGACTGTTTGGTACATATCTATTTAAAAAAGTGATGAAGGTTTTACCATGGGAACTTCTGCTTGTTTATAATTTATGAAAATCAATTTCTTGAATATTACGTAAACTTGGGCTTCAAGATGACGATTTTGTGAAAACTTTACTTAAAATCCAAAACCCATCACGTCCAATCCTTACATGTTACATAATAACACTTGGTTTCATTTTTCAGGTTCTTTGCAGATGGATTTTAAGCGTAAAAAAGAATTATAGACCTGTCAAGTATCACAACTGGAGACATGCACTAAATGTAGCTCAAACAATGTTCGCAATGTTTAAGACGGGCAAGATGGATCGATTTATGAGTGATTTGGACATATTGGGACTAATAGTTGCATGCCTGTGTCACGATTTGGACCATAGGGGAACAAATAACGCATTTCAAACGAAAACTGATTCGCCGTTAGCTATTTTGTATTCAACTAGTACGATGGAGCATCACCATTTCGACCAGTGCGTTATGATACTTAACACGGAAAGCAATAACATATTCCAAGTAGGTGGGTTTGAATATTTCAGAAACTTAACGGGAGCTGAAAATTATAAAAATTCAATGCATATCTTTTACGTTGAAACAACCCACACATTTTAGATTAAAGTCATTATTCGTGTTTTTCAAATAAAACCTCACTTGTTTTTACTTTCTCATGTCTTAGCTCCAGAAGAAAACTGTAGATATAGAAATCAAAATTTAAAAAAAAACATTCAGGGAACCCCAAATAGGAAAGTTCAAGCAAAGTGCTTCGCCCTTTTTTAAAATTCCAACGAAATTTACTACATGTACATGCTTTTAGGCTTTATCTCCTGATGATTATAGAAAAGTGATGAAAATCGTTGAAACTGCAATTCTATCCACTGATTTAGCAATGTATTTCAAAAAAAGAAGTAAATTTTTAGAGCTTGTAGATAATGGAGAATTCGATTGGCAAAGCGACGATAAAAAAGAGTGTAAGTAAGAAATTTAATTAATTATGAAGCGCCATTTAGGTCAAATTCAGTTTCTTAAAGAACAAGAGAGTATAGAGAAAAATAATTTTTTAAAGGAAAAATAAAGAAAATTAATTTGTTAAATAAAAAAAACTTTTTTTTCTTAAATCATCTTATTTTATATTTTCCTTCTTAATTTCTTCTTTCAATTTTTTTTTCTACAAATAAAACTTTTTTCTTTATTGCTTTAAAAATTCCGGTTCATTAACAGAACTGCGCTAGAGGTGTTGAACATGTTCAACAGATAAACGATGAGAAGGTCTGTGGCCAGAGTGTTAGGATTGTTGCTGTAACCGTAACGTGTGCTTAGGGAGACGAACTCTCCTTTTACGAGTCAATGCAAGGCGGCCATTACGGCCTACCTCTTTAGTTTAACGTGGCGGCACCTAGCGTAAGCCTTAACCGCCACGTCCCTCTTCGGGCCGCATTGAGATACGCTCAATCAGCGCGCTCAAGTTAACAACGGTTGAACGGGAACAAGCTGCTAGTCTTGACATCAGGCTGCAAGCCTTAAGTCCCCACTGGTCGGAGGAGATTACCTAAATCCCTACTGATTCTGTAGATCAGTGCTCGAGCTAAAACCGCAGCTCACCTGTCAAACCGCATAAAGACAGTCCTAGCCTGCATAGGCTTACCACTGCCAGGACCAAGCCTACGCCGTGACGAATACGGGGACTGCTATTCACCCGCAGGCTCGGACTTAGTCCTCGTTGTATCAGTCAAAGTCACTGGTTGGATTTTTTGGAGCAAACACTGCCGAAAGTATTGCTACTCCTACCAGTTTACACTACTCGCAATCGTTAGTACTGGTCGACTACGCACCGTCCAGATTAGTCGGTAACCGGTCTGATACGAACGGTACCTTAACAGTACGAACCCTCTGGATCGACACTTTGATAGTGGGAGTGAGCAAACAAAGTGCACACTATCCCTAGAGCCCCAGTCCCTAATGTCGCGCCACTCCTTCCTGGAGCTCACCTTCATCTGCCTAAATTGTTCGGCCTCCAGCCACCCAGTATATCGCCTATGCAAATTCATAACTCCAAGGGGTCACTTCGACGTAGTAACTAGGGGCAAGACAAATTTATAGCCACGGCCAGGGAGCGAGAATCCCGTTACAGAAGACGCGCTGCCGCTAACGTGTTAGGTACTTATACTAAGGGCTAGCAACACTTCCCCTTGTAAAATCACTCACCCAATTCTCCATGGTTCCAATTAAGGTAAACCTTAAACCTATCCGAAGTAAGGTGGACGTACTAAGTTGAAATCACCGAAGTGACCGTTACAACGCCGACCGTGCGGAAGGTATCTTTTTTCACACCTTTCACCTAAGTGGGGGTCCTTGGCCGTCCCGCCACTCTCTTTGTACAGTGATCACTTGTAGACCACGGTAAATGACGTAGCTTGAGACGTACCATGGAGCATCACAAATACTCTGCGGTGTTTTAGATTGAAAACGCTGGATCTTCATGATATTGGAGCCACTGGGTAATCCATACAATTGTATCCCGTACGTTCTCTCTCTCTCTCTCTCTCGTTTTCAGTCTTCCAACTGGTTTGTCACAGTTCTCCACATACGTCGATCTTGTGTCATTTCTTTCAGTTCTTTGGAGGTTCTTGCGTTTGTATCATTCATTATTTGTTTGATATAGTTCAGCCGTGGTCGTCCTCTCGGGTTCTTTCCTTCTACTTGTCCTTCTATGATTTTGTTCAGCATGCTTTTGCCTCGTAAGATATGGCCTATGAGTTGACATCTTATTTTTTGTATTGTCTTAATTAGTTTTCTTTCTTCGCCTATTCTTCTGAGTACCTCTTCATTTGTTACTCTTTCCATCCAACTGATTTTGAGCATTCTTCTGTAACACCAAAGTTCTAGTGCTTCCAGGTGTTTTCTTTCTGGTATTCCAAAGGCCCAGCTTTCGCATGCATACAGTGCAACGCTCCATACATATGATTGTAGAAAAGTTTTTATTGTTTGTAGGGAGATGTTTTTTGATGTCATTAAATTTTTTTGTTGTTTCTTTGCTTGGCGGATACGACTTCTTATTTCTTTTTTACATCTTCCATCCCTGCTAATTTTGCTACCTAGATATGTGAATTCGTCTACTTCTTGTAGTTCTTCGTTGTCTATCTTGATGTGCGTTTGTGTTCTGTGTGTTGATCTTGTGCATACCATAACCTTTGTCTTTTTCTTGTTTAGTTTCATATTATACTCATTGTTAAGTATATTATTCAATGTGGTTAGATCTTGTTGCAGTTCGTTTTCATCATTTGAGAATAGTACAATGTCGTCAGCAAATGTAATTGTTTTTATGCTCGTGCCGTAGATTTTGATTCATTCTTTTCTTTCTAAGATTAGAGTATCTATGGCTTTCTGTATGTATATGTTAAACAGTAGAGATGACAGTGTGCACCCCTGTCTCACTCCTTTTTTTATTTTAATTTCTCTTTCCTCTTCGTTGATTTTTATTATTCCTTTTTGATTTGTATACAGGTTATATATGAACCTTCTGTCTTTGTAGTCTACCCCTATACTTGTTAGTATCTTAAACAGCGTGTCCCATTTGACATTATCGAACGCTTTTTCGGCGTCAATGAAAGCTGCATACACTTTTTTGTTTTTTTTGTAGTGTCTTTTCTATAATAAGTCTTAGTGCTATTATTGCTTCTCTTGTGCCTGTTCTCTTTCGGAAGCCGAATTGGTCTTCAGTTAGGTTTTCCTCAACCTTTCCTTCTATTCTTGTGTATACTATCTTTGTTATTATTTTCGAGACGTGTGTTACTAAGCTTAGTGTTCTGTGTTCTTCACACCTTTGAGTTCCAGTTTTTTTGGGAATTGCTATTATCACACTCTTTGTAAAGTCATCTGGGATGTGTCCTGTATTATATATTGTGCTTGTTAATTCGTAAAGCAAATCTTTTGTTCTTTTACTAAGGCTTTTTAATACTTCCGCTGGGATTTTGTCAATTCCTGGTGCTTTTTTACTCGTGAGACTTTTTAGTGATTTTTCGAATTCTGCTCTTAGTACCGGTGGTCCTTTCACATCATCGTTTATTTCTTCTTCATTTTCTATATGTATTTTCTGTGTGTTGTCATCTTTATATAAGTTTTCTATTTACTGTTTCCATCTGTCTGCCACCTCTCTGTCTTCTGTTACCGTAGTTCCGTCGTCTTTGTGTATGCCATGACTTGTTCTCTTCTTTTCATTGAATAACTTACTTATTTTCTTATATGCATTTTCGATATTTCCTTTGTTCATTTCTTGTTGTATTTCTTTGCAGTTGTTCTCCATGTACCTTTCTCTTGCTTTTCTTGTTTGCTTGTTTATTTCATTTCTTAGTTGTTGTACTTTTTTTGTCCTTCTTCCGTATTGTTATTCTTATATTTTCTGCTTTACTCTATTAATTCAATTACTTCTTGTGTTATCCGCGGTTTTCGCGAATTTTGTTTTACTTTTCCTATCACTTCGTTCATTGCTTTTATTATGTTCATCTTTATGTCTTCCCAGGTTTCATTTGTACTTTCCTTTCTTTCTATATTTATATTGCTTTCCATCTATTTTTGTTTGGAACTTTTCTACTATTGTTTGGTTGTCTTGCAGTGTTTCTATGTACGTCCATACGAGTTTAATTATAGCTTCGTATAGGAAAAGCGTTTAGCGTCTCAAGGTGAGACTTGCGACCCATAAGCCACTACATATTGCGATATATGTGACCTAGTTTGAGGCGTTTATACCAATTACGCTTAGCCCAGGTTGGCGCCTATTCATGTAAAGACCCAAGTATTTTATTTCATCCGTTTGTGGCAGATGATTGTTGTTCAACGTCACGAGCGAACATGTTTCCCTTTTGAAAGTAAAGGTAACGTGGCTGAACTATCCGCTGTTCGCTTTGATGCACCACGTTTTAAACCAGTTCTCGATCTTAATCAGGTCTGCAGAAATCTAGAAGCAAAATTTGAATCCTGAATTGAGGCCATTATGGCGTTATCATTTGCAAATGTGGCAATTTTGGTGTTGTTAGTGTTATATTCACCTTTATCAATAATTTGCATATGGTAGATATTTGTTATTTATTATTAGTACATGTTACACTTAAATTACATACAAATGTACATGGTTTCAAGAACTAAGTATTATTAATATAGTGTAGTAACTAATGCCGTGGTGTCTGGAGTCCCGTTTTGGTGGTGGTTCCTCTTACCATACTATATTACATTTCCCTCCTTTTTTCTTGAATTACATTTCCAATAACTGGTTACATAGTCTGAAAACTTAATAGGGGGGGTCTTCTTATACGAACCGGTCTGGCGATTCAACATGATCGGCATTAACAATTTTATTAGAGGGAGAAAGATTCTTAAAGTGCTAATGCTTGGAGATGGCTAAGCAATTGGTAAGTTATTGTTTCCGGGATTGTACATAGGAGGGGGTTTAATAGAAGGCCTCAAGTTTACTCATTTTCTTTTATACTCTTGATCTTCGGTTCTTACTCGATATGATCTTGTGTGTTATGTTTTTCCACCTCTTGTGCTTGTTGCCATTCTCTTCCTTTTCTTAACATAATGTTCTATTCAATTTTTAGTTCTGCTAAATCCCTTGCATGTTGGTTGTAATACTTGCTAGTTACTTCTTGGTGAACTTTTTTTCTTTCTTTAATTGTGCGTTCAACTTTCGGCTTAAGCGGTGTTGCCTTAGTAGGCATTTTAGTCCGAATATTTCCGCTTAACATCGCTTGTGCCGGAGATTTTCCTCGAGTATATACCGGTCTTAAGGTCGGTTTTTTGCTATTTGAACACCTCGTTCCGCCATACCGTTGAACTTAGGTACCTCGGGCTTGATGCTGTTATAACGAAATCTCACTCTCTAGCAAAACTGTGAAACAGAAAACTATTTTATGGAATGTTGTCTAAAATTACTTCTTCGGGCATCTCGTTTCTAGCAAATATTTCTTTAAATTTGGTTATGACTTTTGTTACTGTCTTTCCTTGTATTGTAACAATTTCTAGCTAGTTTGAATAGAAATCTATTGGTATTAGACAATTGATACCTTTAAATTCTAGAATATTTGTGCTACAATTTCTTCAATCTGTTGAGTAATTTCTGGGCAGTATACTATGGATCTTGCTCTGAACTTGCATATTTCTAGCCAATAGTTCTTTTTCAATTAGTGCAAATTTCTTTTCGCACTCGGTCAACGATTTTGATGCGTATGCGATTGAATTTGGACCTTCCATCAAACAACCTCCCAGACCATTTTTGACACATCTGCGTAAATTGTTGAATTAAAAGTATAAAGGTTTTCTTTAGATTCTTTTGTCTCTAGTTCTCTGATTAAGCTGGCTATTTGATCTCTAAACTCAGAAGACGATGCTTTTGTCTTGATCTCCGTTAAGACGAAGTCAAATGGTTCGTGTTCTCCTTGTATTATATTAAAGAAAATAAACTGTTCCACCATCAATTTTTTTCGAGGGGGGAGGGGCAAAATGATCTTTAAATTTTCCTTGTTTTCGATTTTTTAAATGTGAAATTGTTCATTTATTTTTGAACATCGTTACCTAGTAAATTAATTAGCATTGGCTATTTTTCTCGTGTCTATCTACAAGGGGCCAAGCACGCTGCATTGTGGTAGGCACTCCAGATTGAATTGGTAATAGAGAAGTTTAGGCTTTACTATACTTGACCAGGAAGTGTATGTCCGTTAAATATGATTTCACCAGTCTACAGAACAGATGAGGTTGTTGATTTTGAACATCAAACCATGACGTATGACTTTGTCAAAGATCTATAAGACGTCGAGGAATGTTGATTACGGAAACAAAATTGGCGGCTTGGTATAAAGCGTTTTTTATCCAGAAGGGGTTTTAGCCTAGTCAAGAATACTTTTGAGAGAATGGGTAGAAGGCTGATTGGTCGATTAAAAGATGCTTCAGACGCGTTTTTTCCCGGTTTTTGAGTCAAAATTATTTGGACTGCTTTCAATTGCAACGGAAAATACTCTCAGGATAGCATGGGAGATGTAAGCCAGCATTTTCGGGTGCTTGTTGTTGGTAAATTGGTGCTTCTTTGCTTGGGGAAATTACTGCTGAAAAAGGTTTCTGTTCTGCAAATGTGTTTGCTTTTTCTATATCGGTTCTCTGCCATCCATCGGCTATTCTGAGGGGTAGGTCTGTTTTTTGAGGTGACTTTGAACAGTGAATAGGGATTTTGCGTGAAATGTTTGATGCCTAGATTTTTTAGTTCATGTAGCAGTTCTTTCATTTGTTTTGTAGCCCGGTTCAGCTTGGTTTTGTCGCTTAGGAAGTGGGTAGTTTGCCATCGCTTTTGCAATTTTCTTTTGTCTTCAAGCTTCTCCTTGATGTACTTAGGACAGTAGCCAGGGCATTCTTCATAGCGTTTTATTGGGGTTGCATACCATGCAGCTTGTTGTATGTTTTTCGTTAGGTGCTCAACTGTTTCGTCTAGGTTTCGATCTGTTTTCAGCGAGATATTCTTGTCTGAAGACGCGCCAGTAGGTATATCTTTTAATGTACCAGGAGTGGTGAGTGGCCGGCCGAGAGATCCAGGCAAGATTAATTGTGAGAAATACCTTTTATGATGCAGAAGTCGTTTCATTTAGAAAACTTTAATTTTTGCTGTGTCTTTCTCTATACTTTTTTTTAAGAAATTATTTTGGCCCAATAGGCGCCTCATGATTAAGCAAGTTTGCTGGCAGAACTTCGGCAAAAAAGTATACCGTATTTATAATGTGTTTTTTTTTAGTATTATGTGGCATGATGATGACTGCGTGTGATGTAAGTGCTATAGCAAAGCCTTGGGATGTACAACATCGAGTAGCGAAGATGGTAGCTGATGAATTTTTTGACCAAGGAGATTTAGAAAAGCTTCAGTTAAAAGAACAGCCTGTGGTATATAAAAATTTAATTTATAATTATTCATAACCGATCTACAATAGTTCAACTTTTTTTATACTTATAGTGGATATTTAACTAAGTAACTTCAGTTTAGAACTTCTGAATTAGGAATTGTGTAACGAATTTAATTCTAATAGTATTTATTTTTCTTACGAAGCACCCTTTACAATCATAATTTTGCAATATTTACCAATATATTTGTAGGCTATGATGGACAGAGAGAGGAAAGACGAGTTGCCACAAATGCAGGTAGGATTCATAGACGTCATATGTTTGCCATTGTACAGGGTACTTTCTGAAACGTTTCCTTGGGTGAAACCGTTATATCAGGAAACGTTAGAAAATAGGAAACATTGGCAAGATCTTGCTGAAAAAGTCGAAATGGGCCTTACATGGATAGATCATGATACAATAGATAAACCTGTTGAAGCAATTACAGGTAAGAACAAACATAAGAAAGTAGGTAAGTAAATGTATTAAAAAGAAAATGCCTAACGCAACAAGTTCCTATTATTTATTAATTACCTTTCCATACTTCTATTAGAAGCATGGAAAGTTATAATTTCATGGAAATTTGTGCATCTCAGATTTTATCAGACATACACGTTTTGGACTCCAAGAAACCCATACATGTGGATTTTACCAAATGCCCTGTCTGTAAGTGCCTGCGAGCGTGGATGCGATTGTTTCCCTAATTATCCAAAAGACCTTCGATGTTTATCACATTTAGTATGTGTAAGGTTTCTAGTTGCAAGAAGTTAATTGCAAGGTTTTTAACCGGAACCTTAACTGAAAACGGAAATTAGACATGTTTCTTTGGTATCGTTTTCTTTTGTAAAAACTCGTCTGAAACGAAGGCCGTTGTTTTTTTTTGAAATTGTTGACTTTAATGCCTGATTACTCCAAAAGAAAATATACAATCAATAAAAATTATTTTTAGATATATGAAAATTGTAAAAATGTCAAAGTTTTGGAAATTTCAAAACATTATTCCTCAAAAATTGTCTATACCATTTTTTTTATTAAAACTTTGTTAGGTAATGAAGTTTGAAGTTAATTAGAAATTTGTATCTCTCAAATTTCAGTCAGACACCCTCCACAAATTTTTTTAAAATGTTAAATTGTATTACTGGTTTATTAAAAACGCAAATTCAAACTGTTAGAATTTTTAAATTTCTTATTAACTTTTAAAGTAGTTTATTAGCATTAAAAAGAAAGAAATTGATATTTTTTAATGTCGAGTTTTCTGAAAATTACGTGATTTTAGCTACATCTATCAATTACGTCAAATTAAAAATATGTAATTTTATGCATATTTTGATCTCTTCAAATAAACTAGCTATAACGATTTTTTGTTTAAAGTACAAAGCCCAATACCTAGTTAAACAGTGCGCATTGGTCGCAGTTATTGCCGCTTACTATGTCTACGTTCTATATTTTAAAATATGCTGTGGGGGGGGGGGGGGGGGGGGAGCGCTGGCACGGCATCCTATTGCACAGGCTATTGCAAGTTCAAATCTCTACACGACCGTTGCAGGGTATTAATTTTTTTTCTTTAATTTTTATTAAAACAAGGTTGTTCGGTCATTTAACTTAGAACGCAGTATGGAAAAGTACCAGCGACGTGTTTGGCCAGTTTTTAAAAATTCTAGTTTGCAGCATACGGTCTACTGTTTATGCTGTATCGTTTAGTTATACCCTGCACATTTAAACAAAAAAAATAAAGCGTTCCATAAAATAATGATATTTGGCAGAAGAAAACAGAAAGAAATTTTGAAAATAGTTGTAGTTTGTAAATCATTTTATGTATGTAATATTGTTTTGAATAAATTGTAAAAAATTCGTTTTAAAGTAACGATTTTTAAATCGTTTCATGATGACGAGAGAAGACACGCACGTAATATTTTATTCCGGAATGGTGATCCATAACTCTGCCATGAATTTTTAAATATTTTTAAGAAAAGTTTTAATGTGTTTTAAAGCATAGTGGAGTCCACAGGATGTAATGCTATATTTTAATATGTAGGTACCGCAGGTAATTAAAATCGTAATGAAAAGATGGAAATAGTAGAAAATAATGCAGAGGAAATAACACAGTGGCTTAAAAGAAAGAATTCATTTAAATATTTAATAAGTACATTAGCGACCTAATGCGTACTAAAACGAAATATATAAAATAAAACACTCGCAAAATTACATTTCACATACAGTAGAAGAAATTTCAACTAAAATATTAAATGTCATATCCATAAATCATTAGGCCATGTATCCAAGGTTCGTTTAGATATTTAGACATTTGTATTAAAATTTTATTTTGTGTTTTTTATACTAAACATTATTTCAAATGAAGGGAACATTAAAGAGATAAAATAAATAAGGCTTGCGTAATATAAGGGAGGTTCTCATTTTTCATCGTTAATAATTTTTTGAATTAATTTACAAAATCAATGTATTTTTATTGAAAAAAATCGTACTGTCATTCCAAACCAATTTTTACTTTTTCATACCTTCGGTATAATATGGAAGTATTGATTTCATGAAAATTTTCAAAATCGTGGGTGTGTGTGAGTTTGTAACGCCTCTAAAGGCGAAAGCACTGAAGCGATTTTGATGAAATTTTAAAATAAGAGGTACTATATCGAAAATTGTAGTTCTAGTTAAACTTTTCAAAAACATCAGAAATCGAAAGCGGAAGTTTGTTTTTTGTAAGGCAAATCGAAAACTTATTTACAGAACTATCTAGCTTAAAAATAGCGGCCGCTACGATTTTTTGAAAATCTCGACTTCAACGCCCATTTACTCAAAAACTGATTAAAATCAACTACAACTTGTGTGAGAGACCTTTGTGGGTAGTATACGATGAAACACAAATAATTGCTAAAATCTGAAAATAATCGCAATGGTGCTTCACCAAAATTTAGAGAATTGTCAAAAAATTATTTCTCAAAAACGGTCCACACGATTTTTTTAGAAATTTGTAGGCTGCTAGAACCGAAGATAAGCTACAATTTTATTTATTGCTGAAAGCTATAACTTCACTACGGCACCTTCTATGAATCTTTGAAAATCGAAAATTGGTAACCCATTATTTATTAAATGGGGTCTGACAATACATTTTTTTCTTGGACAGAATAGCGTATCATGACTAGCAGAATCAAAGTCGAAAGTTGATTTCTAGATACTTTTATACCATGTGTTCAAAAAGTAATTACATAAGGGGTGGCCATGGAAAATAAAATTTCTGTCTTTACATGCTTCAGAATTTAAACAAACAAAACATGATGTTACTTAAAATTTTACGTTAAGCTTGTAAGCTTGTAATTTGTTGTTTGTAGTCACACTGACAGAGTGATGACAGTTAAATTCTAAAGCATGCAAAGACAGACATTTTATTTTCCATGGCAAACCCTTATGTTATTACTTTTTGAACACACGGTACTTGGTGAGACTACTGTAGAGAACGTCAATTTGCAAATATTTGATATATTCAAAATAATATTTCTCAAAAAGTGGCCATACGTTTTTGTAGTATAAAGGCGAACATGGGCTACAATTTAGTTTTTTGCTGAATACCATAATTCCACTATGGCACTTTCTGCAAATTTTTGAAAATCAAAAATTGGTACTCCTTTATTTATTAAACAGAAAAAAAGAATTAACTCAACTTTCTAGTAGCTTGTAACATTGTCTACCTTTATGGCATTTCTATTATCCAGTTTCATCCGTACCTGATTACTCGTTTTTGAGTAAATAGGCATTAAAACTCAAATTTTCAGAAATTCATAGAAGGGGTCAAACGTAAATTTACGAGCTGGGACACAAACCAAATTGTAGCTCATCTTTAGCTTTCCGAGATTACAACATTTTAAAACCAATCACGATATGCCAGTTTTTGAGTAGTTATTTTAAAAGTTTGGAGATTCTTTTCATATTTTGTGCACAGGAACATTTTGTTTCTACCGGTTTTTGAGTAATAATTCAAAACTAGTGTTACCCCAGCGCACAATGCACTGACAGACTGAGCGTTGACAGAACCGGCGAAACCCTAAGTCACGTGATACATTAGTTCCAATAATGAGACGCGGCGTTAGTGTAGATGTCGCCTCAAGTGAAGCGCGTCTAGCAGTCTTTCATATATATTATAAATTAAAATAATTATTATTGAAACATCGACGTAGAATAAAAATATAAAAATGTTTCATGTTCCATCTGAGGATAGACCTTTCATTGAAAAAAAAATGGTCCAAATTGGTGAAGCGGTAGCCGCTGGAGGAACTGGAGAAAAATACCCTTTGAGCTTTTATTTATGTATGGATGGATTTCCAAAAATTCCTAGCGGCCACCATTTTAATAATAATAATTTCCTTTATTTCCCATCAAGAACAATTAGAAAGAAATAAATATGCTGTAAAAATAATAACATCAACAAGTATAGGCACATATACGTAAAAAGTAAAAAAGCTATAAAGTTCGGAAAAACATAGAATTTACCCTAAAGTCGTCTATCAGATTCCGTTTTCAAATTTATAAAATTTGGTTTACGAAAAAAATGCTACCAACAAAACATGTCTAACTTCTGCTTCCGGTTAAGGACATTTTTTAAAACTTATTTTTGTCTGTGAATAGTTGATATACCTCCAGATTCCAAAACCCATCGAAATCCGGTTATCTGTTCGATAGTTATAATGCACCACATACCCTCATACATACACATACCCACCCACCCAGTTGCAGACAAACATTTTTTAAAAACACTTTTATAAGCTCCTGGAGGTCGAAAACGTGTATTTCCGTCAAAATCTCGATTTCGATCATTTTCGTGAAATCAATATGTATACTTCCCTATAGGAAAGTAAAAAAGACAGAATGGTACAGGCGATTGTACCTTAAGCACGGCACACAAAACGGTACGCTAGCACAATGATTCTACTCATCACATTTGTGAAAATTTAATATGCAGTATTTAAATAATAAATTACCAGTACTACTAACTTTTCTTATACCTATAAGTTCTTATTAAATTTTCTAGTAATTTTTGTTTTTACTTTTTACTGCAAGTTGCAAATTTATTTCAGGTGTCGGCTTGAAAAATCTTTTAAGTCTTTTCGGCCAATTTACTAAGTATATCGCGGCTTAAAATCACAGCAAGCGTAGTTTAAACTTGCATAACGTTGGTTGACCAATTTGTAATTATTATCATCATCTTCATGGTGTAGTCCTATCCTGTTCCGCCTCAATACTCCGTCTTTTCCTGGGTCTTCCCTGGTTTCGTTTACCTCTTGGCTTGTAATTCCATGATAATTTAGGGATCTAGTTTTCATCCATTCTTTGTAAATGTTCTGTTGGTCTTCCTTTATATCAATGTATGCGTTCATTAACTAACTATAATTCTAACTCATTTCTTATGTCTTAATTTCTCATATGGTCTAGTCTTGTAGATCCTTTTGCAGCTCCTAAGAATTTCATTTCTGAGGCTTGTATATGACTAGCATTTTTTTGTGTCATTATCCAACTTTCTCAACCAGACAACAATGACGGCATAGCCATTGTCTTATAAATTTAATTTGTGTTTCTCTTCTAATATTTTTTCCGAATGTTCTTTGTATTGTGCCGCACATCTATTGGAGCTTAGTCGTTTTTCTATGCATTTCATGTCATAATCATAAGATTATGACAAGTAATTGAAGTGTAGCTAGCACCTGTTCTGTTATATTGTCTATTACAATTTTAGATCTTACCTGTTCTTTGCCTCTAAATGCCACGACCGACGTTAGGTTTCTCTGGAGATATTTGATAATTATATTTTTGAGCTGTTTGGCTTGTTCTGTATATACTCATTTGTAGTTCATCTGCCGACTTGGCGATTCTGGCTTTATCATCACTGTCAGCAAAATATATCTATATTTGTTATAGTTTCAACGAGATGTCTTAGTATTCCTTTTAGTTGGTATGTTCCACAACTTTTCTCTGTTAACACGGTCGAACGCTTTTTCGTAATCAACAAATGCCATATGCATTGCTAGGTTGAATTCTCGTCTTTTTTCGATCACTATTTTCAAAGTGAACACAATATCTTCTTTTAATAAAACTTTTTTCGCGATGGCATTAATCTCTCTATAGTTTTTGCAGTCGCTTCTGTCTCCTTTCTTAAATAACAGATTGACAATACCCACACACCATTCGTCAGGTATACTATATTTTTGCCAGCACATGTTGAGAAAATGCAGTATTCTTAGTTTCAGTAATCCTCCGTATTTTATAAGTTCTGTTTTAGTATTCAATCGCAGTTGCTTTTCTTAGAGAGGTTTTCTAATTATTCTATTGTTATTGGGTCGTTACCACTGTTTCCGCTCTACATTTCTTCTGCTTTTCTTGCTGTTGAATTCCACCATAGTTTTGTACAGCATTCCATTCTTCCTCCTTTATGATGTTCAGTTGTGCCGTGTCTTCTTCGTCCTTATTAATAATAATAATAATAATAATAAGGTTTATTCAAAACATTTCATTGAATTACAGTCTGTAGGTAACATGTATGCTTGTTTGATCTATATCTAAAAATTGTTTATGTAACTTAATGTTTTAATTAAACGGAAGTGATCCTCACTGAAGCATAGCTTGTGCGTGAGGTTTGTGAAAAAATCTAGAGTTAAAATTTATTATTTATCTTATTCCTAGATCCCTCATTACCTAGGATTGGTAACTAATTTAGTTTATGTAAAAAGAAAAAAATTGCACTTAATTATGTTAGGTACTAAAGTAGAATTACTCTATAAAATAATAAAAACTAACAGAATCTTATTTCTAGGTCGTATGTTACTTAAAAATAGTGAATACTATAAAGATTTTCTAAAGTTGGGACAAATTCTTCTTAAAGATATTTTTCGATGTCTGCTAAAATTTTGTGTCGATCTTGTGCTTGTATCCAAATTAGGATTTTCTTTTTAAAGTGGGCAGGTAGCTTTATGCTCCTGATTTCTTTGGGAATTAAGTTAAATAACCTTGGCCCGACAAATTTGACAGATTTCTGGCCGACTTTCTTCCCAGTTCTGGGTAACTTGCTGTGGTTTTTGCTTTTTGCTCTGGTATTGTGCTGATGATCGATAGCTTCTAATTTATGTTTGTTTTTGTATTGGTAGTTTACTATGCTTTTGAAATATAGTAATCTTATGTTGAGGATTTTTGTGTCTAGGTAAAGTTGATTTGTTGGGTACATAAATGGTTTGTTAAATATGGTTTTTAGAAATCTCTTTTGTAGGGTTTCGATGATTTTTAAGCCGTTTTTAGATGCTGTACCCCACGCTGCTATACCATACTGTAGCAAGGAATCTACAAGTGCGAAGTAAACTGTTTTTAGGTTTTTCAAATCTAGAACTTGTTTTAGTATTTTGAATTTGAATAGTAGACATCGAAGTTTTTTAGCCAGGTTCAGTATGTGGGTTTCCCATCTCAAGTGCTGATCGATGTAAACTCCTAGATACTTTATGTGGTTGACATGTTCAATGTTTATATGGTGCCCATGAACATCGGCGATGGTTAGGGCGTTGAAAGGAGGGCGATTGTAATTGTGACATGTGAAGGAGATAAATTTTGTTTTTTTATAGTTAACTGTTAGTAATTTTAAATCAAACCATTCTTTTATTAGCGACATGTCCGTTTCAGCCTTATGTTTTAGGTCGTTCCAAGTACTTCCTTTATAAAAAATCGCAGTATCATCAGCAAAGGCGAGAATTTTTCCTTTCGAGGGCAGTTCTAATAATTCGTTTACGTATATTGTAAATAATATGGGACCCAGGACGGTTCCTTGGGGTACTCCACATTCTACTATTGCTTTATCACTAGTTACATTGTCAATCTTTACGTACTGTTCTCGGTTTTGTAGGTAAGATTGGAAAAGTTTGTTAGCAGTCCCTCGAATTCCTATGTTGCTTAGGGTTGACAGTAGTTGCTTGTGGTTCACAGTATCAAACGCCTTGGCTAGGTCTATGAAGATACACAGGCAAGGGCTACCTTCATCGAGGCCTTCTTGTATCTGGTTTACTAAGGTGATTATTGCATCTTGTGTGGAGAGTCCATCTTGGAATCCAAATTGGTTCCCCGATGTTAGTTGGTATTTTGTCAGGAATGATTTAAGTCTTAATACTAACACCTTTTCGAATATTTTTGCAACGTTAGACACCAGTGAGATAGGCCTATAATTTTCAGGTACTTCTTTGTCTCCATTTTTAAATAGAGGTTTTACAACTGCGGTTTTGAATACTTTTGGGCAGTCTCCCGTCTGAAATATTTTATTAATTATTGTAGCTAAGGGTTGAGCGATGATTTCAGATATGTTTTTCAGTGTTTCTGCTGTTAGACTGTCCAAACCTGGAGCTTTATTATTTTTTAATTCTTTCATAACTTTACTAACTTCCCCACTGTCTGTTGGTATTAAAAATATCGAGTTTACATTAAATTTCGGAGTTTGTTTGCGGATTGGATTGGGAGGACTAGCTATTTTACTAGCTAGCAGTTTTCCTACGTTTATGTATTGGTTATTGAAGATATTAGCAATTTCCATAGGGTTATTTGTTAGTGTACCTTCGAAATTTTTTAATTTGTTTTATTTCATTTTTGCTTTTCGATGGGGATAACAAGGAGTTTATTGTGTTCCATATTTGTTTGCTGTTTTCGCTATTTTGTATTTTCTCCTTAAAGTAGTTGTTTTTCACTTCTCTTATTAGTGTGTGTAATTTATTCCTATAGGTTACATACTTGTTTTTTGCTTCGTTGCTATTTTTATTGTACTTGCAATATAGAAAAAGTCTTTGTTTTTCATTAATTGATCGTAGTAGACCTTCTGTCACCCATTCATTTCTTTTTACTTTGTTTGTTTTCAGTGTTTTTTTATAAGTTGCGCCTTTGATTGCATTTTTTAATTTATCAATAAGGAAATTGGCTGCGTCTTCTGCACTTTTTTCTGATAGTTCAACTTCAAAATTAATAGTACTGAGAGTCTGTTTAAGTTTTTTTATGTTAAACTCTCGTGATTGTGTTTGTGGATTTGTCACTACTACTAGGTCTACTGCTTTTATTTAACGTTAGTTTGTTAATTATCGGGTAATGATCTGTTATATTATTGCAAAAAATTATGGGAGTGCATGTTTTTAGGTTCTCCTTTGTTTTTATGAAGATGTGATCTATGCAAGTCTTGGAGTCGTTTTGTACTCTGGTGGGTGAATTAATGAGGGATTTGTATCCCTCTTCACATAGGATATTTAGGTATTCTTGAGCATGATCGTTGTTTGAAATGATATCAATATTAATGTCTCCTACTATTAGGTTGTAATCACTATTTGAATTTTGATTTAGGTAATTTCTGAAGTCAATATTGAATTCATTGAGGTTGGTTGCAGGTGACCTATATATTGCCGTGATAACAATTGTTTTATTCATTATTTCTAGTCTTATCTTAATTATTGCTATGTTGCTGAGCTTATGTATGCTACATTTAGGGTTTAGTGCACCATTAACGTATACCATGACACCATCATTTTGGTTAAGTAAACCATTATTATAAAAGCTTTCATAACCTTCAATACCGAAAACAGAGGTATCTAGAATTTGTCTTGTTTCTGTGAACACTATGATATCAAAAGGGTTGACGAATTGATTTAGAAAAATAGTTGCTTCGTCAAAGTTTTTGGCTATACTTCTAATGTTATGATGAAACAATGTAAAAGACATACCTTTCTTGTTCTCGGTATTCATAATTTGATTGTATTGATTCATGTTTTCAACTGTGTAGGTTTTTTTGTCTTCGTTTTCAAAATCTCTGATGTACTGATCCATAGAATTTTTAATCTGTATTATAGTTGGTTTGTTCTCTAGCCTTTTGTTTTCTTCTTCGTAATAGTTCGCAATCATCACTAGTTGCAGAGTGAGAAGTTTCTAGACTTGCGTTGTAATTTTTGTTTACATATTCACAATTTCTGCACAAGTAAGATTTTTCCTTGCACTTGTTTGCCTCATGTTTTCCAGTACAGTGTGGACATATGGGATTTCTCTTGCAATCTTGTTTTTTGTGACCGAATCCATAACAAGAAAAGCACTGTTTTATATATAGATCTTCAACTACTTTACAGCTCATCCATCCAATGTTTTAATTTAATTTGTTACATTATTTTGTTTGTGCAAACTTGACGCTCATGTATGTCGTTTTTTATTTTACTTATATACACGCCCCTAGAACAACAAAATATACAGTAAATGCATTAAAGGAACTGCTATGGAAATCAAAGATAGAGATAAGTGAGAATATTGGAAAAAAGTTAATCAAATTAAATATAAAAGCTAATCAAAAAAAAACAGAGTCGTTGTACACATAAGAAGGAAAAGCTACGACTAGGAACATGGAACCTTCAGGGGGTGTACGAGGAAGGAGCAATCAAGATGCTGGCGAAGGAAGCGAATAAGTGTAAACTAGATATCTTGGCAATACAGGAGACACACCTAAAGCATAACGATATATTGGAGCTCGAAAATCACATCTTGCTCACCAGCGGAAGCGACAAGAGAACATACGGTGTTGGTTTTTTAATAAACAAAAACCAAAAAAATTTAATTAAGGACTTTACACCGATCTCAGATAGAATAAAATAAAAAAAAAGCTAAAGACATAACAATCATAAACGCGCATGCCCCAGCCGAAGTAAAAACGCACGAAGAGAAAGAAGAGTTTTATGAAAAGCTGGAAGAGACGTATCACAAGCTACCAAAAGGGAAATAAAAATGATAGTGGAAAACACGAACGCCAATATGGGAAGGGAAGAAATATACAAAAAAATTACAGGAGGAGAAAGTAAGCATAAGGAATCAAACGATAATGGAATTAGACTGATTACGCTAGCCATAGAAAATTGCATGAAAATAGTTCTCTAGAAGGAAAGAAATATACAAAGCAACGTGGATGGGCCCCGGAAACACCTACTCAAATCAAATAGATCACGTCCTAATACAGGAACAATACTCACATCTTATAACAAACGTAAGAACATATAGAGGGGCGGATATTAACTCTAACCACTTCCTAGTCGGAGTAAACATGAAAAAAGAAGCGAAACATAGAGCAAAGGTGAAAAAAGGAATAAACAAAAAATACGACATACAAAAATTACAAAATGAAGAAATAGCGGAAAATCCAAAACGCGATAAAAGAAAAATGCGAGGAGCCAAGCGAAACACAACCGCATACAATAGAACAGAAATGGAAAAAAGATAGAAAAGATAATAAAAACAGCAACAACCGAGAGCATCCCCAAGACGAAGAAAGAAAAAAGAAAAACGTGGATAAATGAGGAATGTAAAGAAGAAATAAACAAAAGAAAAGAGCTGAGATTAAAAATGCTACGAGCCTAAACGGAAGAAGACAAATTGACGTAGCACCGAGCATATCAAGAACAGAGAGGGAAAGCAAAACAAACATGTAGAAACGCGAAAAGGGCGGATAAGGAGAATCAGCTAAAAATAATAGAAGACAACTTTAAAAATAACGAAATTAGGAAGGCGTACAAGAACATAAGAGAGGAGAAAGGAGAACTTAAAACGAGCTCGGTATTTTTACAAAAACAAAGAAGGAAACCTAATAGGAAAGGAAGAAGAACAATTAAAAATATGGAGCCAACACTTTTCCGAAATACTAAACCAAACTCAGGAAGAAAGAGATAATGGAGCAGAAGAGGAAATCACAAGCAGGAGCACGGAAGAATCCGAAGAGAGTACTCCACCATCAATAAAAGAAGTAGAAGAAGTAATCCAAGCTATGAAAAATGGCAAGAGCCCTGGACACAATAACATAACAGCAGAAAATATAAAAAAAGGAGGGAAAGTGCTAATACAAAAGATACACAGTATACTAATCACGGAAGTATGGCAAGAGGAACAAATGCCGCCGGAGTGGAATAAAGCCCTAATTCTCCCAATCTTTAAGAAAGGGGATAGATCAATATGCAGCAACGAGAGGCATCGCTCTGCTAGATACAGTATACAAAATAATATCGACACTCATAAAATGAAGACTCAAACCGTACGTAGAAAAGGAGCTGGGAGAGTATCAGGGAGGCTTTAGGAAAGGTAGAAGTACCACGGACCAAATATTCCTATTAAAGCAAATAACACAAAGTTGTTACGAACACAAAATTCCACTACTCATCCTCTTCATACATTTCAAGACGGCGTATGACAGCATAAACAGGAACAAACTATATGAAGCTATGACAGACTTGGAGATACCAAATAAATTAACAAATCTAGTCAAGATGACTATGAAAGCGACTTACAACCAAGTAAAAGGTAGGAACAGTCTATCGGAAGAGTTCGACGTAAAATCGGGACTAAGACCCACGCTCGTCACTGTTATGATGAAAAATAAAACGAGAAGGTACCATATACACAAATTCGCACCAATGCATTGCGTAAGAAGTGAAAAACATCTAAAACAAATTACTATAAGACTAATACAAGCAGCAAAAGAATGATAAATCAAGAAAAAACAATAATTTTGAAAATAGACGTAGCACAAGAAGACCAAAATCAGTCAGATCTAAGAATCCAAACAAACCAGAGAGAAGAGCTAAAATTTAATAGTGTGAAAGAATTTCTGTACTTATGTGTTTTACTAAATAACAAGTGCCAAGAACCCACAGAGATAGAAAGAAGAATGGCGAGGAGCAACAAATGCGTAGGTGCCTTGACTAACTTATTAAAATCAAAAAACATCTCTCTAAAATATAAAGTGCGGATATATAACACAGTAATAAAACCCTCTATGCTCTACGGGAGTGAAACATGAACCCTAAAGAAAAGTGACCAATATAAAATAGAAGTGTGGGAGAGACGAATACTAAGGCGAATACTAGGTGGTAAAAAGACGGAAGAGGGATGGGAAAGAACAAATACTGAACTATACGAAATATATAAAGAAACACCAATTACAGAAAACGTAAAAATAGGCAGACTGCAATAGTTGGGACATTTAAAAAGGCTGGGAAATACGAGGGTGGTAAAAAAACACCGCATGGAAGAAGGCTGAGGGAGTGAGGAAATGAGGAAGACATGGGAAGAGGCAATAATGGAAGATCTAAGGGAAAAGGAAATAAAAGATTGGAAACAGAAAGTTATGAACCGAAAGGAATGATCCTAAATAAACGCTAAGGGCCTAAGTTGTAAGCGTAGATAATAATAATGTATACACATCCCAGCTTTCTTTATGTGCCTTCTTAGTTTCGCGCTTTGCTATAGTACATCTTTTATATTCTATCGTTGTTTTGTCCATCTTATATATTATATATTCGTTTCATATTTTAATGCCTCTTCTTCTATAGATTTTTTGTGTTGATTCCCCTGACGTTCCAATATTAGGAAATGCGATAGAAATATTATACAATATATTGACAATTGATTAACTTAAGGCAGTGCGCGTGCACCTTAAAACGAAACACCAGTGGTCCTAAATACATAAGAGAAATAAATGGAAACCTAAAAATAAATTATATGACATACCAAGTAAAAATTTATTGAACTAAATTATTCATAACAATATAATAAAATGATTGTATAAACTGTTAATATATAAAAATAAAAAGTGCACTATTTTACAGCGTTCATTAAATATGGAACAGAAAGTTAATTGCAAGTACAAAATAATTATATCTTCTATATTATGTCACCAGAAATATTCTTATAAAATTATATTAACACTAATAAAAATAACGTTAAAAAATGTAACTGGCAAAAAAAAATCATTCAGAATGGCAGTACGTAACGCACCAAATTTATAATACTTGTATATATAAAACATAAAAAAAAAGATATGGAAATTTAATTTAAATATGACTAACGTTGCATCACTAAAAAAATAGCTGGAAGTAATTAAAATAATCTTCATTTCAATTTCAGATCCCGAGGAAACCAAAGACATAGAATTAACTGTTCAAACTTTACATACGGTACCAACATGTCAACCGTTACCACCACTGGACCACAAATTAAAAAGAAGACATAAGCTATGCTGCATTTTGTGACAAACCACATATGTGTAATTTCTTCAGGAACCAACTACTGTAATAAAAGAAGAGGGAATACTTTTATAGGACACAAATGCTCAGAAGCTTTTTGTAAGATGGACAATCTCTAATAATTTGTGTTATTAGAAAACATTTTATAAATACTGTAGTCTGTACCATAGAAAGTAAAAAATTCATGCTTTAAAACGAAATCAATTGTAAATTTGTCGTAGACAAAGAAATGTATATATATTCTATTTAAATTTGTATTAATTATTACTTCATTTAATTAAAAGTTAAAATAATTTTATTATTAAATGTAATTATAATTGGAAGTAAATATACATTTTAGAATGACAGGGACACAATTCAAAACATTTCTTTCTTTTTAGGCATGCTATTACACAGCTCTTTGTTAGTCCAGTGTAGTAATGAGCTGCAATGCTTTAATCAGAAATAAAGTTGAGTGCTAAAAACAAACCCAAATCGTTGTTTAGCAGCTTCTGCACTATATGAATAACGTTTGGGGTAAAAATTATGACTTTGTTAGTAAATTGATATCTCAGTAAAAATATTTTTTAAATTGTGGTTCGAGCATTAATCGTCTGCCTATCTAAAACTAAGATAGATATCGAAACATTTTGTTCTACCATTTTTGTAGAGCAGAAAAATTTGCTACCATGTGAGATTAGGAAGTGTATCTCTAAATTTAATAGTTTGGGCTGTAGAAATTTATCAAAGGTGCCTTTGCAATGTTCTGTTCGCCGTGACTCCTGTGCTCCGGTTATTAAATAATTACGTAAAAATATCTAAATGTTATTTAAAAATTCTAACAAATTTACATATTATCTATAGATTGTAAAGGAACCTTTAACACCTTTGAACGACTTTTTTCATTTAGTCTCTTTCACATTTTTGTAAAAATTAAAAATTTCATGGATTGTATATTTATGGTACCTTGAAAAGTTCATTACTCACTAAACAATTATCGTAAAATTATGATTTTTTATCTTCCTTATCGAGAAATTTAAAAATCTGTTGTTGAGTGCCACCAGCTCTTAAAAAACAATAAAAAATTCCATTTTCAGGTTGAAAAAATGTGTTGTTTAAAACATGATATGTCACCTCAAATCATTGCAAATAAAAGAATATTTTAAACCATTCCAAAATTTTTTTGCCATTTTTGTTATAAACAATTTGTTATTAACAATTTTATTTAATTTTTCAATACCACATAGAATTCTCTAAATTTTTGTAAAATTAAGCCATATAATCAGTTGTAAAAAATTTATTTATTGTTGAAATTTACATTTTTTAAATTCATTTAAACAATGAAAGAGTTAAAGGGCAAAAAAAAGCTGAAAACAAGTTTAATATTTTTTTTTCAATTCTAATAAACAACACTATTTTTTTTTCACAGATCATACAACTTGATAATTAAAAAAATTTAAATTTCAACAATAAATATTTTTTGTTACAACTTTTATTATATGGCTTAATTTATAAAAATAAAAAAAAATGTTTGAAATTGTTTTAATATTCCTTTCTTTGCAATGATTTAAGGTAATATATCATGAATTAAACTAAAAATTTATTCAACTTGAATATTGAATTTTTATTGTTTTAAATATTTTTTAATAGTTAGTGGCACTTACAAAGATTTTTTCGATTTTAGATAAAGACGGTAAAAAAGCCACAAATGAATAAAAAATCATAATTTTACGATATTTATATAATGAGTAATGAATTTTTCAACATAGCAAAATCAATCAACCCTTTGAATGTTTACATTTATGTTTATAAAACTAATAACGAACTCTGTTCAAAGACGTTGAACATTTCTTTATAATCTGTAAATATATAAATATTTTAAGAATTTTCAAACAACATTTAGATATTTTTGTCATTATTTATTAACCAGTGTGTAGGAGAGTCTCAGCAAACGAAACGTTCAGAAGGCACTTTTGATAAATTGCCACAAACTATTAAATTTAGAAATATACTTCCTAATCTCGCTCCACAAAAAAGCTGAGCAAAATTTTTCGATATCTACGTTATATTTCCACAAACATTATTCATATAGTATAGAAGCTGGTAAACAACAATTTGAATTTATTTTTTACGCTCAACTTTATATCCGTTTCCCAACTAACCACACTGGACTATATCCTACCGTAAAATACTAAACATCCATAAAATAATTCAATATCCTATCAACATCATGCTACATTTTAAAACTACAATACATTTAAAATTTTTAATACACATCATGGTTTGGAAGCAATATAAAAAACCCGAATACATACACAACTGTATAATAGCATAAAACATATTAGGTTGACCACAAAATAACCTTATAATCCATGTTTACATAAAAAACTCCTGTGTGGAGTGTGACAGCGTCAGTCATGCATTAGGTGGTCGATCTAAGCAACTGATTTCTATCACTCGCAATCCTCGCATACTTGGATCCGTTACTATAAGTCCTCGAGGTTGATATACTCGTTCATTTTGTTCTGCCACAAACTTCGATACTCTGCGAAGACACTGAAATTAAAATATATTCCATTAAAGAAACATATTTGTATGAAACTGAATAATTGTTTTAGGTAGCAAATTGAAACCACTGCAAGCGACACTTCTTACAAAGTAATACCAACCTTTTCATAATGAGTTTCCTTACAAATATATATTAAATAAGCAGTTAAACAAGCCAAACACCCTTCGCAGTAGGACGAACAGGTTGCTTTCTCAGCTATGGCAAAATATTCATTCAGTTTCGTAATAGTGTGTTCAAAAGCTTGCCTTTCTATCTAAAAGTACATATTATTAATGTTGCTACCTAAAGCTTTACAATTAACTTACTCTTCCTTCTAATTCCGAGGGAAATCTTGTCTGAAACTTGACAACCGTCCCTTCACTATAGTCTCTTTGTATAAACACTTTTAAACACTGTTGTGGAGCCATTTGCTCTGTTTCGCTGTTATGATGACTACCCATTATCTTACACTTATATTAATTGTAGAAAATTGCAAAAACATAATCAAAATTTAACTTATGACTTATTATTACGTCTCCATCTTTATTTCTGAACAACATATGACAGCCACGTCGAAAACCATAACCTACATCGAAACATTCCACATCGAAATGTTACTATTACATACAATTTCAAAACTATGAGTATCTGTCTAATTCTCTATAGGGATGTTGCACGTATCATACGTTCCTTGGAATATATATCTGACTGCGATCTAGCCACGCATTTTCGAATAACACGTTCTGATGGCGCCTGTCAGACGTTAAGGTAGTGCGCGCATTAAGTCGTAGGCAGCGAAAGCGACACATCCACATGCAGAGCAGTTTTCTGGCCTTGTCCTTTTGTATTGTAGTGGTTTAGTCTTGAGTTGGCTTTGTGTTGTTTTTATTTTGTTACCTTAGCTGTGTTTTAATTTGCGCAGTACGGCTATGCTGTGTTGTGCTATAATGTTTTGTGTTGTCCGCCCTGCCCCAGCCTATGCTGTACTACGTCGCAACGTGCGCCTAGCCCAATATAAAACGTCACTTGAATGTTTACTGCTCTCTAACACTTCTGAACAGTTGTTAAAAAAATAAAGCTTCACAATAATAAAAAGAGACTCTTCTTGTAGTGACCACCGTTATATGGCCCGAATCTTACAAAATGTAACATTTTTGATAAAAATAAAACAAAACCAGCCTAAACCAATTCAACGTTTTGCTAATATAAAAATGCTTTACTAATTACGGTACATACACGATGTTACGCACATTTGAGAAACGTCTACCTTCCAACAGTCCTACGTGGAGTTATGTTAAGTGGAGGAAGAGGGTTTCTGGGGAAAATACATATTATATTGGCTTTAATTTTAATACCTGCACTCGTATGCAGTCCCTCCATAGCGAGTAGTAAGACAGAACCATATTTAATTTTCAAATGCAACTGAAAAATAAACGTTACGCCAGAGTTCGGCGTTTAATTACGATTATTTTGTTGTATCATGTGTTATAATCTATATGAAAATGTAACCGTAAATAAGTTTGCCAGAAATTTGCCGAGTTGATGCTCCTTAAAAGAAAAGTCTGGATTAAGTTGTATTCGCATTATTGTGAATTAAAGCATTGTTTGGCAATTACGCAATGTTATATTATCAGTAATAACCTGCTGGGGAGGTTGACCGATGAGAGGGGCAAGCGCCATTGTTGTTACCACAATTATGAGAACAAGTTTCTAAAAATCATTCAAGATGTCAGAAACGTGCACCCGAACGTGCAACTGAAATAGTTTGTCAAGCAGGTGTAACCATCTGAAATTACCACTGCAAGGAAGTCATTTGAGTCACTTGGTGCAAAGATTTAATCTAAGCGTTTTCAAACCATTAAAAACGGCATGGCACCAAACACTAGTGAAATAGCAGAGGCAACATAAAGGGGCAAAATTACAGTAAGGAATTCTGTAAAATTGTCGGTAAACTATAGACAGATTTTATTTTGGATGTGATAAAAATGGGTTTAGGAAAAGTAGGATTTACTCTTTCTAAAAGGATGCTATTCCCAAAACACAATATGATTCCATTTTTATAGCAATTATAGAAGAAACCAGTGAGAATTTCTTAATAATTTTGAACGATATCGTAGAAGAGTTTACGTTAGAGAATACAGACAACACTTTTACTTATTAGACCTGCGAAAAACATCTCAAAAGAAGGTGATTTTTGAGACTTTTTACATAATTTTGAAACAGTTACAAATACGGTGAAACAACTGCAGACGAGATACAACTCCATTTATGATCGACGGTGAAAATGCTGATTTAAATGTTAGAACTGTCCCTGTAATTCATCCAATCACGATCCCAGCAGAGATACCCACCAGTTCTACGAACGTTTGAAGTGATAGCTTATAGAGATTTTATGAAAATTTCTTATTGGCAACAATAAGAACTGACACAGGAAAAAGGAAGAGAATAGCTACAGGAGCAGAAGCTGCGATGACGGAATAAGACAAGGAGAAACAGAAAGCTGATTTGCCTTTTTAAATTAATTTTACTCAGTTTTTCCAGAACTAAACGGGTTTATTTAATTAACTGGGCAGATTAGATTAGACTCTGAAAAAGTCATCCTCAGGGTCAAAAATGTCAAAATCCGTTTCTTTACAATAAAACGCTTCCATTGACGTCAAAAAAATCTACATCACAGGCACTAATTAGAATTGGATTTTGAAATGGTTCTAATGGACGTTGTTACTGCTTACTTAGAGAAGAAGAAATTTATACAGAATTGCCGAAACTAGGCTTGATTAAGCAACCACCAATTAGTCGGCTCAATAAAACAATTTACGGACTCGAAAAATCAGGTCTAGCTTAGAACCAAAACTGCGTAACGAATTATTAAAAAATGTTTTAATGCAATGCTCTATTTTCAAACAAATAACGAACAGATTCCCATCTTAGCGGTGCATGTTGATGATTTGTTATTGTTTGATAATAAAAGAAATTAGACGAATTACATAACATTCCATGTTATGAAAGACCTTGAAGAATCTCTACATTGCCTTGGTATTCAAATTACTAGAGATGGAAGAAATAGAATGGTCGCTTTGGACCAAGAAAATTTTATTAAATTAGTTCTAAAAAAATCATATGGTTTGGTCAAATCATATTTTAACGCCAATTAATAAAGATCACAATTTAAAAAGGGAAATGGGACCAAAGAATAGTACAGAACAAGAAGAGATAAAGGAAGTACCTTATCGTGAAGCCATAAGTAGTTTAATTTGTCTTCCACAGTGTACTCATCGTGACATAAGTTACGAAATGAGAGTAATGAATAAACTCAACAACGACCCAGGAAAAGCACACTGAGCTGCTGTAAAAAGGATGATATGCTATTTAAGAGGAACAATAACTAAAAAACTAGTTTATCGAAAAACAGGAACGCAAGTTGCTGTTTTCTGTGATATTAACTGAGGAAGTACCCAGGAGTCCGAAAATTATATACTTAATCGCAGTCGCCTATGAAACAAGCGGGGCATGTCGATGATTAGTTTGCAAATTCTGGAGCTATTACCATGGTTGCACTGTAATTGCTCATAATTAACATTTTCAAACAATTAGCAAGTGAGTTTTGTAACAAATTGGTGTTTGGGCTGCTGTCAGTCAAAGAAGGATCAGTGGACCTTTTTTTAAGGTAAAGAAACCTAGCATTTTGGTAAAAGTTTAGTTTTCAGGCACAATTTACGCAAACAGATACCAGGAAGAAATGTTGACACCACTGTAAAATGAACTGCATGATGATAAATTACAACTTGGTTACTTTTAATAAGATGGGGCAACGACTTACTGTGCAGGTGAATCATTACCCATGCTTTCTAAATTTTTTGATGCACGAATAATTAGTAGAAATGCAGTCATTCGTTGGCCTTCAGCATCCTGCAACTTGAACCCGCGATTTCTTTCTGTAACCCTATCAAAAAATTTAATATTCCAAAGGCAAGTCAACAATTTAGATAAACTGAAAAAATTAATTAAGTTAACAATTCACCACATATGTTTGAAAATGTATTTAACGCGGTTAGAAAAAGAGTTAAATTTTATTTGACACCCGTGGTAGACATTTTCAACATGTATTATAAATAACTAACTTATTTATTAAATCTTCTAATGGTTTTCAGTATTTACACGGAGAAATTAAAACTGGACTATTTATTATTGAAATAATCCTAATTTATTTTTCCTGCAAAAGGATAGCATCGTGAGGGTTATGAAATAACATTAAATTTCACACCTCTTTACGTGATGTTTTGTTGATGGCATGATATGAGAAAGGTTCAAGCTTGTTTATTTCAAAACTAGAGCGCGCGCAAATGATAGTTAGCGCATGATCAGCATGTGGATTCCTCGATAACTGCATGGGCGATTCGCGTCCGTCCAGATACGTATTAAGTGTAAGTTGTGAACGGGTTAATAAGGACATTTTGATAATACGTCAAGCACCGATACAGACAATTAACTCGTGTGAACCTGTTTTCGTTGAATAAAATTTTTGTTTAGTGTTTGGATGCAAATCTTGCCCGCTACTATTTTGTTCCGGTGCGCGCGTCCAGTCGTTGCGTGTTGCACAATACTGCCCTGTTCACTGAATAGCATTGCAGTGGTTCACGTGAACAGTGCGTGCAATTGTTTACGCGCGCTCTATCTTGGAAGTTAATATACCTTAATAAAAATCGTTCAA
Source organism: Ctenicera cuprea (assembly GCA_958336395.1). Lineage (NCBI taxonomy): Eukaryota > Metazoa > Arthropoda > Insecta > Coleoptera > Elateridae > Ctenicera > Ctenicera cuprea. Next base: position 49,246,758 of record OY284491.1, on the reverse strand, counting down.
GTGATAATGCACAAAAAAATTGTAACCGCCGTATTGCGATTGCTGAGTATGCTATTGAATTATTAATAAAAAGTGATTGTATTTCAGACAATTTATTTCGCACGATAAGTGTACACAATATGTCATATGCACATACAATACATGATGATAAACAATAAAATGTTTATATGTCATATTTAAATATGGTTCTACAGAATATTTAAAAATCTGACCTACACCTAAGTAAACTAAAATATATGATGATATTAATATGGCGACACAGAAACAGATAAGGAAATTTCACAGTGTTAGTTTCTCTACCGCTAAGAACGATTACTTCATTTTGGTGCACTTGGGTATACATACATATTTCATAACGTGCGATTTGACATTCAAATTTATACGTTACATGTTAATATCACAGTTTTTATCTACATTTACATATTATACTTATAAAACAGAATTTTTTTATATACATGCATATTTTAAACACACACGCTACCTTACACTTATTTTATGTATTATATTAAGAAATGCAATATTGATTGCAAGACTTTAAGGGCTCAAGGGATAAAATCTTGCGTATTCCATTTCGTAATTAATATTTTAACATTCCCATAACATGCATTAAAATTTAACATTAAAAACATATAAACAAATATTTTTTACAATTAAGGTTTAGAAAATATAACGGCTAGTTAAAATTGGAAAGGTAACAAAGAACTGCATTTATTTTAAAATACACGTTATGTTGATACCTCTAATGCACATATCATACATCTAATACTAACTCTTAATTTTACCCTGCTTTTATTATCGATCTAAAGGCCATCATTAATGAATAATTAACAATATAAAATAACATTTGTAAATTTGCTGGAATTGCTTACTGCGAAAAGGTAGACATTATAATTAAACTTTTGTATGTTAATCACCGTACCTTTTTTAAGCAGCAATTTGCCTGTTAATTAGCACAAATATAACATGAAAAATATTACAACCTTAAGTCAATAAAATGCTACACTTTACACTTACTAATATTACCAAAGTCTTAATAAGCTAAATCGTCCTTTGTACTAAACTCACGTTAATTTGAACTAAGATTGGTGTACGTACGCTTCCCATTCTAGAGAAGTAAATGTTAAGTATTTATTCTTGGTAAAAGCAATTTGACTTTAAATTTATCATAATTTTAAACGTTACTGTTTTGTGTATTAAAGACAGCGTACATACGATAAAAGAACTATAAATATCAATAAAACGTGCAAAGTTTATGCAATCTTTTTAATCTTACAATTTTGTTTGTGACTGCGAAATTTATGCTGCAATGTTTGAGAGATCAGTCTAATTTCAAACAGTTTTTATACACAAAAAAAGTACTTTAATAAATATTGTCACGATACGGTTTATTAAAATAAATTCGGAACATGATCCTGTCTGGATACATCCCAAATAAAGACCAAGACAACTCTAAAATTATAATTCAATAAAATAACAAATTTAACTTACATCGTAAATCTTTGGAAATATACCACGTAAAGGGCACCCCAAGAGATCGAAGTTACGAAGCAGATTGTGATGGTTGGACTGTACTCGAACTGAAATCAGAATTGATTGATTTTTTAGACCAAATTTCTCTTATAAAGGTTTCATAAGAAATTACTTCACATGTGAATTGATTTCACGCTTCATTAACACTCGCACATGGCAAGTTGTACTTGACATTCAATTAACAGATTTTACATCAGTTGAAACATTTAGTAATAAGATTTTGTAAAAGCTTTGCAACAAAGTATTTGATGAAATTAGACAAATTGAATATGTGACCAGCAACTATTTAAAAAATGTAGCAGATAAGTGAAATGCCTTTTCTGCTTCGTGACAATATGCAGCTGTGCAATGTGAGGTAGACCTACAGGAATCAGATTATTATTCAGCGAAAATAAGTAAAAATCAAAACTTTGGTATGTAATTAAATGAAAATTATAAACTTATTATGTTGTAAATTTGTCCACATGCGCTTTTTTAATAAAACAAAATTGTTGTTTACTGATTTTACTTGCAAGTTTTGTGTAATGCTTGCATATTGTATATAAAATGGTTCTTATTTTGCATATTCTTCTTCTTCTCGGCTTTTACCACCCTTCTAAGGTCTTTGCCGACTCAACAATCTACTTCCACCTCCTTTTATTAAATGTTATTCTCCTCCAATTTCTTGCATTCGGCTTTTGTAAGCATTTGTGAAAGTTATCTGCCCATCCATTGGGGGTATTCTTCTTGGTCGTATTTTTTCTACTGTACGGCTATTGAATACACATTGGGTTGTGCTTACAGTTGTCATTTGTATCACATGCCCAATACATCTTATTCTTAAACTTTTGATGATATTAACCACGTCCGGTTCACCGTATAGATTATTTATTTCTTCATTGTATTACTGTCTTCACTTCCCCCCCCCCCCTTCCTGAATTAGTTCACATATTCCACGCAACACTTTTTAATCAAAAATCCGTAATTTTTGTTCTTCTTTTTTTACGAGGGTGCAGGCTTCACAGCCATACAGTAAGGTAGGTCTTATTGTTGCCTTACATAAACTTATTTTGGTTTTCCTTGGCAGCAGCTGTTGTGAAAAATGTCATTTGTGGAGAAAAGTGCTCAGTTAACCAGAAATATTCTGATCTTTATCTCGTCTGTTATGTCATTCGTGTTATTGATAGTGGTGCCAGGGTATCTGAACTGTGGCATCTCCCCTATTCCAAAGTTTTTCACAGCTTGTGAGCCACCTGATTGTGCCATTCTTGAGATCCACAAATATTTTGTTTGGTCAGTATTAATCCTAAGACCTACTTCTTTGTTGTTATTCGTCAGGGTTTGATACGCACGCACTATATTTCCTTCATGAGTGCCAGGTCGTCTGCATATCCCAATGTTTGATGTTGGTTTTTGAATTGTCATGTTTTGTTGGGTTTCTTCGTATCATCTCGTCTAAGACCATGATGAAAAGTGTTGGTGACAGTGCGTCTCCTTGTCTCGGACCCACATTGCTGTTCATGGATTGATTTTTTTTTCTCCTACTCTAATTTTATATTGGGCATTTCTTACCGTCATAAAAATTAGTGTTTTTAGTTTTCTGGGGGTTTCAAAGTTGTTCAGAGCTTGACTAACTGACGTATGTCGTACACTATCGTAGGCTTGTTTAAAGTCTACGAAGATTGTATGTAAACTGATATCATATTCCATTGCTTTCTCTGCCAACTGTCGTACGCAGAATATTTGGGCTGTTGTGGATATTCCGGGTCGGAAGCCAGCTTGGTAGTTTTCCATTTTTTTGCTCTTCAAAGGGCTTTAGTTTTTCTAGCAAAATGTGTGATAGGACAATGATTTCTCTGTAGTTCCAGGATACCGCCTTGTTGCCGTTCTTATGTATTGGGCAAATGATTCCCAAATTGCACTCTTGTGGCACTGTTCCGTTTCTCCATGTTTTCATCTTGGTGCTACTGTTTCTTATTTCATCATATGTGGGTTTTGCTATGGGTTCATCTCCTTCTACTTTTCTTTGTATGTTCTGATGGTTTTCTCACAGCGCATTTTCTCGGTCTTGCCCGATTTCATCGTTTGCTATACTCAATAAATTCTTCATCTTGCGACCGTCTCATTCTCTCCACGTTTATTTTTCCGTTTTTATCTTTGCAAAAATTGGTTTGTGGTTTAAAGCTATCTCTGGTGTATTTCACTTTTTATATGCTTTTCTTGTTACATTTTCTTCTATTCACGCTTCTATTTCCGTTTTTGTTCTATTGACTCCCGTTTCAGTACTCTTCTAGTCATCTTTCTCGCTTCTTGATCGTTAATTTGCATATAATTGTCCATATTTAGTATATATTTGGTGCATACATATTTTCACGTTTTTTGTGCATATAAATCCGCGCCTTGGTAATCAGTTATCTATTGTTTTTATACATTTAGATATTGTTATTGTTTAGTTATAGGAATATAATTAGTTATATTTAGTTTACTTACTTTAGTAATTTGTTGTAAAATGTTTTTAAACATAATTTCTTACTAAGATATTTTAAGCTCGTACCACTCGCTTGGTTTGCAGGGGAGGAAATGTCACGAAGCAGAACTATTTTCAAAATTTTAGAACATTTGTTGAACATATATTTAATTTGTTTAATTTCATCAAATACTTTGTTGCAAAGCTTTTACAATACCTTATCATTAAAAGTTTTACCGGGTGGCTTAAAACTGTACAATCCATCAAAAATAATTACGACTAAATTCAACATCAAGTACAATTTGCATTGCATTTCAATGAAGCATGAAATTAAAACACATGTGAAGTAATTACTTACGAAACCTTTATAAGGAAAAATTCGGTCTAAATCAGTCAGTTCCAACTTGAGTCCGAGTTCAGTCCAAACATCACAGTAAGGTAACATAGACCCCTTGGGGTACCCCTCGCGGGGTACCTTTCCAAAGCTTTATAATGTAAGTTAAATTTGTTATTTTATTATAATATTGTATTCTTTTGATATTCATTAAGTTGTTTTTGTCTTTTATCGGGTCGTATCCAGACAGGATCACTATCCGAGTTTATTATTTTAATAAACCGGGTCGTGACAATACAAAGGCAAAGTTTTTCCAATAAACTTCTTAAAACCTTTAAATAGCGAAAGCTCTAACATCGTAGTCCTACTTTGGGTTGCAGACATCAATGTCGAAGAAAATGACAATGCAATTGTCAAGAAAAAAGAATGAAATGTAGAGAGGATTACACAACCATTTTATCGACTAATAAACCTACTTGTAAAAGTGCAGCTAAAATATGTATTTTATGAGCTTGAAAGATTCTTCATTGTGGCACGAAAAACATATTTGTCCTAGTAGTATTTTGGTAACTAGGGGAAGTAATAATGCGGCTTTGTTTTGTTTTTTAAGTACACAAATATTTCTGGAGCGAAAAACACATCTTCAAGGAAAATTTGAATATTGTTATTTAACTTGGCATAAACAAAATCAACAAAATTTAATTTAGATAACAACGCAATATAGAGATTGCAATATTTTATAAATCCTGTTACTTTTTCCCTAAATTGAATCCACGGTTTATTTTGAATACGTAAGCTTTCTTAGGAAGCATCTCCTGGAGCGATACAATATATATCTCGTAATTTTCATGCGGCGCTAACGGAAATTTTACCTTTATATTTTAAATTGAACTGAAAGTAATTTGTTGTTTACGATAAAGTATTTTGTCGGATGAGATTTAATTTCGAGTTGCTTTATTGCATTTCAAAAGAAAAATTTCTTAGCTTGATTGGTAAATTCCTCGTATCTGTATTTTCACTTATTCGGAATTCGCACATAAAACATTGAGCTTTTCTATATTTGACGCGATCGTTTTTGTCAGAAACCTAAGGCTGCAGAAAAAAGCTGTCGGGCAACAGCCACGAGACCTTCCTCGCGTCTATTGAAATTTAAAATTTTATTTAAATATTTCGAAATTTTTGACGATTTTATGGAAATTTAGAAAAAACTCTTATATCATGTTTAACAATATCCATATACATTATTGAAATATTTTGATTACTACAAAATTTTATACATTTTTGAAAAAATGAAAATTTTGAAAATTTATGTAAATGTTTGAAACTTTTCAAAATTTTGAAAGTTTTGAAAAATTTTGGTAATATTTAAAATTTTAAAAATTTTTAAAATTTATTTGTTTTGATATTTTAAAAAATGTTGGAAAAGTTATGAAACATTAACAACATTTCGAGTTTAGAAAACTTCTATAATTCTCAACATATTTAATATATTTTATATCATGTTTAACAATATGTGATACAAATTTTTAGAAAATATTGATACTATGAAATTTTAAAAAGTTTTAAAGTAACTTCAATGTTTGCAAATTTTCAAAATTTTTAAAATTTTTGGATTTTGAAAACTGAAAATTTTGAAAATTTTTAAAACAACTATTTTTTTGATAATTATTTTTTTTTGGTTTTTAGTAATTGTGTTATTAAAATCTAATTTTGTTGAAATCTAACAGCGGTGTCATAATTTGATCATAGTCCTTTTTTGGGCTATTATCGACTTAAACTGTTTAGGTAAACGACCAAATGAAACTTCCCAGGGATGCTTTCTCAATGCAAGATTGTTCCTATTGTCATACCGATTTTATAGCCAAAATGTTTAATAGATCTTTCTAACACACCCAGATGGCTTTAAGTAGGGTTTGTATGCATGCCAATCCATAGTAATAACATTCATACCATTTCAAACACAACAATACCAGTAAATGGAAAATGGAAGTCATAGCTATTATTTCATTCCATTTGCTTGTACCATGACGAGTTTTGTAGGGATTCCTGAAGAAATCCCACGCCTTACCATAATTGACCAATCACCAAATGCTTCAATTTTGTGTAGAAGACGTTTCATGTTCTCCAATTCTTCTCTATACTCTTTTACGTCTGCTATTACCTATTTTTTTAGACAAAACCTGATATCATCTCTAAAGAGATCTAATGACCATTGCTCTTCAGTTCAATTTATGTAATTGCAGGTTAAACATGCAGAAGGGTGGTTTTTAAATAGTTATACTGTTTCGGCCTTCGAGCTGTAATCTGCGCAGAATGCGCAACATGTATTTTCTGGATCCATATTGCCTAGCTGGAACACAACGTCTACATTGCATATTTGCCGCAACGGATACCGTGCCCGTAAAGGCCACCACTCCAAGTGGTTAAAACGTTCATCATGGGTACAACGCCCAGTTCGAGCTGTTTCTCGCAGGCATTTACCAGCAGGGTAAGATCGCCGATTCTAGGACCACCAAGGCTGCCAACTGTCATACTAGGCAAGAAAAAATCCCCAAAAATATAGAAATAATCACCTGTGACGCTATTAAGGTTGCTTTATGGACAGATGCAAATCAGAGAAAACCTGAGATCATGAACATTTCCAGGACTAAAACATACATTTTGCACAAACAAAAAGTTACATACAGACTTTTTGCAGCAAATTAGGTAAAATTTAGACCATTTTGGTGTTAAAACATAAGTTAAATGTTTACTTCTAGTAATTTTGTAAAATAGCATTGAAGTTTATGGAATTGAGTTAATGTAGCTATCCATATTCTTCTGTAAAAAGTTTGTCATAAACTTTTTATGTTTAACCGGATTAATTTTGTCAAACTGCGGTTCGTTAGAAACTCGAGTTACGTAGCATTAAAAAATATTAATATAAAGATCTTAAATAAAAAAATACGAACCTGATTGCCTTTGCACGGTATCCAAATAAATAGAAAAGACATAGACCTTATCAAAATTTGAACTCATAACCTATCGATTACGATGTAAATTCTCTAGCTGCGCGCTTTGAAAACATCAGAAAATCGATTTTCAAACCTATTATATCGCTGAGCTGAGTGTGAGTAGTGGCTTAGCTATTATTAAATAATTTATTTATAGCTTAATTGGTATTTACTTTTTAAATAAATTGCCATCAGGTGATGTACAAAAATGTATCAATTATATGTAAATTTTGAAAACTTATTTTGTCCGTAAATTTTTGAAATACCTCCCCATTCTGAAGCTTATCACTCACACACATCACACACATACCTACCCACACAGATATACATTCTTAAAAACAACTTTTTTGGGGTTCTGGAAGTTTTAAACATGCATTTCCGTCAAAATATCGAATTCGTAATTTAGCATGTAATCAATAATAAAAGTATAGGAAAATTGAAAAAGCGTAGGGCGTAGGGTTCAGCTAATTGTGCGAGCTGCTAGACGCAGCATCTTTAGTATGTTATTGTTGGGTAAATCGTCAATACGATAACCAGAATAAACATGGTTTATTTCATTTCAAAATCCTGAAATGGTATTTATTTATGATCGTTTTTAATGTAAATTTTCCATGCAGCTGCATTAACGCCGCTTTTATTTCTTACCTCTAATAAACAAACAAAACACTTTCAATTTAAACATGATCAATTCTTCAAATTTTATTTTAATAAATTAATATATGACTGTTTATGTTTGACCACCCTCCAGAACTACACCATAAATAACAATTTATACCAATAGTAGTGACGGAAATATAAACCATTGCAGTAAACAATCACTAAACTTGAGTGTAGTTGCAAGTAGCCGCCGCCGCCGCCGCCGTGTTATTGGCGATATGTTAGACACCGTCGTGCTGTTATGGTGAGACAGTTACGGATTTACTGTAAAATTTTTTTCCCAAACTATAAAATACATATTTTCCGTAGTTTTGGAGATATTGCAGAACTTAATATAAACAATACGTTTAATCTCCCTTATTTATGGATTGTCACAAAAAATAACTAAGAAACTTTGAATAAACCTTTCACATATTTGCTATTTAAATTGTGAACGTTGGCTGTGTATTACATTTATCAGGTAGAAGGCAATATTATTATAGTGATGGCCAAACTCTACAGATTACATTAAAAATTTAAAAAGTAATCTCACGTGTGAGAAAGTTACGTAATATTACCTTCACACATTTTGCACAGTTTTAGCGAAACATCGCTAACAAACAAACTTTTAATCCAAATTTGTAATTTTAGCCGAATTTATTTTTCTCATTACGTATCTCGTTTACACTCGGCACGTGCTTTGTTTCAAGGCAACAAAATAAAACGTGTTTATAGCTTAAGGTTTTCAAAGCGAATAAATAACTTACAATTTATTTTCTCTAGTGGGAAGCCTCGAATTTTTAAATTATTTGTACACAATTAAAAAATTAAAATTAAAAACAAACCAAATCGGCCAATAAAGACTTTTTCAAGCCCTCTTGTTTATTTACAGATTAGTAGCTGGTTGTAACACGACCGGTAGTCCATTTTTTGTTGCAACTAATTCTTGCGATGAGGTTTCTTTCGTGTCGGCAGCAAGCGTGATATTGGAGCGAGAAGTAAGTGTTATGGCTGAAGTAGAAGCATCCCCTTTGCTGACTAGCAGTCCCGCATCGCACTCGTCCTCATTGTTGGGACAAATAGATGTCGCTCTGGTTGGTCTGTGTTTCTCCGACGCTTGCTTTTTTGTTTTTCTCGGAAAAACGCTGTTTTCTAAATGCAACGTGGCGTTCACGTCTTTGCCAGCGGCGCAGGTGCAAGCTTTCAAAAAGCTTTTTTTAAAATTGTCACTTAAGAAAGCGTACAAAATGGGGTTCATCGCTGAATTTGAATAGCTCAAACAAAACGCTAAAAGATGAATAGTCACCACGAACTGAGATGGACCTTCGTTGCTAGGAGTGAACGTCATGGCTATTTGCGCGATCCAGTACGGAAGCCAACATAAAACGTAAACCGTTACAACAGTAAGGACTAAATTGGTTACTTTTCTATGGGAACGTTTTTTCTCTTTTGATTTGTTTTTCGGTCCTACAGTTTTAAGTTTCTGAATCACGAGGCAGTAAAATATAAGGGTAAGACAAAGCGGTATTGCAAAACTGAATACAAAACTATAGAGAATGAAGGTCGTCGCTCTTTGTTGGCTTTCCGTTGAGTTTTCAGTCGAGTTCTCTGCCCAAACAATAACACAAGATTTAACAGATATGTTTTGACCATTTTCGCCTGGTCTCCAATTCTCTTCTTGTTTAGAATGACTGAATATAGGTATGATTAAAATAATACTGCATAACCAGGCACAAATCGAAACAACCTTCGATATAAAAGGAGTTCTAAATTTTGGGGATGATATGGGATGACAGACGGCTATATATCGATCCGCACTCATTATAAACAAAAATATGCTACTGGTGAATTGATTTATGCTTGCTAGGATGAGGTAAGCTTTACACATGACTTCGCCAAAAATCCAGGAGCTTTTGATCATGGTTACCAAAAGAAATGGTATTCCTATGAGAAAGCATTCGTCCGCTATTGCTAAATTAACGATGTACATATTTGTCACGGTTTGCATCTTAGAAAAACGGATCACTACATATATAACTAAAGTATTTCCTAAAAGTCCAACCAAGCAAACTATAGCGAACAGTATTTCCTGTGAAATCAAAGCTATGGAAGAAGCCGGCAACGTTGTGTAGCTGGAAGTGTTTGCAGTTACGAAAGCTGAATCGTTCATTGTGGTTTAATGGATGCTCTTCAGTTTTTGTTTAAATAGCTTTCAGACTTTTTGTACATCTCGTAGTGGCAATTAACCTGAAACAAAACAAAGCAATTAGTTTCTATGTTACTGTGCTAAAATATAAAAATATAACTCAATGAGAAATTTAATTTGCAGTCTATAGCATGTAATGATCAAGACAGAAAGAAATCACGCAGATTCTGAGTACACTACATAAAATAATAATAATGTCGTGAAAGGTTTCGAGGGTGAAATATAAAACTCTATAAACCTACTTTTAAGAGGGTCACAAACTCGACTAATGCAATTGAAAAGGGTATCTGTAACAAAACGTGACTCTTTTAAACGATTTCAGGAAAATGATAGAAAACGAAGAGCTGCCAACGAATGCAATTTTTTTTCTTATAAAATATAATAAATAAAAGCATAGAGACAGGTATCGTAATTCATTTAAAAGAAAATTAACAAAATAATTAATAATAAATTGCAATAAAACCAATTTCTTTTTAGTTTTTACTATTTTGTACAATTTTGTGTTAATGTGAAAATCCTGTTTAAGAAAAAGTATTACCATTGTAGAATAAATGTTGATAAACTTGAATGTTGGAAGACACAACATAAATAACAAAGATTGATAAATGACGTACAAGTAAATGAGGCAATTAAAATTAAACTCGTTTAATATTATTATAAATTATGTGGTTCGCAGTTTACAAATGCAGTATGACATGATTAACAAAATAACGAGTTTTACGTCGTACACCATACTTTCTACTAAATACTGACAACGATTGTTACACTTGCAGCCAATCTGCATCAAGAGGGGCGTGGTCGTTTACAGCAGCTAATTCTTTTTTGCTACTGCTGTTCACTTTCATGCTTCATTTGATAGATTAATTAGAAACTGTTCAAAGCTTATCAACGTAGCCCTTTGGTACAATCAAAAAAAGCGACATTATTATTGAAGTTGTCAGTTCAGGCGTCGATTTCAATATTTTCCTTATTATATATTGTTTGTATTTTGGTGTTCGATTTGAAGCTGTACATTCTTGTGAAAGTATATGATTCACATTGTACGTATGTTTAATTTTTCCGCAATTTAAAACATTCTACTTACATAATGGTCACCTCGCCGACGTGATACATGCAAATAATTCAAGCATTCTTTAAGCATTATTCAAGCATTCTTCAAGCCTTCAAGCAATATATTATACAAGCATTTACGCAACATCATTCTTTAAGTATCTCTACAAGCGTATATTAGAACATCTGGAAGTTTTTTCACGTTAGTGGTAATTTTACGGGTTTTATTATCATTTGTAACATTTTTTTTTGTTGTTTAGAATTTCTGTCTTTTATTTCCAAATATAGAAATAATATTTCTTATTAGAATAGATTTGTTAGCACTTTCGCCGCCTAATTTCTATAGATATATGCAACTCAAAAGTCTTTAAAAATTTGCTTGTTCGTTTTGTTGCATTATTTCTGTCACTCTCACTTTCACATAAGCGGGCGCAGTTTCTTTTATCGTTATGCGACTTTTCTTGAATTTTATTTTTGAGCTATGGGGGTTAATTTAGTAGAATCTAATGAGTAAACCGTTCGAGCGTTTATTTTTAATCATTTCAGAATTTATTTAGGCTTTAGCTTTGTTCCATCAAGGTCTTGTTACTCACCAAATTCAAAAGACGCATGTTCCACCTATGAAAATTCTGTCTTCTTCAAACGTTAGCTTATCTCATATGCGCACAGGTACATTTTTGTTGATTTGCATTTACTGTTATCAATTTAAAATTTAACAAGAAAACGAATAATTCTTGTGTGGTTGGTTTGGCCATTATTGGTTCACTTTGGCAACTGAAAAGACTCCTGTTGAAATCCAGTTTATAGAAACCGTTTATGGTGATTATTTTCACGGAGTTCCTAAAATTATTTATGGTTCTATTATCTACGAGTGTACGTTACGTCGTCTTCGATTTTTGAGGCCATAAATAGCGTATTTTACGGATTGTAGGCTGTTGTCGTTCCACGTGCAGGTAATTTCGTTATTTTTAATTTCAATGGTACATTATCTTAAAGTTTTATTTGATATTGTAGTGAAGCTCGAATTCTTTTTCTTATACCATTCCCGGAAGGCGAATGAATGTCCTTTTGGTAGTCGCCCAAAACCTCAGTAAGTTTATCGTTTTCCTTTTTTTTGCTAAGCCGAGTGCTAATTACTTCTTTTCTATTTCAGGACTATTTACGATTAAATTATATTTACGAATAACTATTTACATTATTTACATTATTTACGCTATTTACGATATTCACGATTAACTATTTACGATATTTACGATATTTACGATTAACTATTTACGATTCATTATTTACGATTTACGATTTAGTAGTTATGATTTATGATTTATTATCTAGTAAATATTATTTTGGAATATACGTTTAAGTATAATAAGTTCCAAACATCAAGTAACGGCGTATTTTATTAATTAATACGAAAATTAGAAGTTCCCGTATACGTATAGCTACCCTTACGTTTATGGATTATTGCTGTGTTGCTGGTATATGGTGTAGAAGATTTAACCTCAAGTATCTAAGGTCAGGCGTATCTTTTATTTTATTCTGTTTGAACTGCCGTACGTCGTACCAGGATCAACGTTATTACTGTTATCCATCTACATAGTTTTGAAGTACCTACTGATTTTTAATTTTATTATATTACTTATTTTCAAATCTGAAGCTTTACGTATTGGTTGTTAAACTACACCAATTAAGTTTGATTTAACCCAAATTTCAGTATTTATTTATGCTAATTTGCAAACGGCCTGGTACGCCGGAATCCATTAAGTGTATTTATTTTAATTATTTCACTGTTCATAATTGTTTTGTGCGTTCGTGGAGCTTATTGCGCCTGCTCCTTTGCTTATGTTACGCTCGCAGCGGTGCACCATTGCGCGTCGTTTATTTATTTTCGGGATAGCGTTATTAGGAATATAAGATTACCAGTTGATGGATTCTAACCTCCCAGAGTACATTAATTATATTTTTAGTGTTTCTAAGTTAACTTAATTAGTTGTCTTTAATTATTCCCCCCCCCGCTCACATCAATTGGAGTAGTTCCTTTTATGTTCGATTCAATTGTATATTACATTAACATTTTAAATTTTGATGTCATTCAAGATTAAATAAACAGTTTTACTTTATATGCATATTTCAACATTAAATTTTGATTATTGAGGTTATTCTGTTGCGTTCTCTTTTATCGAAGGATACTTGTGAATCCCAAGTTCCCTATTCCTTTTCTGGCTATATTTTTTTGTTAGGATTCTGGCGCCCATTAAAAGACTTCTCCTGGTCTCTATTTCGAGAATCTTTTCAACAGCCCACGACCAGGCTGAGTTAGCAAGCCTATTTGTTGACCAACAAAATAGACCAACATTAAACCTCTATGAATTTTATTTTTCTGGAAAGAAAAACCGTCGCACATTGCTTAAAAACTGTGTAATGGATGATAAGCAGGAAATTGAAGATAAGAACAAACTAATTGCAAAGCGTGGTCAAGTAAAAGCTCTGGTCACTAGAATAAAAACATTTGTCGACGGTGTTGATTCCTTTCCAGCTAGTGTCATTACTATGTGGCAGATTACAAAAATTAAAAGAATGTTGGACAGATTTTGACCAAATTCAAGCTAAGCTAGAAAATTCGATAGACGGGGAAGAGGCTTTAAATGAGCGAGAATTATTTGAAGATAACTTTTTCAAACTAAAGTCTCGTGTGGAAGATCTCATTTTGCTACACAAAATGCAATCTTCTATCTCACCGGTTCCTTCGGCAATTTTTACCACGTTGCCTTCTGAAAATTTTGTATAACTTTCTCTACTATTAATTTCTCTATATTTAACAAATCTTACTAAGATTGATTCCATAAAACATTTTTTTTTTTTTTTTTTTAACTCCAATGCGGAAATTTACAATCTGTTCATTATTTGAACAATAAATAAATATGTTGTATGCGTTAATGTCTATACAAGTATACAGTCAGGGCATGAGCGAAGTAAGCACCCATTGGTGCCACTCCTAGAAATATAATGTTGTTTTAGTAATGATTATTATTGATTTTACTACACTTCACTTTTTTGCACTGTCACTACTGGAATAAGTCTGTTGGATGTTGCCGGTTCAGTCTTCTTTGTACTCTGCTATTATCAAGCAAGTTGACTGCCAAATAATTTGGGTGAGTTTCTAGTCTCGTTTGATATTTCCTGCTCATTTCATACACCTCTTCTTTAACTGTTGGGATGGCGAGATCTCTGTGTAATGTTGTGTTTGGTATGTACCAGGGTGATCCAGTGATGATGCGCAGTACCTTGGATTGGTATCTCTGGAGTATCTCAATGTTTGAGTTTCTGGCCGTACCCCAGAGTGGTATCCCATACGTCCATATGGGCTTTAGTATGGATTTGTAGATGAGTAGTTTATTTTCGAGTGACATTCTAGATTTTCTGCCTATAAGCCAGTTCAATTTAGCGAGTTTTAGGTTGAGCTGTTTTCGCTTTGACCAAATATGTGTTCTCCACGTGAGACGTCTGTCTAAGTGTATACCCAGGTATTTAACACTATCTGCCTGTTTTAGTTCTTGGCCGTTTAACGTTACGGGTGGGCACGTTTGTCGACGCATTGTAAATGTGATTTGAACTGATTTACTCTCGTTAGCTCTAATGCGCCATTTCTTGAGCCAGATTTGCGTTTCATTTAGCTGTTCCTGGAGATGCCGTGATGCTACATTTGGATCTATGTTGATGGCTTGTAGGGCAGTGTCATCTGCATAGGTTGCAATTTAAGTGTTTTCGGTCACTGGTAAATCTGCGGTGTATAAAGTATACAGGATTGGGCCCAAGACGCTGCCCTGCGGCACGCCAGCTTGTATTGCGTGAAGTGAGGTTTGTTGGGACTGGAATTTTACCATAAAGGATCTATCACTTAGGTATGATTTGAGTATGCCATAGATGGAGTGAGGTAAGTATTGTCTTATTTTATAAAGTAAGCCCTGATGCCACACCTTATCGAAGGCTTGGCTTATGTCTAACATAGCTACTGTGCAGTACTCTTTTTCTTCAAACGCCTTGTTGATGTTATCGACTATTCTGTGGACCTGTTCTATGGTGCTATGTTCTTGACGGAAGCCGAACTGATAAATTGGTATGATTTCGTTCTCTTTTAGTATAGGCTGTAATCTTTTTAGAAAAAGCTTTTCAAAAATCTTTGAAATGATTGGAAGGAGACTTATCGGTCGGTAGGATGCAACTTCGTTCGGTGGTTTGCCGGGTTTGGGTATTACTATAATTTGAGCTACTTTCCACTGGTCGGGGAAGTAGCCAATTCTTAGCATAGCGTTGAAGATAAAAGTTATTAACCTGAGGACTTTTTCTGGTAGCTCCTTTAGAATTTTACCTGTAATCAGGTCATAACCTGGAGCCTTTTTTAAATTCAATTCACTTCGAATAGTATTTTTAAGTTCCGTCCACTTAATCGCTTTGAACGGTAGTGACATTTGTAGTGGTGTTTCGAGATGTTCTGCAATTTCGTTGTCCTCCTCTGGTTCTATCTGTGAGGGAAAAGGTTGAAAGACTTCAGATAGATGATTGGCGAATAATTCTGCTTTTTCCTCGTTGCTTCTGGCCCATCCTCCATTGGCTTTTCTAATAGGTGGTATGGATTTGGTTGGTTGTTTCATGTTCCTTGTTGCCCTCCATAAAGAGTAGTCGTTAGTATCTGTAGGGGACAGTTCTTCTAAATGCTTTTGTAACGAATCATTTTTCAAGCGGTATAGCATTCTTTTGAGATTTTGAGTTGCGTTATTTAGAAGTCCTTTATCATGCGGGTGTCTGCTGTACTGCCAGGCTCGGCGTAGCCTTCGCTTTTCTGTTATTGCTATTTTAATGGCCATTGGGAGATCATGTGTCTTTGTCCTGTGGGTAGTATTTGGTGTAGATTGCCATGTTGCTTCTTGAATTTTTCGGGTTAGTTTGTCAACTGCATCATCGATGTCTTCCTCGCTTTTTAGGGGCACATCTAGTGTTGTTGTTTCGTCCAGTAGACGTCGAAAAAGTTCCCAATCAGTATCTTTACTGTGTAATTTCAATGGGATTTCCTTAGATATAATGACAGAACTAACGGTCAGTATAACAGGTGAGTGGTCTGAGGAGAGATCAAGACATGACTGTATATGTGTGTATACGTCTGCAAATCCCTTTGCTACGAAGAAGTCAAGCAGGTCCGGCAATTTTTGTGTATCCGTTGGCCAGTATGTGGGTTCGCCTGTTGTTAAGTACGATAGTTGTTTTTCATCGACGGTTTTTAATAGTTCACGTCCTCTTGTTTGTGTAACTCTTGACCCCCATTGTTGATGTTTCGCGTTATAGTCTGCGCCCGCGATGAATTTAGGGCCTAACGTTCCAAAGTATCGCTTGAAATCTTCGTTTTTAATTGAGTGTTTGGGTGGGCAGTAAGCTGCTGCTATTGTTACGGGTCCCTTGGAGTCTGTGATTTGAATTTGTGTGGCTTGAATTTTGTCAGTTTCATATTTGGGCAATTCGAAGTGTTTTATTGAACTTCTGATTATAATTGCTGCCCCGCCGTGAGCTCCTCCAGTGGGGTGATTTGTGTTGTAAAATGTGTAACCCGGTATTCTAAAGAAGTGCCTGTCTGTAAAATGTGTTTCTGCAATGAGCATGATGTCTATTTTTTGGATATTGATGAATGCTTTTACTTCTTGGCTGTGTTGAGCCAAGCCGTTGGCATTCCATAGTGCTAAACGGTAACTATTGGCCATTATTTCAGTTTGGCCACTATGGCTGTCAGTAGATTTAGTATAGTTCGTATGTCCTCTGAGAGTTTGGTTTGGTTCTCTACTTGTTTTATTACTATCTGTTCTAGTCTGTATAAAGTTTGAGCTTGAGAGTCATTTGTTGGCAATATGGGGAATGCATATTGTTTTGGATTGTATTGTGGTTGTGGTTGATTACTATTTTGTAAATTTACAGTTATTTGTTTGTCTTGTATGTTACCAGTTTGCGATGTGGATGTTGTTTGCTGTATTGTTGGATTTGTTCGGGTTTGCGGTGCGTTTGGGATTATTTTAGGTCTGTTGGCTGGATATTTTCTTTTTTGAATCTCTTTATATACAGTACAACCACGATAACTTGCTGGGTGGGAGCCCTCGCATAATACGCATTTTGCGGGGGTTGTTGTATCTTTCTTGGGACATTCACTTGTAGGGTGGTCTTTGGCGCATTTGACACAACGGTATGGGTGTCTGCAGTATGTCCTGGTATGTCCGTACCTCTGGCATCTCTTACACTGTATGATTTCGCGTTTTTTGTGTGGTGGTTCGATTTGTATGCTTGCATGCAGAAGAAATTTGATATCATAAATTTCTTTGTTGTTTGGCTTTTGGACTAAATCAATGAAGAACATGTTGAGCGGCTGTTTTGTTACTCGGTGTCTAATGTTATGAATTCTTATCACTGTATGGTTTAGGTCTTCTATTTCGTTCTTTAATTCATCCAGGTCTGCAGTATGATGTATGCCTCGAAGAACAACTCTATAACTTCTGTCTGCTGCCAATTGAAATGTGTGGAAACTGTAATCTTTTTTGTTTTTCTCTAGGAGTTTAGTAATTTCTGTGTAATTTTTACTAGTTTTTGGTAGTAACCTAATTTGGTTGCTGTTTTCTAGCTTATATGAGTATTGATTCTCGGCAACGGAGTCAACCATTTCTGTTAGTTCTTTGATATTTTTTACTGTGATAATTATAGGTCGGACTTTCTCTACTTCCGGGTTTTCAGGATCTTGTTTTTCATTTTTATCTTCTTTAACATCTACTTCGCTGTTTTCGTCGTCAGTCTTTACTTCATTTTGGGAGCCAAGGGAACCGAAGCGATTTCTTGTTGTAATAAATTCCTTCGTGATAGCATCACTCTTCTGTCTTACGTTTCTTTCGTTGGATGGTGGGCTATTTCTTTTGGTTTTTCTTGTTTTAATCTTTATCCAATCATTTTGCGTTGCTTTAGCATAGGAAATTGTTTCTGTTGGCTCTTGAGATGCCAGCATTGTGGGTATGAAGTGTTCTTGTTGGGAGAAATGTGGTTGATTGTAAGTTACCGGCTGGTTTGAGTAGTACATTTGGCTTGTAGTTATAGGCTGGCTTACATAGTTTGGTTGACTTTGGATCGAGTTTTGTGGTAGAGTTGGTTGCATTGCATAGCTTGTGCAGGGTGCCATGTTTTGTGGGTTTGATAGTCCTGTTTGATTTCCATACTGATCTATCAGTATTGTTTGGGTAGGCTGTGGATACTGGAGGCCAGGTGTATTCGGTGGAAAATATTGACCGTTGTAGTTATACGATGCCATCACATAGTTGAATTATTTGCGAGAATTGGCACACAGCCAATTTTATTATCAGCGGAGCTCGTGATAAGCGCAGCATATGGGTAACCTCAATTATTATTGAAGTTTATAAACGAGCTAGTTAATAGTGATTTAATAATGATTTAGGTAATAGTAATTGTACTCACAGTACTGCTGGACATAAACTAGTTAACCACTAAGGTATCATAAATTATTTTCGTCCTGATTCTTGCAAATTTGACTTATTTGTGCACAACTGATAAAGATGAAATTATTCGTTGGCTGTTTCCAAACACTTTTCCATAAAACATTCCAATCTCTTATTGACGGCAATCAATCCTTAAATAAAATTCAAAAATTTCATTATCTGGAATCCTCCTTACGTGGCGACGCGTTCAAGGTAATACAGTCTTTGAAAATTTTCTCTGCTGACTACCATACAGCCTGTGATCTACTAAAAAATTGCTTCGCAAACAAGAAGTTGATTATACTGTTCTGAGACAACTCTTGAACAACATGCAAACTGACATGCAAACTTGCAAGGTATGAGGCGAATTAACAGAACATTAGAACGAAATAATCGTGTTTTTGATTACCAACAAGCTCGACTCAGCTACTCATAGCACTTGGAAAATCCACTCCTCTACGATATCATCCGTCAAATACGATTATCTCGTCCATTTTGTTAAACAACGTTGTACGATTTTAGAGGCCTGTGACGATGATCGAACTTTACAACAATCTAAACAATTAGTAAAGGAAACCTCTTTCTACAGTCTGCTTGACTTCCAATTCGGCGTCAGTTATTTGTCTAATATGCAAAATGAAGCCATGCAATACAATAATGCAAAAACGTTTAAAGGGTATCGGTTTGAGAAAGAATAAAGGAAGTTAAAGATCTGCACCTTTGTTTGAACTGTCTAAGATTTGGCCATCAATCAATTCAATGCAGAAACCCCGCTTCCTACCGTAAATGCAACCGACGGCATTATTTGCTCCTTCACCAGGTGCATACACTGCCAAGCAATAGCAAACCCAAGCAGCAGATCTTGAACCCAAGCCGACAGTAGCTACCTGCTCTCGCAGCAACGAGGAGGTCATCCTTGTCACAGCTCAAGTTCTCATAGCAGACTCTCGAGGCGCACTCTGTCCATGCCGGGTGCTGCTCTACTCAGGTTCCCAGTCACATTTTATTACCGAATTCATTGCACAATCCTTGAGAATAAAACGTTACAAACCTCGCATGTCCATCTTAGGCATTAACCAAAGGTTAGCAATTGCAACTCACACAGTTCAAACCATTATAAAATTGTAATTCAACTCATACAAGGCCGAGCGAGAATTCCTAGTCATTAAAAAATAATAGGCGAATTGCTTTTATACGAGATGGACTTGATTGAAATGCCAGAAGGAACTAAACTTGCAGATCCTTATTTTAACGTACCTCGTAGTATAAGCGCTGAAATATTCCTTGACATAATGTCCATTGGTCAAGTGAAAATGGGTTAAAACCTGCCACTAGTCCAGAAGACTTCGCTAGGTTAGATAGTGACCGGGAGGGTTTCCCGATATACTAACTCATCAAAGCCATCCCATGTGGTTTGTCACTTGATCAAGCAAGCCAACCTAAACGACCTCATTTCAGCATTTTGGTAAATTGAAAATAATACTGCATGACCTAAACTATGCAGCAAGAAGAAGCATGCAATGCTCACTTAAAGCATGCGATGCTCAGTTATGCCGCTTGCGTTGAACGAACTCTCAACGGTCGTAGTAACTGCACTAATTGTATAAATATATATGTAGAGTCTACAACACTGTTGCCAGGATAACAATTACCTCCTTGACCCGTGTAAGACAACTAATTTTCAAAACAAATGTTTTAAGCAGTTTTGCATTGAATATGTATTGGTAAACACTGTTAGAGGTCGTTTTATAAGCAGTTTTAAAACGCCCTGTAGAAACAATGAGTTTGCACAGAAAAAAATTTTGATTTTCAGGATAGAGCATAAGCCTCCGGCTCAAAAAAAATGAACGCTTGAGCTTCTGGTCCGAAGCAAACCAACCCAGGGCAGCAAGCTCCTTCTAAAGCCAAGTAACGCCACGTAAGTTGATTTTAATATCGCGCATAAGCTTCCAGTTTAAAATCCAACGCATGATCGTGTGCATTAAGATTGAGTTTTAGTTTCCGGTGCAAGGTTAATTAACTCAATGTAGCACGATCATCCGAGAGGAAAGTCCTTAAACGGTCAAAATAACTTAAGCGGCTGAGAATGAGAAGGGGAAGAATCCTAATGCTGAAGCCAAAATTGCTTGAGGCCCAAAGCAAAGGAAAGTCCTTAACCAGTCGAAACACTTTAAGGAGCTAAGAAGGAAAAAAGAGAGAATTCCGATGCTGCAGCCAAAATTGCTTGAGGCCCAAAGCAAAGGAAAGTCCTTAACCAGTCGAAACACTTTAAGGAGCTAAGAAGGAAAAAAGAGAGAATTCCGATGCTGAAGCCAAAATTGCTTGAGGCCCAAAGCAAAGGAAAGTCCTTAACCAGTCGAAACACTTTAAGGAGCTAAGAAGGAAAAAAGAGAGAATTTCGTTGCTGCAGCCAAAATTGCGCGGGGCCCAAATCAGCAGAGGAAAGTCCCTAAACGGTCGAAATACCTCAAGAAGCTGAGAAAGGGAAGGGAAAAAATCCCGATGCTGTAGCCAAGATTGTTCGAGGCCGAAATCAGCAAAGAAAAGTTCTTAAACAGTCGAAATATTTTAAGGAGCCAAGAAGAAAAAAGGAAATAGTTCCGATGCTGCGGTCAAAATTGCTCGGGACCCAAATCAGCAGAGGAAAGTGCCTAAACGGCCGAAATACCTCAAAAACTGAGAAAAGGAAAGGGAAGAATCCCAATGCTGTAGCCAAGATTGTTTGAGGCCGAAATCAGCAAAGGAAAGTCCTTAAACAGTCGAAATATTTTAGGGAGCCAAGAAGGAAAAAGGAAAGAATTCCGATGCTGCAGTCAAAATTGTTCGGGGCCCAAATCAGCAGAGGAAAGTGCCTAAACGGCCGAAATACCTCAAAAACTGAGAAAAAGGAAAGGGAAGAATCCCAATGCTGTAGTAGCCAAGATTGTTTGAGGCCGAAATCAGCAAAGGAAAGTCCTTAAACAGTCGAAATATTTTAGGGAGCCAAGAAGGAAAAAGGAAAGAATTCCGATGCTGCAGTCAAAATTGTTCGGGGCCCAAATCAGCAGAGGAAAGTGCCTAAACGGCCGAAATACCTCAAAAACTGAGAAAAGGAAAGGGAAGAATCCCAATGCTGTAGTAGCCAAGATTGTTTGAGGCCGAAATCAGCAAAGGAAAGTCCTTAAACAGTCGAAATATTTTAGGGAGCCAAGAAGGAAAAGGAAAGAATTCCGATGCTGCAGTCAAAATTGTTCGGGGCCCAAATCAGCAGAGGAAAGTGCCTTAACGGCCGAAATACCTCAAAAACTGAGAAAAGGAAAGGGAAGAATCCCAATGCTGTAGTAGCCAAGATTGTTTGAGGCCGAAATCAGCAAAGGAAAGTCCTTAAACAGTCGAAATATTTTAGGGAGCCAAGAAGGAAAAAGGAAAGAATTCCGATGCTGCAGTCAAAATTGTTCGGGGCCCAAATCAGCAGAGGAAAGTGCCTTAACGGCCGAAATACCTCAAAAACTGAGAAAAGGAAAGGGAAGAATCCCAATGCTGTAGTAGCCAAGATTGTTTGAGGCCGAAATCAGCAAAGGAAAGTCCTTAAACAGTCGAAATATTTTAGGGAGCCAAGAAGGAAAAAGAAAATAATTCCGATGCTGCAGTCATAATTGCTCGGGACCCAAATCAGCAGAGCAGAGCAGAGCAGAGCAGAGACCTAAACGGTCGAAATACCTCAAAATAACTAAGAAAAGAAAGAGGAAGAATCCCAATGCTGCAGCCAATATTGCTTGAGGCCCAAATCAGCAAAGGAAAGTCCTTAAGCAGTCGAAATACTTTAAGGCGCTGAGAAGGGGAAGGGGAAGAATCCCGATGCTAAAGCCGAGAGTTCTCGAGATGCAAACTAGTAAGGGAAGCCCATGAGCATTTGACGTTCCTTGACGTGCTGAGCACGTTACAAAGAAAGAATCCTGCTGCTGCTGCCCAGATTCCACGAAGCGCAAGCCAGTAGAAAAAAGGCTGTGAGCAGCTAAGATACATCAAGGCCCTGGGTAGGATAAGGAAAAGCAATCTTGCTGCTGCAGCACAGATTCTACGAAGCGCAAATCAGCAGGAGAAACCCCATAAGCAACCAAGATTCCTCGACGCGCTGTAATTAATCGAGAGAAAGAGTGCAGAGGGTTATTATTGATTCCGGTTTGTTAAATCAATAATGTTCGTCGCTGAAAACTACTTCGACTTTTATAGCCAAAACAATACAAAACACTCGATGTAAGAGGAAATCATTTCTTTAAGACGTGGTTAGAAAACTAAAAACTTTAACCTTCAAATCAATAATATTTGTTATCTGGTGACGCCAATTCACAGCCGGTTTACATCCAGAACCTAGAAGTTGTAAGCTGGCCCACTTTAATCGCTATAAAACACAAACGTAATTTCTGAGAACGTTTTGGTTTGAGGACACGTGAGCTTCCAACACGTGCTACCAAAACAGCATAAGAGTGAAACGTTAAACAAACATTAAACAAAATAGTGATGCAAAATTCCGTTATAAACTCAAATATAGTAGCGAACAAAATGAATGCTAAGAATTCATAACTTAAAATATGTAGCTCTAACTTTTAAAAAAGTAAGCAATCAGAAATTAAAGTTAATCCAATATTACAAGCTCACGTTAAAATAACAAATATGCTAGAAGCAAACAATTCATAACCGCTAGGCCTACAACTACTTAGCTTAGCTTAGCATCTTAAAGAATATGAAGCCGATATTCAAAACAGTGGCGAAATAATTAATAAAACAAGGATACTAAAGGGCGATACGATATAATAGTACTTTTTTTAAATATTAAATATTGGGTCTAGAAAACAAATATTTATTTAACGTTGGACATATTGGGCAGAATAGAAACATTATTTAATGCATTTGTAACAAACTCAGGATACCTCAAAACTTGAGTATGTTAAAGCTACACCTCCAGAATATCCTGCATTATTCGTGCAAATTTATTTAAGCAACAGCAATCAATCAATGTATAAAACTTAGGAATATAAAAATATAAATGTAAATTTTAGATGATCAAGGAATGTTTTAGAATCTCGAGTTCCACATCCGAGGGTTTTATGCACGAACCATGCATGAGCGAAACAATCTCGATATATATTCATCAATTCTCGGCGATGGCCTCTAGCACGCCTCAATTTTTTTACTTATTTGATATTTTACTAGAAGAATATCCAATATATGCGACCTTTTCTATAAAAAATTATAATAAATTACACATATTCGAAATATTCTCCTGCTGGTTTTCAGAGTATCTACAGCTAATTTTCAATCAATTTCTAAAGTAAAAGTAAAATTGCTCCGTCATCCACTGTTTGTCATTTCTTACAAAGTTATTTTTGAAAGTTTCCAATATAAACGATTTTTATTAAACAAACATTTAAGCTGTCGCTCTATTCTGCTTCAGAATAAAACATGATTGATTTTAATCATTTATCTCGAGCTTACTTTTCGGAATGTCGAATAAAATTTGTTTTCTGGATCTGTATCGCGAAACTGATTGGCATTTTATACAAGATACGTTTCCTCCGAGCATTTGTAATAAAGACGTAAGCAGTTCTAATGGAAAAAATTTTATACACCGCCAACTATATAAAACTTTCTCGTTCATCAGCTATAGCCTTTTGTTGTTCCGTAAGTGTTATTTGACCAGACAAAGTCGTAATTTTGTTTATTAAAAAAGTTTCGCAGAAGTATAGAACCCAAGTTTCGTTATTAAACTCGCAAAACTTGATATGCACTTATTCGGCAACAACACTTTATAGCGGAGTATTTCATAAAACTTCAATTTTTATTAAAATTGACTTCTTTTAAGAAACCCAAATGCTTACTTTTAGCGAGACCTGTACATTTATACAATGTATTAAAAACATGTTCACCTAATGCTTATTTGCATAATGACAGGTTATATGATTAACAAATATCAAACTTCCATGGTACTAGTTGATTTCATATTAACAAGATTAATTATACCTTAAAAAAACTATTTCTGTATACATTAATTACTGATAAATGGGACTCATGTAGGCATATGTATCAGTTTTGCAGATTACAGATTTAACGCTGCAATAACAAGTAACTTTTAAGGTAAATCTGTAACTTATGAAGGTGATGTTGTAATCATCTGGCGCTTACTAGAACTGCATTGTTACAGCAGCAATATTATTTCCCGCAAATTAGATTGGCCGCAGGAATCGGAGAAGACAAAATCAGGCAATTATATCCTGGGCGGGATTAGTGTGGGCATAGAATAGCATGACACGATCCATAAACTCTGTCGCTGACCGTCTTTTACCATACATTTAATCATAACCAAGCAAAAATTAGTTGACACTAAAAAGTGGCAGCAATTATAAAATATCCGCCTTAAACATTGCTAAGCAACAGGCTGTTTCCGTTTCCTGCTACAGCTAAACAGAGGCGATTTCCGTTTCCTGCTGCGGTCAACATGCTGGCAGATGTTTGTTATTCTGCTAAGCGACGTCCTAATATTTAATAATTTACCATGCCAACAACGGTCGTAAAGGGAGAGCATTACCCGTGTAGTTTGGGGGGTC
Organism: Ctenicera cuprea; assembly: GCA_958336395.1. Taxonomy (NCBI): domain Eukaryota; kingdom Metazoa; phylum Arthropoda; class Insecta; order Coleoptera; family Elateridae; genus Ctenicera; species Ctenicera cuprea. The sequence goes on along the minus strand of OY284491.1, from coordinate 49,221,468 downwards.
CTAACAGTTGTACAATAAATAAATCACAAAATTTTACAGGTAACAAAATAATATTTCACAGCTCAGGGGAGATGTACTAGTGTGGCGAAGTCTCAGAAGTAACTACAGTGCTCTGAAGAAGAGACTCTTCAGAGCACTGTAGTTACTTCTGAGACTTCTGAGATCCTCCGCAACTGGGAGACCTGGTTGTACCCCTCGCAACTAAGAGATGGTGTAAAGTTTTTTTTAGTCACAACTAACCGAGAAACTCTAGAAACTCAAAAAATTAACGATAACCAAACAAAGGGAGTTAATTTTCCCTACTAACGTAATCATTGCCATCTTACGTGTTCTGTAGATATTTTACTCAGAGACACATGCCTAATAAAAAGAGAAATTCCCGAGTGAGTGAAGTAGCCACTGAACGGTTACGCAATAATTCTAGCCTTAGTACAAGTTTTATGCCGTTAAACTATTAAAAACAAAAATGTAAATTTTTGTTTTCCTACTTATACTGAAGGTATGGGACAGAATAAGACGCAAAAAAACGTCAATTAAAAAAAAACTAAGTTTGTTCGGTAATTCGACAAACATATCATTACAACTTTTCACTTTATTATTTATGAAATTTAAAAAAATGTATAAAAGTTTATGCTTGCGATCTGCCGATATTACCATATGTCGCGTTATATGGTGCCCTTTTTTGTGTCAACATCATTGTAAGTTTTTGTTTAAAAGAACTTTGATAGGTCGATATACGTTCAGTTTATTGCTATTGGTTGCTGCAGCCTCCCGATAAGGTCGTTTACGCTCACCGATAAACTAATTCTTGGAAGTGTTTCCGTATACCCTGGCTGACGGGGTTTAAATTCCAACTCGATCAGATAAATAAAACGAAAAGCTCTTCGCCTGAGAACTTCTTTGCGGAAGCTTAGATTACGTCTACACCTTCTGTTCTAAGTAATTTTGAAGATAGCGATTTAAAGTTAGAATTTTATACTATTTTGTTTAGTCAAATTAAACCGTAGCAATTCGTTATTTGCAAAGCAATTATTTTAATAAGTTAGTAATCGCGTTTTCGGTATTAATGTTAATATTGAACTCACTTTTTAAACACAGATCGCATTTATTTTATTGCTAAACAATACCTCAAACCCACGTACAGTTGTTGGAATTTGACTCTGACAGTACATATCACATCTGTATCTGGCTAGCAATTAATCATTTTCCTCTCTTGCTATTAACTATGCAAATTTGTATTCCAGCGGATTCGAAATGCGTCAATATAATTTAACATTTTTTTTTAGGTTATTAGTTATGTAGATTATATATCGCCGCAAAACAGGTGCTTACCAATCGCTCGATTTCCATTTCTAATTGAATTTTTCAGCTCTTTGATGAAATATCACGCCCCAGTCAATAACGTCCTATATTAAAAGAAGAAGACATTTGAATTCCGCGTTTCCCAACGTCTATTTAAATCTCCGCAGTTTAAAAGGGAAATAAGTAACCGAGAAAGGAAATAACCTTCCTTTTAGCCAGAAGTAATTTGGGCAATTTAGGTAGCTGTCTGAAATGAATTCAATATTGTGAAGGTTGCTGTGACAAATTGTTTGGTGACAATAGATTGAACGAAAACGTTTCTATCTTTATACTAAGTACACACACGTTGTTTTAAATGTTTAGTAGGAGAGTTCCTTACAAATCTTCCCTGAGGTCTATTTATTTAAAACCATATCTTATTTATCAAACAAATAAGAACAAAACAGTATATTTATTTATTACAGTATATTTTGTAAATTTTGTATTGGTCTTCTAAAGGTAATAATAACAAAGGTCACTCTGCTGTTTCCTCGATGGTAAAATTAGACCATAAAAAAAGTTCATAATTAATTTTAAAATAAGCGCCAAGATCCTTATGATAACCTATCAATGACCCAATTCACCGGATCGGAATGAAGTTAATAATTTCATCACACACAACACCAAAATACACAACAATAGCAAATGTCAATTAGAGCTTTACCAAATAAGCCCATAGATTGTATTAAGCAACCAATAGAGTAAAGAAATGTATTTCCATACTGTTTCATTAAGCAAAATGTTAATAAAAACCAAATAATCAAATATATTTTGTTTTCCCTAAACAGAAAAATACTAGCAAAGCGTAAAAAATTTACTTCAATACTCATTTAAACTGATTAATATCAAACTTTGTTTAAATAAACAAATGTTTGTATGAACTCCTAAACACACTTACAACACTATATTAATACGTTCATAAATAAATGAAATCGTTTGCAAGTCTTGGAACTGCCCAAAGACAAAATATCCTAATCATAAAAAATACATGTAAATGACAAATGTTGAATAAATCACTGAATTTTTTCGATAACCGATTTGTATTTATGTAAAAAATTATGTCAAGTAATATTTTTTAGATCTAATGCTCCAAATTAAATGAATTGCATAAATTACGTCGATGATGTAAACGGTGCCAACTGTCAAATTTACTTAAATACCAAATAAAATGAAATTTCATAAACAACATCGGGTTTAACTTATAAATGCTTCGAAAGTGCTTTAATTTAACTAACACAGTGTAAACCAAAGAAGTAATAGAGGTTAGGAAGGAGCTTATGCACATTGGCCAGTGAACCTTAAAGGTGTCTGAACATGGCTGCCAAACTGTGACGTAGCGGAAGTGTCACCAGTGGCTGCGTCAGAAAATTATATTTAGGGCATAACGAACAAATTATAAAACATGAGTATGCTGTTTTAGTTGCCAATTTATTATAGAAGGAAACAAAGTACAAGTATTTTATTGCCCATTAAACAAAATTAAATGGGTTAGACGACTTCTGCATTCTTTGGAAACCTAAATTTGGGGTTAGAGAAATATTGACCTCTCCGCCACTGTCTTAACCTCAAACGTCAAATTGAAATTTATATTTACATTTGGCAAAATACTTACCTATGGAAAGTTATTCCTTTCTGCTTGTTAATTTTAGTACTCGAGCAACCACAGCAAATACAACTAACCATATTTAATAACAAAATTTGTAAACATCACCGGCACAAATGAATCACCAAAAGTGTCTGAATATGGCGGCGGTGACGTCACATCCGTCACAGTGCTTTAAGTGCAACTAACTCGAAACCCTCCTTCCTAACCTCTATTACTTCTTTGGTGTAAACAATAGTAATTTTGTAAAATTGTAATTTTAATTAATTGAATAAATTATGGTTTAAGATTTACCTCGATAGTCTCACAGTGAATGCGATCCAGAGTGGTTGTGTTACTCAGTGTCATTAACTATTTAACTAACTACTTAATTAAACAATCAATAGAAATAGTTTCATTCCTCTAGTGATTCTTAAACAGCAAGTGCCACAGGTGATAACAAATACTGAGCTTATCGCGCGCCTCCAGCGCTGCGATAAGGCACATGTGTCTGGTAAGAAAACAATATTTCGTATTTGCGCGAATTATCAGCTAACTTGATAGCAGTTAAAAGTGCTATCAAAGACAAGCAAACTAAAAATAAACTAAACAGTAATGAAAGTGATTATAGTGTTAAAAAGATGGGGGAGCCGCTAAACCCCGAAATTATAATAATACAGAACGGTGTTCTCTCACAATGCAGCGAACAATTAGAAATGGAAATACAACAAGGCGATACACAATCAAACAGCGGAATTTTTTCTGCTGATAACACAATTTCTCAAATTAATTCAAATAAACGCGGAAATAACTCTCCACCACCTGATGAACGTAACAAAAAATTTAATCTAAATAAAGAAAAACCCAATAATGACAATCAAAATTCAAATTACTTACTAGACGAGAATTCATTGTTAGCAAGTAATCCATACTATCTTCCACCACAAAAAAGGCCTTTCAGAGCTGAACAAGAACTAGTTGGGGATCTTAAACAAATAAAGATCCCGCCTATATTCCTGCATAATGCATCAAATTACCAGAAAGTAATAGAAGATCTAAATATACACACTAAAGACAAATATACAACTACGTATAAAGGTGTATTTGTAAGAGTAAACTTAACAACAATTACTGACTACAGAATTATGACACAATTTTATAATGATAGTAACATTAAATTTCATACCTTTAAAAACCCTGAAGATGATAAACAAATGGAGGTCATTATCAGGAATCTTCCGCCATCAATAACAGAAGAAGAGGTGCTTAATGAACTTATCTATCTTAAATTTCCAGTAACTAAAGTAATACGTATGCATAACAAAGAAAAACAACCTATGCCAATTTGCATAATCCAACTCACAAAGAATGATAATTCCAACGAAATATTTAACCTCATGACCTTATATCATTGTGTCATTGCAGTTGAACCGAGACGTAAATCTAAAGATATACCTCAATGCTATCGATGCCAGAGATTCGGGCACACAAAAAACTATTGTCACCTTGAGCCAAGGTGTGTTAAGTGCACTGGCAATCATTTGTACAGTGCCTGTCCCAAGCGGCCTGGAGAAAAACCACAATGCGTTAATTGTGGAGAAGAACACCCCTCAAGTTACCGAGGTTGTCCCTATCATCTTAATATTGTAGAAAATCAGCAGAAAGCAAACATCAATACTAATAGACAACAAAATACAAGAAGAATGTATAACCCAAGTAAGATATATAACCCAAAAACTGACAGCTGGAATGCATATGCCAACATCACAACAGGAAAATCATCTACAACCTCAGCAAATCAGGATGGATCATCGAACAACTCTATTTTAGATTTACTAATGCAGAATATCATTACTCTAATTAAACCGCTATGGGAAAAAATAAAACCCATGCTCCTCTCGCTAATACCAAGCCTCTTAATTAATGGCAATCCATAACCTAAAGACATACAATAATCAGTCATCAATACCCATTGGTGTAAATAAATTTAACAGTTTGCAAAATCTAACAGTGTGCAATTGGAATGCCAATGGCCTACTAAATCAAAGGTCAATTCTTATAGCATTCCTATCAAGACACAATATAGACATTATGTGTGTTAGTGAAACGCATCTGATAGATGGAACAAACCTAAAAATTTCTGGATACAATATTTTTCGTAAAGATCGGATAAGTCCAACTGCTTCTGGGGGGGTAGCAATCATTATAAAGCGCTCAATAGTAGGCCACCCTATCGAAGTACAAAATGTTATTAACATAGAAGCGATAGGTGTTAAAATAAAACTAAATAACAATAGTGTAGTAAAATTTATATGTGTGTATAAACAACCAAATAAACCAATAGTGGAAAATGAAATTGCCAACTTATTTAATACCAGTGAGCCGACTGTAGTCATAGGAGACCTTAATTCCAAGAATACCATCTGGGGATGTAGGGTCAATAACCCGAATGGAGTGAAACTGCATCAAATTATGACAACCCATAACATACAAATCACAGCACCAACGAGTCCTACTTACTACCCTTACAGAAGGGATCATCAGCCGGATATATTGGATGTTATAATTCACAAAAACTTTAGCAAACCCATACAGCAAGAAGTATTAGAAGAGTTAGATTCGGACCACATACCGGTGGTACTGCGGTTTAAAAGTACACCATTCCGTTTTTCCAAAATTCCAGCATTAATAAATGGATTTGTCGATTGGGAACTATTCAAAAGTAAGATGAACGAAGATCTTAGCTGCTTCACAGCTCGAACTATGACTGACATAAATCAAGCAATTGAAACTTTCAATTCTACAGTAGAGAGAAGCATAAAATCAGCAACATTCAAAGAATACCCAAAACGCAGATCGAACTACGCTCTTCCTCCTTCCAGTATACTACACTTAATTGTTGAAAAACACAAAGTTAGAAGACAGTGGCAAAAGGCGAGGGACCCAAATCTAAAAGAACTACTTAATCAACTACAGAGAAGAATAAAATGGGAACTGGATTCATTCAGAATACATTCTTACAATAAATACATAGCTGAGTTGTCGCCACAAGACTCGAGTCTATGGAGAGCCACTAAACGGATCCTGAGGCAACAACCAACAATGAGCCCGTTAAAAATTGATGATGAGTTGTTTGAGACCGATGAAGAAAAATGTAACTGCTTAGCTAAAAACTTAGAACTTACATATACAACAAATATCACGGACAACAATATGGATTTTGCAAATGAAATTAAGCAGAAGCTCAAAAATAAATTTCCAACTGAGCCTGGTATTATAAAACCTACTAGTCCCAGAGAATTAGCTAAAATTATTAAAATATTATCAAATAAAAAATCACCAGGAAGTGATAAAATTCCCAACGTGGTGTTGAAAAACCTGACAAAAAAGTCATTAACATATCTAACAAACATTTTTAATGGATGCTTGCGATTAGGGTATTTTCCTGAAATATGGAAAATCGCGCATGTGTTGCCATTTCTTAAGCCAGGCAAAGATCCAAAAAATCCTAACAGCTACCGACCGATTAGTCTGCTATCAACAGTTTCAAAAGTATTTGAAAGAGTTATCTACGATAGAGTATATGAACATGTTTATGATGGCACGATATTACCACCATTTCAGTTCGGATTCAGAGCAAAACATGCAACGACACATCAGCTAACAAGAATTACAGAAGAAATAGAGAAAGGATTTGAAAATAAAAAATACACTGCTATAGCCTTCTTAGACATTGCGCAGGCGTTTGACAAGGTGTGGCATGAAGGTCTGCAATATAAACTTCTAGATATTAAAACGCCACCATACCTACAGCATGTAATCAAATCTTTCCTAACTAATCGTAAATTTGCAGTTAGAATAAATTCTACGACATCAGAAGTAAGAAGTTGCAATGCCGGGGTTCCACAGGGATCAATTCTCGGGCCCATGTTATTCAATCTGTATGTACATGATATACCAACTACTAACGTTAGCTCCCTAGCAATGTATGCAGACGATACTGCTATAATATCACAACATGAAGACCTATCAACTGCGGTGCAACAATTACAAGATAGTGTAAACATTATTAGTGACTGGTTACAAAAATGGAGCATATCACTTAATGCTGGCAAATGTGAAGCAAAAATCTTCTCTCTCAGACAGAAGATTCCTATGAAGAACTTATCAATAGATAATAAAGAAATACAGTGGAACCTAAAGGACAGTGCAGTTAAGTATCTAGGGGTCTATATGGATAGGCGCCTCACATGGGGGTATCATATCAATAAAAAGTTAACTGAATGCCACACAAGATTGGCAGCACTATACCCAGTACTAAACAGAAAATCGGCACTAAAAAGTGAAACTGCAACACTTATCTATAAATCAATCTTGAGGCCGATAATGACATATGCATGCCCGGTATGGGGAGCAGCAAATAAAACGCATATCAATAAGCTCCAAAGAATGCAAAACAAAATCCTTAGAATAGCCATCAACGCTCCTTGGTATGTAAGAAACTCTCAAATCCATGAAGAACTAGGAATTCCTGAAATCACTGAATTTATTAAGAAGATCACCTGTAAATATTTTAGAACACTCAACTCGTGCTCAGGTGCAAAACATTATTCTATTGGTAAAAAACTAGTGCATACAAGACTTAAACGCCAACTTCCTCAAGACATTTACTATTAATAAAGTGAATTTAGAATGAACTAATGTCAATCAAATAAATTAGAGATTGAGGAACCCCACGGTTACCTCACTAGAAACAGACAAAGTTAAAGTGATAAATATTAACAACACTGTCTTGTATAGCATTTTGTATGCTGAACTGACAAAATTAAAAAAAAAAAAAAAAAAAGATTTACCTCAAAAATTTTACAATAACAATTCTTTACAGCCAAATCAACAAATAAATATCACATATTATTAAAAAATTGGCTAGAGGTAACTGGCAAATATAAAAAATTCAAATACATACATACATTGAAGAGTCAATTAGTCTGACCTTAACAAAACTCGGTTTAGTCAACATATTTACCAAAGAAATCAAGGTAATTTTCAAATAAAACTTGCCTTCCAGCTAAATCCTTCTTAGAGATTTATAGAGCTTCCTCTCCAAGTCATCGAAATATATACAAAACGTCTAATAGTTTATGTACAAAACGGCAACCTCGGTAACAGACCTCAAGATAAATTCCACCAACGCAGGTAATTAAACAGATAATTAGGTACATGCGATGAAACGTGCACAAACCATTACAAACGTGTAAAATGGCTCTATGATATCGAAACCAACTGAAACCGCTAAAATTTAATTACTTTTGGCGTTGGTGTCCTGCGGTTAGATAAATAAAAACTTTCAATATAATAAAACTTGGCTTTAAATTACAGGCATTGAAGATGCAAAAGGCCATGCGGTGTTCGAAGTTTACAATTCCCTAAAAGATCCCTGAGAAAAGTACTACCAAAATATCCAAATCACCATCAATATTTCGTCTCATAAATGTAAGGAATTCTCTGAATTACTAAATCAAAACTCGATGACTCATTGCCAAAAACTTTCCAAGTATTTTCGACTAAACAAAGAACCCATAACTACAAAATAGAAAGCTGGAAACAACATTAGAACTTCGAAAATCAGTAAACTAAGCAACCAAAATAATGAAAGATGTACAACGGGTCACCTAACTACCAGGAGTAAAATTAGCTAAACATCAAACTGCAACAGGTGTTGTAGCAAGATGTATCTTGTGCAGAGGCTAATCAGAGCATTTTAAAATTATTTTTTCTATTTTGGTTCTTTACTGATTACTTTATGAAACTCATTTGGATTTCATAAAGCAACTCCTTAAAGAATTCGAAATTTTATTTTATTAGGTTGGTGACAACCATGTGACAACAAAACCTTCACGCGTTATAAACATAACCTTCAAATTGTAAGTTCTAAAAATTCATATGTCCGCTATTTTGCGTAGCTCGGGTGGGGTGCAAGGTAATTCTTCTTTCATCTCATCTTCAAATCTTAGGTATTTTAAAAATTAAATCACTTTCAAACACAGTTTGTCTAAATTTTAATTTGACAGTAGTTTGAATTGTTTGAAATTGTTTTAAATATTACCTATAGCCACATAACAAAAATAAAAAACAAAATATTTTCCTAATCGATTATATTTTTAAATTAAAATATAAAATAAGGTAATTTTTTACTTTTTTGGAGCAAAATAGAAAAAATAGTATAAGATACACGTTTCATAAGACATTTAAGCGCACTTGTCCATTAGAAAACTCGCCGCAAGCGGTTCGTTTTCTAACTTGGACGCGTGCTCTAAAATCATGTCTTATGAAACTTGTTTTTTAATATACCATTTAATGATTTCTTAGTAATGATTAATCTATGAGCAACAATCTTGCAAACATGGCCATGCTATCGTGCCTGTACTTTGGTTACAACGCTTGTTAACGGCTTAACTTATAGGAACTCTCTTACGTATCTCATATTTACTGCTTGGAGTTTGGTGAGGTGTTTTTTGTAGAAGGCACACGATTCATTGTTGTATGTTAATGTTGATAACAATCATATCTGTATATCACAATTTTTGTAATTTTGCTTACTTTAACATTGTTTTTCCAAATTTTTCCCAAGGTTCTTGTTTTTACAGCCATCGCAGATTATTTAATTTTCTATCTTTGTGCTTTCCAATAAATTCTTTATTTATTTATTTATTTATTTATTTATTTATTTAAACTGAAATCCTTTTACCGTTATAGTTGTCGGATTATAACCAAATTACAATACAATACAATATAATATCTAATAAAACTTAATTCCACATATTTTTAACTTTTCTTAATTATTTTATTCCATGCCTTTCTATCTCTTGCCAGGTTCCTTACTTCCCTCCACCCTACGTCCCTGATTTCCGCTGCTACCTGGACCTGTTCCTCCCATTTCCTTCTTGGTCTCCCTACTTTATTATTTCCCTGTGTTCTGGTTTCATATACTGTTTTCGCTATCCTGCTGTCATCCATTCGGAGAAGGTGCTCCATCCATCCAAGTTGCCTCTCTTCTATCAGTGTCTTTATAGGTTTCACTTGCAATTGTTTCGTTATATTTTCATTTCTCACTCTGTCCAATCTTGTGATTCCCTTAATTTTCCTTAAAAATCTCATCTCCAATGCCGTGATTTTGCTTTCATTTCTTCTGTTGATGGTCCAAGATTCACTACCGTAGATTAAAGAAGGTCTTACCACGTTTTGGTATACTTCCGCTTTTATTAGGTCTGGTATTTCTTTTTTTCTAAGGAACGAGTTTTTTAGTGCGTTATATATTTTTCCCGCCTTTCCTATTCTCTCCATTATTTCGCTGTCGATTGCCCCCCTGTCTTCTATTGTTGTGCCCAAATATTTGTAATTTGTTACCTTTTCTAATATTTGTCCTTCTATATTGATATTGTGTTGTGAATCCTCCCACGCAATTATCATAGTTTTTGAATTTTCAATGTTGATTTCCATCGCAGATTATTAGATTTTCTATCTTTGTGCTTTCTAATAAATTACTATAACTATCAATAACTTGAGGCAAGGTTCAGTATCTAAGAGTCATCTTAGACGCCAAACTCACATGGGCAAGTTATGTGAAGAAGGTAAAGCTTCTAGATCTTTGCAATTATGGCCTGTGCAAAAAAAATCCTCAAAAAAAGTGCCTATACGAATAGACATGTCTGCATCTGTTCCGATAGTGACTCTGTGAAACCGTCATCAAAACTCTGATCTTTCCAAAGATCGGGTTATGACTGGTCCAAGAACATTGGTAAATCTTTACAAAGAACTAGGCGAAAATTCTATGGGTTCCCGGCCACAGTGAAATTGAAGAAAATAAAAAGACCGTTACCCGGTTGTTGCTGCGCGTGACATCCTAAGAAGTCCAGAAATGGTATTTGGAATATCCCACAAATGCGTGAGGCACGAGATATGTAGTTGGATGCTGTCACAGCTTCTTCAATCATCTTGCACCTGTCGTCAAACACCGTCGTCAAAGACTAGATTTTTTATTAAAAAATTTGCGCCTAGAACAACTAAATTCCTTCCGGGCCTAACAGAAGACAAATTAGAATAGCGACAGACCTACTGACTGACCACGGCTACCTTTAGAAACGCCTTCACTATTGGGGCTGTCGATAGCTCCAAACACACATCCTATTATCACAGCTCCACTTGGCTGGGTCCTCCCGTAACACACTTAGACAGGCTTCACTCATTGCCTACAACGACTAAATTTCTTCTGGGCCTAAATAAAAGACAAATCAAATTTTCGAAAGACCTACTGACTGGTCACGGTCATCAGCAAAAACACCTTCATACTGTCGGGGCTGTCAACAGGCCACAGTTTAGGCTATTCCAAATACAGGAGGAAAGCATTGAACATACTCTCTGGGTGCACAGCCTAGGCGGCTCTCGGTTATACAAACCTTGGCTATTCCTTCTTATAGCCAAGTAAGTTTCAGGAATCATCACGAAACAAGATTTTGTTCTTTGCTGAAGCAGATCATCATCACCCATCAAATATAACTATCAAAAAGTTATATTTGATTCAAAGCTTATAGGAAGAAGACGTAATTCAAGCTAAAACACTGCAGGTGCTACATTATGACTACGTAAGTACGTACAGAGGTCGCGTCTATGCATTTGATCGTTTGTATGTCCAATATTGCTTGAAAGAAGTCAGTAGCACGAAATTCCTGTAAGGGCTACCAAGGTATGGCTTTTTCTTGAATTCGAGTAGTTTAAGTAAGATTTCTTCTTATTTTCTTCTTGTATCACATAAGCAGTTCTGCATCAACAGTACCTTCACAGATCCTTTTTGGTAGGAAAATGATACTGGCACATGAGAGCGTACCCTTCTACTTACTGAAGCTATTGTATTTGTCTTTTTCTTCTTATAGTGCCATACCCTATTCAGGGAGTTGGCTACCGCTCTCCTATGTCTGTGTTTGGTGCGCGGCGATAGATAACTGGAAGAAAAGGTAAACCAACTACAGGATCGTGGAAACGTGGAGACAGCAGAGGATAAGTGGAGGCTGATAAAAAATAGTATTAACTGTATAGCAGAAGAAAAGCTAGGATATTGTAAAAGCAACCCAAAAACAGCATGGTGAAATGAAGAATGTACAGAAGCAATAAATAAAAGAAATGAAGCAAGGAAAAGATTGTTACAGATAATAACAAGAAACAAAACGGAAGATTACGAAAGATTAAGAAGAGGCGCCAAGAAATTAATACGAAGAAAGAAAAGAGAATTCCTGGATAAGCAAATTGAGGAGATAGAACAAGCACGAGAAATGAAAGAGGCGAAGAGAATGTACAATGCCATCAAAAATACCAAACAAGACTTCCACCCCAGAACGCTAATATATGTAAAAACCAAGAAGGAAAGTACATAACCCAAGAACAAGAAGTAATGGAACGATGGACACAACATTTTGCACAATTGTTAACACAAGCAGGGAGGAATGAAGAAATATCACACACAATCAGACAGACTGCCCAACCGGAAATAAAAAAACCCACGCTAGAAGAAGTAACAGAGACTATACTAAAGATGAAGAATGATAAAGCACCAGGAATCGATGGCATCCCAATCGAACTAATAAAACGTGGGAGTGACACACTAATTAAGGAGATACACGAGTTAATGGGACTAATATGGAGAAATGAAACAATGCCGGAAGAGTGGGACATGGCCATAATCTGCTCCATATATAAGAAAGGGGACAAACACGACTGCAGAAATTACAGAGGAATATCCCTGCTATGTGTCTCATATAAAATATTTACGAATATTCTACAGCAAAGAATAATGGCATACGGAAACGAAATAATAGGAGAATACCGGGCCGGTTTTAGACAAGGTAGATCAACGATTGATCAAATCTTTACTACACGGCAAATACTTGAAAAAGCCTGGGAATACAATATACCAGTGTATCAACTCTTTATAGATTTCAAAGAAGCGTACGATAGCATAGACAGAAGAGAGCTATATAATATCATGGAAGAACTGGGCGTTCCCACCAAACTCATTAATCTCACAAGAATGACCATGGAAAAATCCAAAGCCAGGGTGAAGATACAAAATCGACTATCGCCAATGTTCACAACCTCCAAAGGAGTAAGACAAGGAGACGGACTAGCACTAATTCTATTTAACATCGTACTCGAAAAAGTAATTAGAGAGACTACAAGGAACACCAACAGCACAATTATTAATAAATCCCACCAAGTAATTGGATATGCGGATGACCGGAATCTGGTAACGAGATCCGAAAAGGAAACTAAAGAAATACACAGGAAAATAGAAACACAAGCACAAAGGGTAGGATTACAAATCAATGAACAGAAAACAAAGATGAAAGCAGTAAAACCAGTAAGGAGGTTGGGAGCAAATTGCACGGTAGAGGATAAAAACTTCGAAGTAATCCAGCAAATTAAATACCTAGGATCCCAAATAAATAGCGAAAATAGAATTAGACAAGAAATTCAAATGCGAATTACAGCTGGTAATAGGACATATTTTTCACTATTACAGATCTTTAGAGCTACATATGTAACAAGCACAACTAAACTAAAGATATATAAGTCACTAATCAGACCGATTGTAACATATGGTTGTCAGACATGGACAATGACAAAGGGAGATGAAGAGATGCTATTACGCTTTGAAAGACGAATATTACGAAGAATTTTTGGGCCAGTACAAGAAGATGGTTTATGGAGAATACGCTGTAACTTCGAGCTGAAACAACTATATAAAGAAGCAAACATAGTAGAATTTGCAAAACTGTTAAGACTGAAGTGGGCTGGACATGTAGAGAGAATGGACAACAGCAGAGTACCAAGGAAAGTATATCAAGGGCAAATAGAAGGAAGGAGTACAAGGAGAAGGCCAAGACAAAGATGGACGGATAACGTAGAGGAAGATGCACGGATACTTAAGTTGCAGAACTGGAAAGCCGGAGCAAGACAGAGAGAAGAATGGAGGCAAAGGATAAGGGAGGCCAAGTTCCAGATGGGACTATAGCGCCACGAAGAGAGAGATAGATAACTTGCACAAACAGACATAGGGGACCTACAGTTTAACGTGGGCTCCGAACCACAGGAAGTGCATGCACTTCTTCTCCAGAGAGGATTTTCCTGGGGAAAAATTCACCTCGCTGGTTTCCCGTTGCCTTGCGAGGGAGAACGACCGGGCCGGGGATCGAACCCGGATCCGCTGCATTGGTAGCCCGCGCCCTTACCCTTACTGAGCTACGACCGCTCTTGTATTTGTCTACCCAATGAAATAAATACATGTTTGTCCTATATTTTCCGTACGAAAAAGCATTGTGATAGCAAAAAAAAATCGCTTGTGGTTTTGACGGCAAGACATGTGTTCAAAGAAAAAGGGTCAAGTGGTCTTTTATTTTCTGTTTTTCCAATCCTACCCTATGTAGCATTATGCCTTTGCACAAGTTTTTTCTTACGAAAATTTAAGGTTTTTAAATATAGTAGAACATGCCCGCAGGTTATTGCTGTACGCTATAAGTAGTCCCTACAGGCTTACAGTGGTAGAACTGGTTTCGGTTTCTAGATACAGCACGACATGCAGTGTGCTTCCTCTGTAGTTTCTCGCAGCTCTTTACGACGTAAGTGAGAAGCACATTAGCATAGTCGTTCTTGGGGGTACAACCAAAAATGGTTTTTTCAAATATTATACGTAACAATTCCTAAAACAATAGCAAACTTCAGAAATGCCTGATAATACCTCAACTGACTACAAGAAAGTTGAAGAAGCAAATGACGTAATCATCTTTATTAAAAATATAACCATGTTTGCAAAAATAAAAAAAATGTACTAAGATCTGCAATCAGTTTATACCTGAACCAAATATCTTTTACGAAGTGACACTACACCGCAACGAGATTTTGTTTAACCGAAGAAATACAGAAAAATTTACTCGCTTAGTCGCGAACTTTACGGCAAGAACGTACATCGTACATGCTTTCACATCACTACGCTGGCAAGCATGTATCAATTTAAATGGCCGCCATGTTAAGTAATAGTACATGAGTAATACAGTCACGTTTGTGTTTTATTAAACTATTCGGGTTATTCGTGACGCTGACGAGACTGGATTAAACATGGCAAAAGGGATATTTTAAAAAAATGACAAAACATTTCGCTTTTATCTTATCTGATATTACTTTAAGAATAACTACGCATTTTTTATAACTTTAGATATATTATTTCTTAAATAATAAATTTTTAGCCTCAACACTTATTACGTAAAATCAGAGTGCTTCTGGCACGATCGGCTGTTTTAGTTTCCGACTCGCTGCAGGGCTCGTAAACTGGGAAGAACCATAGATTTTTTTTATACTAAATGTGCCCAGCAACACATGTAAGTACTTGAAATAATTACGATTGTTGTATAGAAATTACACAAAGACGTGTGTAGAATACGTTTTATTATATTCTACTCTCTACACTTCTGTAATTTAATTAGACTAAATGTTGCAGGTGTTAAAGATCGTATTAAAAGTTTAATTGGCCGACTACAAAACAGTTGCGATTCATTGGCGAGGTTGGTGAAATTAGTTCGTACAAGCGTGAAAGATCGGTGGAGGATGCGAAAGGTTTAGCTGAGTGTATCTTTTGAGTGATAAGAAAGTGGGGTTTTCGTTGAAAAGTGGTGCATTACTGTGCACGTGGTAGTATTGTATTTAATAGTGTACTCACAAACTGATAACAGGTGTGTGTGTAGGTGGTGGTGGTACAGCCGTAGATATATGGTTAGGTATTGTTGGGGATTTATTATTCATACAATTGTTATGTGCTGATATTGTTGTTGTTCTTGGGTCCAAATGATAGTAGTTGATAAAGTTCGTCAAAGCAGCTAGCTGTGTGCCTAGATTCTAAATAGACTGGGTGGACTATTTGAGATACCTCCACCTGGGTAATCAATAATGTGATTTACATGCGAATTAATCAGTGGTCTCAGAAACGTATACCTTGAGGTGGTAAAAAACATTCGTTCATACAGAACACGTAAAACCAAATACTTAAATTCTACACCGTTCCACTAAACATTAACAAGTTATCAGCGATATAGCGTTGCCCTGACTGTAAAGTGGTTTACATTGGCATGAGTGTCGTCTGCCGGTGGCCACGGTTAGCATTATTCGGATCGATTTAAGTGTAGTAGAACCAAAGGTCTTTTGTGTTATAGAACTGAATAATAATTTATAAATATTTAACTATTAAAAAATTAATAGTTTATTAATAAAATAAAACGCTTGGTAATTGTTTCACAATTTGTTAGTTTTTTATTTTCTCGACTCGAGTTTCAACCGTCACGGTTATCGTCAGGAGTTTACAAATACAACAGTTGTATTTGTAAACTCCTGACGATAACCGTGACGGTTGAAACTCGAGTCGAGAAAATAAATACCAACAAATTGTGAAACAATTACCAAGAGTTTTATTTTATTAATAATCTATTAATTGTTTAATAGCTAAATATGTATTAATAATGTTTCACCATGTGCCTACCACACAATCAATTCAAAATATGAATAATAATTTTTAGGAATTTTAGGAAATTATTGCTCGTTATCAAAAAACACCGCAAACCATAAACTAAAATAAACTAGTTAGAAACGCTACGTGATAGGCAAACCAACATAAGTATTTGAAACAGATGTCAAATACAAGATGTAGTTAAGTGATCTAAGGAAAGAAAACGACAATGGAATGATCATGTGGACAGAATGGAAGAAAAAAGGATAGCGAAAAAAACACCACCTGGGAGGTCGACTAAAATATGGATAGAGTTGAGCTCTGCCATCCGTCGAATAAACAGGAGAAATCCTATAAGAAAAAAAGATAGAAATTGAAAAAAGGGGGTGGATTCAATAAGTATGGAGGTTGGTTCTACTGTTACCAAGAACGTTGTAGCCTACATGTCGATTTTTATCATTTTTCCTTAATTGAGTATAAACGCATTAATTTTCAACTGTTATAAATTTACAGAGAATTTTGTAGTGGCGTCACAGAAAAATTAAAATTTTAAGAAAAACTAGGTCTGGTCCTATCTTTATAGTAAAAGTAAAGTCGGTGGCACTACACTCCAATGAGGAGTTTGGCCTGCAATGCGGTGGGTCAGGGCCACCGGACCATCGCTTCCGATACCCAGCCGTCTCGCACTCTTATATGAAGTACGGGGTGGTGTTGTAACCACCACCCCTTAGACGGCTGCCTTATTTCCATCGCCCCTCGAGGGGTTTGGTTCCCAATTTTTAAAAAGCGACTGGGTAGGCCGCCCGCCAGGCATCCAGTCTTCGGGTTTGAACCCAAGACCTTCCGCGTAGCAGCCAAGTGCTCTAACCACTCGGCCAGTCTGGCGCCATCCTATCTGTATAAGCTCACAAAATTTGAAAAATGCGTGGGCTGTTTTTGGAAACAATTTTTTAAGATTCAAAATAGAAATTCTTGTTTTCCACTAAATTCGTTATATTTAAGTGTTTAAAATTTAATTAAAACCAAGTCTGTAGTTTTTAAGTTTTCGTGGGTCACACGCACCCACATACAGACAGTTTTTGTTTAGTTTTCCGTTAAGAAATTTAAAACGACCCCAAATCTTAAACTTACTCCAACACATTCAAGTCGTTTCAAAACTCTCGATGTCGACAAATTTGTGGGTTGTATTGAAACATGAAGTTTTTCTATTTTTAGTTAATTGGAAAATAATCATTTCAGTACTGCAATGGCTAAATTTATTACGTGAATTTGAAAGAGATATTTTTTGTATCAGACACGTATACTTTTTTATCGCTTTCGCTACGAGAAACTTCTTGTAGAATTTGAAGAAACTTCCGCTTTAGTTACTGTCATCGGGATGCGTAATTAGCAAAATCAAAGATTCTCAACAACTGTTCAACATTTAAAAAATCTGTGTAAGTATATTTTCATTTGAAATATTAAAACCGAATGAATCTTCAATGTTTGATGTTACTGTTTAAACAAAACCGCCCTTCCATACAATGTTTTTACAGCTACTTCTTGGTGAAGTAAATCATAAAATTTGCTCGCTGCTGTAGAAGCCTATTTTTCATGTAATTGATAACAAACCCCATGTACTAACTTGCGGCTGTTGAAACGGCCGAGGATTCCACGTAGGTGGAGATGGTTGTTATGCATTTGTGTTAGGTCGGTAATGCCAAAGAGACAAGCTGTACTTATCAGGAAACGGCGATAACCGAAATCCTTGTAATAAACCGTCTCGACCAGCAAGACATTTTCATAAATACTGCCGGCCGATGGTGGCAAGCATGAAACGATTCGTAATACGCAACTGGAGGAAAGAGTCTAGACAGCGTTGAAAGAAATCCTGATACAAGCACCAGGAGAATTCCTGTATGACACTAGGTAGATTTTACGTGAGCAGCTTTTCAATAGTTAACGTGTTTACCACCTGCAACCGTAAAATTTTAAACCAAGATTGCAGTTTTGTCACCAAATTTTGAAAAATCAGCTGAAAATCTACCGTTTGTTGCCTGATTTTGATTTGCAAGTAAAGCGGATATTACCAGAGATGTTTAATTTCCATAACACCCAGAGGGGGGGGGGGGGAGGCAGACGATATTTTACTTTCCACAATGAAACCTGCGCATCAGCACACGTTTTCCATACATGTTGCTCATACATTATTTTTAATGGTTAGCGGGAACTTTATGCAGAGCCTTCGTTAATTACTGATACCCACGTGATCTTTGGTCCGCAGTGACTTAGGGAGTTTTAGATTTAGATGCTAAAGACTCAAAGTGAGGTTATGTATATAAATAAGCAAGCATTGATAAGTTAACAAACAGCTTGGAAATTTTTGGATAAAAGGCTTACCAGCAGTGTAAGTTGGGTTGCCTATATTTTGTGGTCACGTGGGTATCAGTAATTAGTAAAGGCTCTGTACAATACGGTTTTGGAAATATTTTCATTGCGTTTGCTAAATGATGTTCCCTTGCAGATTATACCCATGTGATTCATGCAAGATGGCGCTCTACCAAATTTAATTATTGTAACTCACCGATAAGTCTATCAAACAGTTCCCTAAAAAACGCATAGATCGAAGCAAACACGATGTACGGCCTGCTCGTTCTACAAATTTCATTTTGTGGGGTTATATAAAATTCTTAATTTACCATCTCCTGTAGATAATATTTCGGATGTGCAAGGCAAAGTTTACCATGCTTTGCAAACAATAAAAAGACGTCAGGTATTTTTGAACGTGTGAGACGGTCAATGCTGTGACGTGCTAATGCTTGCATAGAGGCTAATGAAGCACACTTCACAAAAATGAAATAACCTTCGGTATTAGTGTTCTGCAACTTAACATGAATCAAAGCTTCCAACAGATAATAACTAGTTTTAATTACCGTTATTCAATTCTTAATAGCTATGCGGTGTCCAAGTCTAAAAATACGAAAAAGGTTTCTGAGATAAGATTTGCTAATGACTAATTAAAAATTTTCAGGAAAATTCTCAAAACTTCAAGACCGTTCGAATCCTTCAACAACCGAAATTCAAGTGGAAGTAAAATAGCCGAATGCCTTAAACTTTTTAAGTATCCTTGACTTAACCAGAAACTCTAAAACTTTAAATGAAAAGCGAGAAAAACAACACTGAAAATTTCTAAACTGAAAGCAACCAATGTAATAGAAATGTACAAAGCGTCACCTAACTGCCAAGAGTGAAATGATGCTAAAAATTAAACTGTACCAATTGTTTTAAAATAATTGGTTTGTATCTAAATGCATTGACTGTGATATTACAATACACTTGCGCTGTTTCTTTCATTTTTACAGTTTCCAGCATAGAGCGCATGTTCCAAGTAGCACCTTACAAAATTCCGTTTTTTATTATTTTTTGATTTTTTAAATTTCTTCTTTAATTGTTTGTTCTCATAATTGATAGTCCTCTTCATAGCCATGGTCAATATCGATGTTTCTTACGTTTTGGACGCCTTTTGCACTTTATCGTAAGTTAAACGGTCTTATGCTTGGCTCTATTTATAAGTTTTGCCTTCAGGTTTTTTTTTTTCGTTCGTCACAACTTAACTAATCAATTTCTAGAAGAACTCTCCTAGTTACATTGTAACTCGTTCCAGGATTTGATTTTAAAACCGTGTGATTTTCTCCAAAGCTCAATTTACATTTTTTTTATTTCACATATTTATACGGACAAACAGTGATTTCTCAAAACTCAAATTTGTATCAAATCTAGTAAGAGCAAAGTAAGGGTAAAGTTTAAATTTCGGTTTAAATAAGGTTCAAAAAATTTGACGGGTTCTCTGAAATTGTTGCAAACGAACTTTGATTGCTCCAATATTCAAGTTTGCAGCAGGGGGTCAAGTTTGCTTTTAATTAAAATAATTTTTAATTATTTGATGGATTGCCTGGGAATTGTATTCGTTTTATTTACGTATATTTTCTACGTATTGGCAACGCCATTTTAAGATCAATTTACGCGCAACGCTTCTTATCACCCTCTTATTCTAACCTAACACTTTCCACTTAGCTCTTAAAAGATTTTATTCTTCGTTCCTGACACCGCTTTCAATGTTGCACTGACTCTCATGACACCATCTTCTCTTACACTAGTTTTTAGTCTAGAATATCTTCACTTTCTCTGAATTTTCATCATTTAATTCCGCGATTTTACATACAGCACTGTTTCTACCAGTGTTGCTAAATATTAGGACTCAGATCATACTGCTGTTACCTGGTTTTCCAACTTGCTTGGGCGGATAAATTTCAAAGCGACTTTTTGAACTTGTTCCCTTAAAAAAATGTGGTTCTAAAAAAACTGATTTAATGCTGCATATTCGCAAATTATAAATAATAACTACGCAAAAATTTCGAGTGCGTGCGCCTATCTAAATGTGAAGTGGCATATGTTAAATTGTATCGGTAATAAATGTGTTATTTACGAGCAGTTTAATATGTACAAAACAAATTTGTTTCTTGAATGAATTTAGGAGTGGCCTAAAGAAAGTAGATTTCTTTCCAATAGGATCTTTTAAATTGTCCGTGAAATTAGCTACTAAATTTTGCAACATTGGGTATTGCGAAATGGGTTTGGCTATTACATAATTTCTATATCGTGTACGTTGGAACGGCACAAAACAAGATACGAAATGTTATGGTTTTACGTGTCCTTTCTAAAACGGAGCAAACCCATTTGTGTACATAATTTAGAGCAGCCTCATCTGTAACTAGACCGAAAACCCTCCCTGCGGATGTTATTGCCTGAATGCGGCCAGAAGTTTGAACAGCTGTAAAAGGCAGTGCAATTTAAAATTGATGTGTAGTTTTACAGTTCCCAATCTAAGGGTAGAAAAACCTTTCATGTTTCTGATATTATTAAATGTGAAAACCTATCATAATTGAAATGTTTCAGAAAATCCGTCATTAGCTGAAGCTACGATTTTAAATGTTTTGCCCTAAACCTGCAAATGACAGGTTTCAAAAAAGCTTCGAATTCGCGATTTTAAAGAGAAAGTTTTAGACAGCGCCGATATGTATAGTGAATATGACCTGCTGCTTTTGTTTATACAAAGTGTCCCGCAATGGGGTGTCCATAAATCAAATGCGTTTTTTGGACCCAATTAGAATAGAAAGGGCCTAATTTACAAATGTCCGCAAATGTACTCTTTTCGATATACAGCCCTCTAAAAATGGTGGATACATATCAACACCTTATTGTCTCTACCATTATAATGCACAAAAACATACCTACATAGAGTTACCTCTGTTATGTATTTATGTACGTTAAAAGTTGAGAATTTCTAAGTGTTTAAAAAAATTTGCTAAGATATACCTCGAACACCCACCATATCTTCGTCCCTAGGCGATGGATTTGAACGAAAATGTCCGTTTATCATTTTCTAGTCAAACATATTTACAAAAGTGAATCAAATATTTTGATTTATGGCGGGAATTTAAATTAATTGGCGATATAAGTTCTAAGCTTTCGCGACCGTTGTCAATGACCTGGAGTGCAGGACAGTAGCAGTACCGATAAAGTGGCTCCAACCTGGCAGCCAAGATGCCATTAATGCGTGATTTACATCTACTAGGTTCAGAGGTATCTCAAATAAAGTGCGTTTTTGGTCATATAATTAAACCTCATTAACAAATTGTATGCCTTCGACCATAATAGATCATCACCAAATGATATTTAAAATATACTAAGAAACTTAAGCTTATCGCTTCGTTTGCAGCTAATCAGCGTCGAGTGGGAACAGGTCTTGCACAAAGGAGACATACTTTTCGTTAATCCCATGGACACACCGTTTATTTCCCACGCCTTTCTTTCTCGCCTTCTTGCTCCCTCGCTTGCTTTGTGCTGTTGATGTACGTTAGTGAAAAACATGTCACGTAATAAATGTCACCCGAGAAATATATCACCGGAAAAAATGTCACCTGATATATATGTTACGGAGAAAAAGTCACCTGAAATAAATGTCTCGAAATAAATGTCACCAAAAAAATTGTCACCTAGAATGAAGTCATCTGAAGTAAATGTTTGGAAATAAAGGTCACAAAAAAAAATTTCACGGAATAAATGTCACTGGGTAAATGTCCCCAAAAAATATGTCATCTGAAATAAACGTCTCGGAATAAACGTCACCGAAAAATGTCAAAATAAATGTCACCGAAAGAAATATCACAGAATAAATGTCACCGGAGAAAATGTCACAAAAAAAATCACCGGAAAAAATGTCATTAGGTAAATGTCGCTAGAAAAAAGTCACAGAATAAAGTGTCACCGGAATAAATGTAACCGAAGAAAATGTCACCTGCCACAAATGTCTCGGAATAAATGTCACCGGGAAAAACGTTGCAAAATAAATGTCACTAGATTAATGTTCCTGAAAAAAATCACAGAATAAAATGTCACCGGAATAAATGTCACCAAAGAAAACGTCACCTGACATAAATGTCTCGGAATAAATGTCACCAAACCAAATGTCACAGTATGAATGCCATCGGATAAAATTTAACGAAATAAATGTTACCGGAAGAAATGTCACAGAATAAATGTCACCGGAAAAAATGTTACAAAATAAATGTCGCCGGAAAAAATGTTACTAGATAAATGTCGCTAGGAGAAAAGGTCACAGATTAAAATATCACTGTAATAAATGTTACCGAAAAAACATCAGAGAATAAATGTCAGCGTAAATGTGACGGAGTAAATGTCATGTGAAAAAATGTTACGTGAAATAAATGTCTAGGAATAAATGTCACCGCAATAAACTCATCTGAAGTAAATGTCTGACAATAAATGTAACCGAAAAAATGTAACAGAATAAATGTATCCGGAAAAAATGTCACGGAATAAATGTCACTGAAAAAAAAATTACTAAATAAATGTCACCGGAAAACATGTCACTACATAAATGTCGCTGGAAAAGTTGACAGAATAAAATGAAACCGGTATAAATGTCAACGAAGAAAATGTGACCCGACACAAATGCCTGACAATAAATGTGACCGGAAAAGGGTCACAGAATAAACGTCAGCAGAATAAATGTCACCGGGAAAAATGTTACAAATTAAATATCACCGGAAAAAATGTTACTAGATAAATGTCGCTGGAAAAAGTCACAAAATAAAATGTCACCGGAATAAATGTCATCGGAAAAAGTCAGGGAATAATGGCACCGGAAATGTGACGGAGAAAATGTCATATGAAAAACCATTACGTGAATTAAATGTTTGGAATAAATGTCATTGGAAAAAATGTAACAAAATAAATGGCATTGGAATAAAGTCATCTGAAGTAAAAGTCTTAAAATAATAGTCACCGGAAAAAATGTCACGTAATAAATATCACCTGGATTAAAAGTCACGCCATATGTCTCGCCGGAAAAATCGTTACCTTGAAAACCATCGCAAAAAATGACACCTGGAATAACAGTCACAGGGTAACTGTCACCGGAAAATATGTCATCTGAAAGAAATGTATCGGAATAAATGATAGAATAACTTTCATCAGAAAATATATCACAGATTGAATTTCTCAAACAAAATGTCACTATAAATGTCACAGTGTGATGTCGGCGAAAAAATGGAATAAAGTAAATAACACCAAAAAAGGCACAGAGTCAGGAATCAATGTCACCGGAATAAATGTGACCGGAAAAAAATGTTACCGAATTAATGTCACCGGAATAAATGTCACCGGAAAAATGTCACGGAATAAATGTCATATGAAAAATTGTAACATGAAACAAATGTTTCGGAATAAATATCATCACAAAAAATGTCACCGGAAAAAAGTTATCTGAAATAAATGCCACAGAAAAAATGTCACCGGAATAAATGTCCTCAAAGAAAATGTTACGGAATAATTGTTACTGGAAAAATATCACGGAATAAATGTAATCTGAAAAAAGTCACATGAAATAAATTATTTCAACCATAAAGGTAATCTCGATGACTTCGTAGATGTCAGTAAATCAGCAAAATTCAATAAAAAAATCTGTCGGGCAAGCGCATTTATGATAATTTTTTAAATTTTTAAACTCTCGAAAACATTTCGTATATGTTAGTAAATTTTGATTACTATGAAATTTATCATAAAATCATAAGTTTTAGGTTTTGAAAATTTTAAAATTTTTGAAAATATTTAGTAATTAAAAATTTAATTTTTTGAAAATTTCGAAAATTCTTGGAAATGCAGAAAAATTTTAAAATTTCGACAATTGCGGGAAAATTTTAAAAACTTGAAAATTGTAAAAAAATTTGAAAATTTTAAAAATTTCGAAAAACTTGGAATTTTAAATTGCGGAAAATTAAAACCGTTTGAGTTGAAAATGTTTCTAATTTTGATAATTATAAAAAATTATAAAAAACCTGAAATTCTTCTGAAATTTTTGGAAAATTTTTTGTGAACTTTTGAAAATTTTTAAAAATTTTGATATCAAGAAAATTTTTTGAAAATTTAGGTATTTTCTGATTTTAGTTTTTGTTAATTGTAAACAATATATAGTTGTTGAAATTTAAAACCTATTACATTATTTTGTTATATTCGTTTCATTTTGGCGATTATTCAATTTAACTGTTCAGGTAAACGACCTAAAGGAAACCTCCCAGAGGTGCTTTCTCAATGAAAGATTGTTTGTCTAACATGTTCATACTGATTTTTAAACCGAAATTCGTACGTGTTTTAGTTTTATGATATTTTGTGTTTTCTAGTTGCAGCTAATGTTTCTGCCTTGAAATCTCAAAACTGATTTCATATTTGGTGATTTTCAATGATTACTCAGTTAATCTGTTCAGGTAAATGACCAAAAGGAAACCTCCCAGAGGTGTTTTCTCAATAGAAAGTTGTTTTTGCAATCACTTGATTAATCTGCTCAGGTAAACGACCAAAAGTAAAACTTTCAGTGATGTTTTCACAACGGAAATTTGTTCCTATTTTGTAAAAAAAAATTGATGGCGAGAGCAATAGGAGGGGGGAGTCATCGCGTTTACGCATATCGTCTGTTTGATATGCTTAAAATATGAATTTAAAGTTCTCTTCTCACCCCTTCCCCTCTTCTTCGTTTTTTGGCGGACCAACCTCATTTTTTGCAGTGTCATCCTGTTGCAATTACCAATTTTTTGAGCAAATGTGGTTTTCTGGCGTCTGTACTGTAAAGTGTATACAGACACACAGACAGACACCTCTGCAGCGTCCGCTTTATCGGTCTTCCAAGGCCCTAAAACCTGATTAGTCAAAATCTTTAGGTTAAAAATGTTTGCCTTTCTTTTAGGTATAACTCGTATATCGGTCAGTGAGCCTAAAGCAATAAAATTCGCTAAATGATCGCATTTGCTCCAATTCCTACACGACGATCACGATACTTTCCTCTATAGCTATACTTCGTATAGCAAAGAAGGTAAAAATAAAAAAAATGTGTTGCGTTAATGGCTTCAGACAATCGAATAAATAAAATTTCCGATTCCGTATGCCATTATGTTTATGGAAAGCACTTCAAAAATACCTATGCCAGACAAATCAACCCCAAAGAACAAATACTTACTTAACTAGCTGAAAATATTTTGGTATTTCTCAAAGCTTTACTAACGCGAAATGTTTTCTACTACACGTGATAAAAAAAATGAAGTAGCGCCATTAGGTCGGTAATATACAGCAAATATTTTTCGAGAATGTTTCAGGTTCATTAAATCCCCAAAGTGCATTTCCGTAGAAATTATTATTTTTTTGCTACAACCACAACTATTTTATCTGCCATTAAATGGTAATAGGCAGCAAATGCGTTTAATATTAAATGTGTGACATTTAATGTTTTGCTACAAAGATGGATTAACATTTAACAACGAAAACAGCTTTCATGTTTCTGAA
The DNA here is from genome assembly GCA_958336395.1 of Ctenicera cuprea. Taxonomy (NCBI): domain Eukaryota; kingdom Metazoa; phylum Arthropoda; class Insecta; order Coleoptera; family Elateridae; genus Ctenicera; species Ctenicera cuprea. Next base: position 49,195,108 of record OY284491.1, on the reverse strand, counting down.
AGGAAGTTATAAAGTTCACTCTCATTGCACACATTCAGGGACTATAATAGAAAATGGTCCATTAAAAGTGGCGATAGAAAGCAATTGAGAAGTGCTCGGCTCATCATTGAGGCTGAGTTTCCGATTATAAGGCCCTTGGTAGACGTACTAAATGTTGCACACTGTATAAATACAGTTTTAACCATTTGCGTAAACATTTCTATTGTAACTTCACATTTTCAGCATAATAACTAACTGGCTCATTTATTTTAGAACAATTGAATATGGTTGTCGCTTTAACCATTCAAATTAATTTAAGAAAAAAAGTATGCACTGTTTTAGTTACACCGCTGTAAAGTATTCAACGTTTACGGATTGAACAGATACTAAAACTTGCAGAAAATCTGCCAACTGCTTGCCGTTTGACTTTTCACCAAAGGGTTTAATTTTCTGATTTAATTATCGATAAGCATTAATTTAATTAAGTTGTTTCTCATATTTATCAGCAATCCTTACTGTCTGAAGTTCTGTAGTACACTCTAGAGGTTTGAGTAGTGTGCATAAATTAATATACACTGTGTCCATAAAGTAACCCCCCTCCAACTAACTTTTGAACGACTTAATATATTTTTACAAAATTTGGTGTGCTGTAATGGGAAATTAAATACTCTTTTTCAGACCAAATTAAAATTTTGTATCATCCAAAATGGCGACTGGGCGCCATTTTGAAATTTGTTTTTAAATAGAAAGGGGGGTCAACTGACACCTCATTTGAAAGGTCTTTTAATTTTGCGTCTGATCCTAGAGTTTCAAAGGAAAATATTCAGCTATAGCAATTTCTGACTTTCTCAACGGACATTTTCTTGGAAGATGTATTGCTAGGCAGGGCCTGTAGAATAGCCGGCTTGCTCCCCAGATTTAACCCCCTTAGATTTTTTTCTATGGGGATATCTGAAATCGAAAGTGTACAGAACCGGTCCAGAAACAGTTGAAGAACTGGAGCAACGCATTACAGAAGTTTGCAGAAATATCACTCCAGAAACTTATGAAAATGTAAGGCAGGAATTTTACAACCGACTTTTTATGTGCCAAGAAGTGAATGGTGAACATTTCGAACACTTAATTTAATTAATTTAAGCTTTAATTCTTAGTTTTATTAAATAGACTTCTTTATCTTCAAACATTGTCATTTTGTTATGGCTGAATATTTTTCTTTGAAACTTTAGGATCAGACGCAGAACTAAAATACCTTTAAAATGAGGTGTCACTCGACTCCCCTTTCCAATTAAAAAAAAAATTCAAAATGGCGCCAAGTCGCCATTTTGGATGATACAAAATTGTAATATGGTCTGAAAAATAGTATTTAATTTCCCATTACAGCACACCAATTTTTGTAGAAAAATATGAAGTCGTTCAAAAGTTAGTTAGGGGGGGTTACTTTATGGACACAGTGTATTATATAGGAAAACGATGTCGGGAAACCGCTACGGGACCCTCCTCGCATTTTAAAAGTTTTTTGAAAATGAATAATATATTTTAAAAATTTTGAAAATTTGATGAAGATTTGGAATATTTTTAAATTTCTCGATAAATTTCACGTATATTTTATTTATATTGGATGTTTTTCGAAATTTAACAATTATGCATTTTTTAAAATATTTATAAAATTTCGATTAGTATAAACTTTTTAAACAATTTTAAAATCAAAAAAAAGTGTTGCAAATTTTTTAAAATATAAAAAGACTTTTGGACATTATGATTATATTTTAAAATGTAAAATGTTTAAAAATTTTGATAAACCTTAGATATACATATAGAAAATTTTTTAAAATTTGAAAATTTTTGAAATTTTTAAAATCAAAAATTTTTTTAAATTTTGACAACTTTTAGAAAATTTAATAATTTTGAAAGTTTTTTAATAATATTTAAAAATAAAACAAATTGTGAAATTAATGTAACATTTAAAAAAATTATTGAAAATTTAAAAAAAAGTTTTATGAAGTTTTGTAATTTCAAGTTTCTACAAATTCAAACAAATTTAAGATTTCCAAAAACTTCAAGAATATTCGGCATACAATGTAATTTTTAAAAATTATAAACATTTTCTAAAGTTTTCAAAATTTTACAACTATTAACACTTTAAAAGATTTTCTAAAATACACGTGTTCAAAATTTTTGACAGTTATGAAAGTTCTCAACTTTTAAAATTAAAAAAAAATTAAAAACTTACATTTTTAGAAATTTAAAATTTTTGAAAATTTTTACTTTACGAAAATTTTTTACATTTATGAAAATATACAAAAAATTTGGAAAATTTTTAACATCAAATTTTCAAAAATATTTAATTATTACAAAATTACAAAACTTTTTTTAAATTATTTAAAAAGCAAAATTCTGAATTTAACCAAAAGTTGGCAAAATTTTCGAACTTATCGATTTCAAATTCGAGCCCCACCATGGGGATCTCGCTTATTTGAAGAGATAGAGAGTTGGTTAAATTGAGGCAAAGTTGCCAAATTTTATGCCTAACAATCTGTAAAGAAATTTAAAGTAGCCACTCTGGTTTTTCAGATATCTGAAAAAAACTGAAATTTTGGATTTTTTATTTTTGACTATAACGCATTTATCATTTATGCACATACATATTTCTAGTTAACGCATTATTAGAACACTTTTTCATGCTGAATTTAAATTGTTTATCAGATTTGGTGTAACTGTTACCATTGTTCATTTTTGACTGTCAACTTTTTTTCTTCTTATGGTTGGTATTTAAAATTTTTTTATATTTGGATAGAGTTTTTAATTCTGATTTCAACGATGTGTCACACTTTGCATTTTGTTTAAGTTTTGAGCATTTTATTACAAAAATTAAAAATTTCATAAGAATGCCATGGAAGGACCACGTCATTTAATTTATTTTGAGAAAATTCTAGTAGGCTATGAACTGATGGAAGTAAAACAAAACACTTCTCACATTAAGTATGCGAAAATTTCAGGAAACTTTGTTTTCTGCGTAGGCAGCAGGTTAGGTTATTTTTTACAAAAACAAATGAATGACACAGTTACTAACACGCATATTAGAGTGTTCATTTTAGACGAGCTTCTGAGCATGTTTTACAAAGGTTTAAAATGTTTTGAACATTCATTTAATAATTGTTCGTATTAGTGTAGTGTAGTGTTATCTGTTGTGTTTATTTAACCTGTTATTCAAATTTGTTATGTCAGTTGCAAACATAGAAAGTGCAAGTGGAATTTTTAGTAATATGTGTATGTTAGTAACTGTGTCATTCATTTGTTTTTGTAAAAAATAACCTAACCTGCTGCCTACGCTCAAAACAAAGGTTCCTGAAATTTTCGCATACTTAATGTATCTAAAAGTAAAAGTAAATAAGAGAAATGTTTTGTTTTACTTCCATCAGTTCATAGCCTACTAGAATTTTCTCAAAATAAATTAAATGACGTGGTCTTTCCATGGCACTCTTATGAAAATTTTATTTTTTGTAATAAAATGCTCAAAACTTAAACCAAATGCAAAGTGTTACACATCGTTGATATCAGAATTAGAAACTCTATCCAAATATGAAAAAATTTTAAATACCAACCATAACAAAAAAAAAGTTGACAGTCGAAAATGAACAATGGTAACAGTTACACCAAATCTGATAAACAATTCAAATTCAGCATAAAAAAGTGTTCTAATAATGCGTTAACTAGAAATATGTAGCATAAATGATAAATGCGTTATAGTCAAAAATAAAAAATCCAAAATTTCAGTTTTTTTCAGATATCTGAAAAACCAGAGTGGCTACTTTAAATTTCTTTACAGATTATTGTTAGGCATAAAATTTGGCAACTTTTCCTCAATTCAACTAACTCTCTATCTCTTCAAATAAGCGAGATCTCCATGGTGGGGCTCGAATTTGAAACAGCCTGTATTTGAAAATTATAAAAATTTTGAAAATTTTCAAAATCTTTTATAAACTTTTTATTTTAGTTTTGAAAATTTGTATAATTTCCGAAATAATAATTGTTTAAAAAATTTAGAATTTTGATGTTTTTCGAAATTTTTAAAATAGTTGAATATCAGAAAAAAATTAAAACTGTTTTGAAAGTTTTTCAATTTCTTTTGTTTTTGGTACTCATTAACTGTAAATATTATTTATTCGTTGAAATTTAAAATCGATTTCAATTTGGTCGTTCTCTTGGCGATTATCCAAATAAACGACCAAAAGGAAACTTCCCGGAGGTTCCTATTATCGTTTAACAACAAAATCCGTTAAAAGGGGGGTCACTGCGCGGTGGTATATGTGTAGAATACGAATTTAAAGTTTTTTTTCTGAGCGCATCTGTTTTGAAATAGACACCCCTCCCCTCCCCCTTTATCTTAAAGCAGTAAAGTGGTTTTATGATATTTTGTGTTTTCTAGTTACAACTAATGTTTATCCCTTGAAATCACAAAATCGAATTCATAATTTGGTGATAAGCCGTCTCAATTAAACTGTTTAAGTAAAAGACCAAAAGGATACCTTTCCGTGGAATTTTTTAATGTAAAGTTGTTCCTATTGCCATTTAACATGCTTATTTTGAAAATAATAATAATTATTTAAAAATAAATCGTTGGGAGGGGGCAGTGGCGGCTGATAAGGTAATCGCGTTTGCACAGATCGGCCTTTCGACATGTGTAGAATACTAATCTAAAGTTCTTTTCCGAGCGTTTCTATATTGAAGTAAAGCGAACCTCCCTCTCTCCCATTTTTTAATGCAGTCGCCCGCTTTTATAATATTTTGAGTTTTCTAGTCGCAACTAATGTTAATCATTCAGATTTCAAAATCGATTTTTCACATCTTATAGAGCTATGCTTTGAGTATTATTTTGGCGGTCACTCAATTAAACTGTTCAGGTAAACCACTAAAAGTAAACCTCTCAGTGATGTTTTCTCAATGGAAACTAGCTGTTATTGTCATTTAACATGCTCATACCGATTTTGAAGCTGAAATTCGCAAAGTTAAAAAAAACAAAACATCGATGGTTGGGAGCAGTGGGGGGTGATAGGGAGATCGCGTTTGTGTAGATCGGCTATTCGAAATGTGTAGAAACTAATCTAAACTTTTCTTCCGGGCACGTCTATTTTTAAATAGAGCACTCTTTCCGGCGGACCGACCTCATATTCTTGCGGTGTCATCCTATTGCAATTAATTATCAATCTTTGAGCCAAACCTAGTTTTTCTGCGTTAAGGCTTCTGAACTATAATGTGTATACAGACACACAGACAGACACACAGACGGATATCCAAACGCTGCAGCGTCCGCTTTATCGGTCTTCCAAGGCCCTATAACCTACTCATTAGTCAAAATGTTTAACATAAAAGTACCTTCTTTTTAGGCATAATTAATATATCAGCCAATAAGCCTAAAACAAAAAAAAAACTTTGCCGAATGAACGCAGTTGCTCCAAACCCAACCTGACGAGCACAATACTTTTCTCTATAAATATACTTCGTATAGCAAGAAAGGTAAAAAGCAGAAAACTACTTGAAATACTAAGAACATTCTGCAATGGACAAAAGTTGAAACCCTTTATATGTGGATTTGAGCTTCAAAGCTGGCAAGGTATGTGTATCTCTGAATGTATCGAAGATACAGAAAATGTACGGCAACAGATAAAAATAAACTTCTTTTCGCCTATTTAACTTGCTGAAGTAGACATGAAAATAATATTTTGCTGCGGTTTTTTAAGCCACATATGGATAGAATTCGTTTTCGCGTCGATGATCAGAAATCAGACAAACAGTTGTTGACGGAGTCGAATACGTCAGTCGTGAGAACAAAAATGTTTTATTTCGCTTAACTATGTTTCTATATATCAAAATTACTAAAATTTAATTTAAAAAATTTAAATAAAGTACATTTTGTATTTGGAGTTTTTAGCTTCCTTATTAAGTAATTAGCACCTACTGCGTAACTAAGCATAAAAATAAGGCGAAGCATTGAGCTTCGACTTTCTCATACTTTAGACACTGTTACTTACCGTATCACCAATTTATATTTGTAAACTATTGTATCGGCGGCACTTCAAAGCGAGTGCAGATCGCAGAGCGCACTAGTAAACAGAGGTATGCCTGGGGCATTAGTCGCTTGGGTCAGTACACCTAGTTTACAAGAGCATTTTTTCTTTTTTTGAAGTGAAACTTCTTTGGTGGCGAATGTAACATGAAAGAGCATTGTCACGGACGTGCCGCCATCTTTCCGTGGTAAGCTTCTAGATTCTATCATTTGTGCATCAGTAATTTAGTATTGAATTGGTCACGATTTCTCAAAGGGTATAAGTAAATGTTGATGATTTTCACAGTTTTCCAGATATAATCCTATAGGTAGCCCTTTTGACTCGAGAGGCTGTTTTAACTTTTCGTTTAAATAAGTAAAAAGAAAATGAAGAAGAAACACTCGAACTGTGGAATAACAACACTTAATAAATACAGCACCTTTCTACAAAAGTAACTAAATACCAGATACGTATTTCTACAGCAAGGCTATCATCATATGATATGATGATAGCGTCGCTCAACACAAAAAGCTGCAGGAAAAGACCCGAACGGAAGCAAAAATAGATCACGGCGATACTAAAACTCGCTAGATGGAATGTTGGAGACATTAGCGTCAACGAATTAGAACTAGCAAAAATATTGGAAACAAGAAAGATAAACATAGCAGTAATATCAGAAGTCAAAAAGAAAAATGGAGGGTTCAATAATGTTGGAAATTATGCTATGTTTCACAGCGGAGTGCCCGGAAACCTCTAGAGCAAGCAAAGGAGTAGCACCCTATATCGATACAGAATGGGAATCCACAATAAAAAATTACGAATATGTAGATGAAAGAATAATAACCATTACATTCAAACAAGGCAGAGGTAAGCTCACAGTAACGCACCAGAAAAGGATAAAAAAAGAGAGCCGTAGGTTATACGAACAGCTATGGAAAGTCTTAGACCGTCACGACAAAGAGCACATTATATTAGCCGGTGATTTAAATGCCACGTTAGGCAAAACACCAATTTTAGGGCCGATAAGAACTTTTGGGAAAGAAGTAATAAAAGACGATGGTATGCTACTCAGATAATTCGTCTTATTCAACGAAATAAAAATCACGAATACATTCTACCGCACAGAAAAAGGACATAGACATCAATAATTGATCACATATAAAGTACAACCACGCGGAAAAGACCACCGGGCAGACCTCGTCAACGGCTGCTAGACAGTGTAAAACAAGATATGAAAAAACTAGGGGTAGAAAACTGGGAAAAATAGCTGGAAATACAGTAGCATGGAAAAGCATCGCCATGGAGGTCGAAGCTTTCCAAGAGTTGTACAGTAATCTGAAGTAAGTAAGAAATAAGTAAGTAATTGATTACATAATAATCAACAATAAGTTAGCTAAACAAATAAAAACACACATGTATTTAGAAACCACGAAATATTCTCAGATCAGTTTCTAGTAGTTCCCTAAATATAACTACACCCGAAATGGAAGAAAACATCTAAAATTCCAAAATGTAAAAACTTGAGAACAGGTTTTCAAAGTACACTTATTTGAAGATGAAAGTATAAAGTACTTAACCAAACAAGATCAAACAACATACTAGAACAGTGACAACAAACAACATAAAGGCAGAATGGAAAAATATAAAAGAAGCAAATAAAACGGCAGCACCGAAATCTTTGGGAACCAAAAAAAGACATAGGAAAAAAGGTGGTATGAAAATATAGTCAGAAGATAGAGAAGACGCAATACAAAATAAACAAGAAGAATATCGCAGAGTTCATCAAGTATCATGGGGTGGATTCAACAGTCATATAGAACACGACCTACACGGGCTACAAGTAATGGCATATAAAGTAATAAAAATTATGAGAAAAAGTGAAAAAGGAACCATACAAATAGATACCATAGACAATAACCTTTGGATAGAACATTATAAAAATCTTTGGTATAACAGAAACACATCAAAGGAAAAATACACACAGAGTGATAGATAACATAGGTTTAGACAACATAGCTATGCAAGAATTATTAGAAGTACTCAAAGGCTGCCAAAAATAGAAACGCTATTGGACTAGATGGCCTCAGCATGAAATTATTTAAAAATAGAAGAACATCGTTACATTTGAAAATGCTGTATATCTTTAATATGTGTTGGAAGAATAAATATGCCTCACAAGAATGGTTACGAGCAAAAGTTATTTCGATATACAACAAAGGACATAAAAATATCACAGTAAATTACCTAGAAATAAGTAAACCAGGCGCAGCTTACAAACTCTTATGCAAAACTTTTACACGAAAGACTTAAAAAAATTGGGATTTAGAAAAGAAGAAGCTGTATGAATGCTATCTTTACCATCAAACAAGTTATAGAGAAGCGACGAAAGTTTAACCCGCTTTTATAGATTTTAAAAAAGCCTTCGACATCTTAGATCGAAAAAAGCTATAATAAATAATGAAACAAATAGGATTATAAAAACAAAATTATACTAGAAAGGAAAAACGAAAATACTTGAAGTACCCACTAACAAGAAAGTAAGACAGGGTTGTGTATCTCTCCGACTTTTTTCAATATATATATATTGATGAGGTCATCAGGAGATAGAAACAAAACATTAATACAAGAATACAACAAAACCCAAAAATTGGCTTAAGTTCAATTCTTTGCGTTGATGTTATGGTAGTAATCCGGAATGTGGAAGATAATCTTCAGAAGGCCATATTCAATCTGAACAACATATGCAAACAGTATTAACTAAATATATCCGCTAAGAAAACCACAACAATAGCTTTCTGGGACAAACACAAAATAAGAACTAAAATTGTAAAAGAAATCAAAATAATCGAACAAGTATCAAAACATAATTAAGTAAATACAAGACTGTGGCAGTTTCAACTATCCTGTACGGCAGCGAAGCATAAGTCCTCTCCAAGAAACAAAAATTAAACATATAATCGGCAGAAATGAAATGACGAGAATAATACAATGGAGCCCGAGAACGGGAAAACGAAATAGAGGAAGACCGCTATTAAAATAGACTGATGATATCAAAAGAACGGCAGATTACAACTGGCTACAAAAAGCGCAAGACGGAGACCAATGAAAAATTATTGGAGAGGCCGACATCCTACAAAAGATGAAAAGAAAAAAAAACCCATGGCAGAAGATCGATAGGATCTTCTTCTTATAGTGCCATACCCTATTCAGAGCGCTGGTTACTTCTCTCCTATGTCTGTGTTTGGTGCGCGGCGATAGATAATTTGCACAGACAAACATAGGGAACCTACAGTTTACCGTGGGCTCCGACCCACGGGTAGTGCATGCACTTCTACTCCAGAGAGGGTTTCCTTGGAAAAAATCCACCTCGTTGGCTTCCCATTGCTTTGCGAGGGAGAACGACCGGACCGGTAGTCGAACCCGGATCCGCTACATTGGTAGCTCGCGCGCTTACCATCGAGCTACGGCCGCTCTTGAGCGGCCAATGGCCTGTTTAAACCCCGCAACTTGTGCTGGTGCTGGGAGCCGTCTTTGTACGTATACCGGGTAGGAGCTGGCTTTACCCGTCGAAAGGGGAAGAAATTCCACGAAATGGTTTACAATTGTAAAAAATGTTAGTATGACAACCGGAACCAACGGCTTAACGTGCCCTCCAAAGCACGGTTGGTTGCAGATATACCCCTACATTGGTCAACCATCCGAGTGGGGACCAGAGCGGACAGTGCTTAAATTTGAATACCGCGTGACCGACATCTGCAGTTCTCCGCCATGCAACCAACGTATAATATCTGTAAGCTTTTAAATCAAAAGCATCTGCTGTAGGCTCGCCCATTCTTTGTGATTGTATTTTGTTTACAAATTCTTTAGCTGTTTTGTATTTTGTTTGCGAAAACATTATCCTCAATTCGTGACATTCACTTTAACTTAGCAAAATATCTATCACGAAAGTCAAATGTTAATTAAGGATAGCAATTAATCACCACCTTAGAACGCTTTACTTTTACTTTGTTTTCAGTTGGCTCTCACCGCGAAGCGCCGAATAATAATATCGTTCCGCAAAGTAAATTAAAAATACTTGAGAAGTTTTAAACGCGATCTAGTTGAAGCTCGTAATTAAAAAGTTGGAATAAATTCAATACTTTACATTAACAAACGCTCCCGTTATTTGAATACCTTAGCAATGCAAATAGTTTTCAAGACTGTTTCATAAAAAAAAGTAAAAACAAATAATATGTCTAATTGCAATTCAATAAAATTTGGCTATTTAAAGCAACTTAAATTCTGGTTTTATAACATTTCTAGAAGGTGAACTAAGTATCAGGATTTGTGTGCTCCGACACAACACATTTGTAAAATAAAACAGTCCACACGTCTAAATAACAATTATTATTGTCTTAACTTTGACTTGCTCGAGTCGCTTAGAATATCTGTCACCTCAACAAGATTTGCTTTTTTTCATTCTCGTTTATCTTTTCACGCCCCTCAAATTAAATATCGTTTTACTTGACATTTATTTGAGAAAACAACGTATATGTAGGTAAATTCAAAACAAAAGAAGGAAAAGTAAATTCTAAATATATTGAATTTCAGTGTTTTTATAAAAAAACCTGTTTCAGAAAAACAGTCCACGTTTCTCTCTTTTTTTATGATAAAACATAATAATCGCGCAAGTTGTAAAGCATATCGTTGCCATTTTTCGCTTTTTTATTGTAGTAATTAAAATTTAAAGATTGATATATGTCGGTAATTATACTGTGCTACACCCATAAACATTTATTAACATAATCTAATAGATAATGCTATCGCTGGCATTATCAGAGACGGCGAAAACCCCACCAGCATGCAGCTCTGGATGTCCGCGCTACGAATTGAAAATTTTAGTGATACGTGTAAGGCGCCAACAGGGTTCGAAGTGCACGCTACGAATTTCTTGAAGAAATAAGAACTCCAGCCCCTTTGGTCGCGCTCCCATCTAATCAGCACTGCAAAGGGCGTGGTCTGACGCAACTACAAATTAAGCTGCGCAAAAGAAATAAAAGACGCTTTCTTTCCTTTTCTCCTTCGCTCTGCACCACAACCACAATCCATCCCGTGCTGTTTTGACATTTCAAATAAAATAAAAATACTACAACCAAAAGTGCAAGGAAAAACTAGTAGAAGTGACAGCGCGAGGCAAGGATAAAAGAAAAACCATCGCAGAAGTAAAAATACTGGCAGAGGGTAGAAAGGGATGGACCAGTAACCCAGCGCCGTGAGACATAATTGGGTGTTAAAGAAAGGAAAAGAAAATTTGGCGATAATCACATTGTGTTACATCCACAAACATTTATTGACATGATTTAATAGATAACGCCCGCGATACGCCTGCCATTCCACCAGCAAACAACTTTGGATATCCGCGCTACGACTTGTAAAATTTAGTGAAACGTCAACAGGGCTCGAAGTGCACGTTGGTTGCGCTCCCATCCAATCAGCTCTGAGAAGGGCATGGTCCGACACAACTACAAATTGAACTGCGCAAAGGAAACCATTCCTTTTTTTTCTTCTTCTCTCTGCACCACAACCACGGTCTTTCTCGACATTCTATAACAATTAGGCATAAGGGAAAAATTGAAAAATTTGCCTTGACGATTACAAAAGCAGAAGAGAATTAAAATTGACAACTCTTCTTTGTTTAAATGCTATTTATTTTAGCAAAACGAAAGGTTTTGGTTGACAGTGTAAACTGAAATTTAACGAAAATTAAGAAACTTTTACTGTCTGCTCATAAAGCTTATGTCACTGTCATTACCTAAGTGAGTGTTTTGTTTTCCAAAGAAGACTTGATAAAAATAACAAAATATTATGCATTATGGCTATCCATGGCACACTTGACAAAAGTAAATAAATTATTATCCAGTATTTTCCTTAGTAATATTTAATTTATGTTCTTATTAGTAGGTTATTTTGGACAGTTCTGGATCCACCCCCCACTCCTGGCCTTGAGTTCAAGGTCAAGGACACCCCCACTCCTACCCCCACCCCTGGCCTTGAGTTCAAGGTCAATGTCAAAAAAATTTTTCGGCCTGCGGCCGGCTTGTCCTGCGGACGGCTGAGATTTGCGCCCCGTCTGGACTGGTGCATCCCCCCACTCCTGACCTTGAGTTCATGTTCAAGGTCACGGTCCAAAAAAATTTTTTCGCCTGCGGCGGGCTTGTCCTGCGGACGGCTTGTCCTGCGGACAACAACGCTTATAGTTGGAGTCCTATCTGAAGAAGTGCTCGTAGCATAACCTCACTAGCCCCTTCTAATCTCAAGACCATTCTCCTCCTTTACCCGACGGCCACGCCGTCCACCAGCTTAGTCGCTCCAAAAGAAAACACCAAATAGATTTCAAATATATTTATTAATTAAATATACATAATGATCACTAGGGTAGGTTATTGTAATTAATTGACCAATATATAAAGAAATATATAATACACATAGATAAACTAAGTAATAAAATAGTTCCGACAATTATTGTAGAAATACAACAATAGTGATTGCCATTAATAGCAACTTTTTGTATGCTAGGCTTTTTATTGTTCGTCACGATAGTTTGCCAATTTGTACTTATCGTGTATTTAGGAAAATTAAATTTAATCTTGAATGTTACGAAACCATTTTCCGTTAAGTTCTTGACAGACGATTTGAAGACTGGAATGTCAGCCCAGGTATCAATATCCATTTTGTTCCAAATCACGCTGTTATTACCATCACGATCGTATGCAATAGATGCCGAAGCGCAATTCGATGGTTGCAGCACATACAGATGACCATCGTAGACAGCTGCTAAGGCTGCTAATAATTTTATAGGTATCATGTTGACCCGCACACAAACAAAGACTGAATGAGTATATTACATAAATGGCACTACACTTTTTAATTACACTTATCCACTTCCCCCACCTCTTTAGCTGCGGCTTTTAACTCGTTTGACCTCTCGAAGACATTAACGCGAAGTTCCAAATTATGTAGTGCAGGATATCTATCCAAGCAGATCATCTGATACGGATTCTTGGTGTACAGAGTGGAGGCATCGTAATGAAAGAATCCCGAGTCATTTCGGAAAAAGTTTGCTAGTGTAGTGTTTAATGGATGAGATATCTTAGGGAATTTAAATACCAGTTCAGGATTTATAGTTGGCTCTTCATCAAAATTATAATAACGACTTTCGGCAGTTTCATCTACGTGATACACTCCGTCGTCAGGAACGTACAGGAATAACATGTTGCTCGTGCGAGAGCTCGAAGAAAACTGAGATTCTTCTAACACATGGTGGCGGATAGTAGGCCTTAAGCATATGAGACTGAACCGCTTCTGCGCAGTCTTGCTCAACGGATAATTTGTTTTTAGAGCTTAAGAAATTGTAGAACCCAGACAGGTTAACCTTGGCCTTGGAATCTGTATAGACAAGATAGCCTTGGTCCTCGAATTGATTAAGTTTTCCAAGGTTAGGTTATTTTTTATTTTTTAAGTTATACTATCCTTGAGTCTTTGAAGATGGTACTTATACCATTTTCAGCCCACTATCGAACAGTGAATCTCCATCCGACACCAACGATCATGACTCCTTTCCCCACCAATGACCATACTTTGATTTATTCTGGTAATTTTGATATTTTTGCGTCTGTGAACTTATTTTACAATTTGAAGTGTTTTAGAAGACGAACAAAAATTAATGTGGCGCGCAGCAATGGCTGTAATAATCATCAGGCCCGAATATATGTTATATCAATTGTCGACGTGTCGCAACCTCCCAAATAATTCATTTGAAAAGTTATTCGATTTGCAAGAGGGTTCGTTAGTTGGCGAAGTTTACTTGGATGCGGCCCAGCAAAAGCTCTTCCTATTTATCTGTAAGTATTTCTAAGCTTCCTTAATGCTCTACTAATTTTATTTTTTTTATGTTTTCTTTCTACACTCCTCAACCACCAGCGTGAATGTATGATATATAAATTTATACATAAATAACTTAATTGAAATATATTGTTTTATTTCAAGTTTCACCTTGAGGTGAATTTTAACTTTATCCAAGCGGAGTTAGCATGGACTACTACTTTGACCTTGAACTGATTTTATAAAATTTCCCTAATTTTTATGTTGCATCCCCACCATTTTGCCTTGGGATCAAGGCTAAGGTTAACCTGTCTGGGTAATAAACATTCCACAATGTCTGGGAAGCCATTTTACGTCGAACTCTCGAGCGAAATGGGTGCTAGTGCTAACTGCGGTTCTTGTGGTGTTTGTGGCGGTGTTGTGTTGGGGTGTAGTGATTTTCCTCGAGGTGTGCGGTCCATGTGGTCGCGACTCTCTTTGAGGAAGTTCCAGCAGTCCAAAGCTAAACTCTGTGCCTGTTCGCAACCGAGCGCTTCCACCAGCTCTGAGGTTAGTAAAGCATTACCTATAGAATCGACCAATAAAATCAAAATTTTGCAAAATGTAATTGTTCAAAATGCAAAGCAGCTAAGACCTGAAAATAACCGCCAAGGAGAACAACGATTGACTCAGGACGTAGTGTGTGAAAGCATTTTGAGGAATTACTTGTTAAACAAAATCAAAAGTGTTCCGCGACCTAAATTGAATTTTAATGCTTCAGTGCAAAATGTTGCGAATGAAAATCATGCTGAAATCTCTGACCATTTCGAGCAGATTTCTGCAAATAATGTTGAAATAAATGAATGTATTTTGCAACCGAAATTTAATTTGGCAGAATGCGTTGACCAGATGCTGAACGGCGTCGGGACGGATAATTCAAATAGTTTATATGAGAACATTTCTGCAGCTAGCACCTCAAATTCTAAAATTAGTAGAGAAAGTAAAAATGTGGATGCACTAAAAAAGAGTATTGCCGAATTCTTACTATTTGAGAACAATCACCAGAAGAATAATTCTGTCATTAGCTGCAATATTGCGAAACCTGCAACAATTATTGAAATTTCTTCTCGTGATTGTTCGCAAGCAGTTAATAACTTTTTGGATGGAAGTTTTGATCAGGGGGATATATCTATAGCTAGCATCCAAAATTTAATTAGCAAGGATTCAAAATTAGATTCAAATGTTATTTATGAAAAGCCCCCCTTGTCTCAAAATACCGCTAATTCACAAGTCGACTCGGATATTATCATGACCCCTTTGGACCAAATGTTAAATGGTGTCGATTCAAAATTAAATTCAAATAATAAAAAAAATTTAAATTTTAGTTCTGATTCCGAAGTGCATTCAAATACCACAGAAATGTCTCCTTTGGCTCAAAAGCTCGATTGGAGCACTATTGAAATGTCTCCTTTGTCACAAAATGTAAGTCCTTATTCAACTTTCAATTCCCATGTTATTAAAGCAATGTCGACACAAACCTTTTACCAACAATTTACACAAAACAGCATTTTGTCCCGAAATCGTTCTCGAAATCTGAAAAAAGTTTGAACATTGATAACTCTTTTGAAGAAACATTTGATTACTGCGATTCTCAGGGTAGTGTTTTAGAACATGGGTTGAGTTTGGCTGCAGACATCAGTTTGGCTGCTGACACTCCACAAATTACCGCCGCAACCCATGAGAAAACATCCATGGATCTTTCTGATAGTGCAGCTGACCCAACCCCCGCAGGTACTTCAGTTTCTCCGCCAACGAGTGATGATTCAGCTGCACCATCACAACGTTCCACGCGAGAAAGTCAAAACGATGGTTTTGAAGATTGGTGTGCAGATGGAGTCCAATTACGCGCCAGCGAATTTCTGAAAACGGAGATTCTCAAAACCATCGAGATGCTTGACGCTAGCGGGCGCAAGCTGAACCGTTTCCAGAGAATTATTTCAAAGCACCAAGATAACCTTAGGAGGTATAACTACAATCATACTATCCGCCAACTTAATAAGACACGACGGTTGTGCTTGAATGAGCTGGCCAGAAAGTTGAGGTTATCGAAGGTGCTTCGGGTGCAGCAGACGCTAATTGCTTAATATGTATTTTTAACAATCCAATTCCATAGTAACATTGTTGAAACCTTCCCGAAAATCCTTTCCAGACTGGAGAGTTCAACGTCCGCGTTCGTTCCAGTTGGAGGTCTACACCGAGTCTAGTAATTTTTTTATTTAAATGCTCTCGGTCTAGGTTGCCAAGAACAAATAACAAAGTTCTGCTGCTAACATTTGTTTATATCCTTCTGGTGTTGGTAGGTGTGTTTAGTCTTTAACTACTAGCCAACTAGCATGTTCAGGTGCGACAAATGCAGCAAGTTCTTCACCAGATCGGATGCATTGTACCGCCACCGACGAGAGAGTTGCCGTCAGGAGTTGGGTCACCCATCTACGAGCGGTAAGTTGATTTGCTTCTGATTAATAACGTAAAAAGAATATTCGATTTTGCGGTTTTCAGGCAACGGTTTGGAGGCTTCGGCGGCAACCGATGGTGAAGGACCCTCCACAAGCAAAAGAGTTAAAACAAATCCTCCTAATGGTAAGTCGAACTGCCGCGTTTCAGATGTTTAGAGTAATGTGTTTTTCTTTGTTTCAGATTCTCGACCTTCTCCTATGCGCTACTGTGATGTGTGTGACGAAAACGTTGCCCGCTCCGGGTATGTAGGACATCTCAGGAGCAATCGCCACAACAGCCGATCTGGTGTAGCAGCCTTTGGAGAAGGAGTGGTGATCCGTCAGACCGCCTTCAAGCAGCGCATTGTTACCTACAGAGTAACTCCCGTTAACAATTATATAAAAGTTGCGGAATTTATGGACGAGATTAAACATAAAATTGTAACTTTAATAGAAAATAAAATGGCGACATTTAAAAGCGTTAAGATCAATTTGGAGCTATTTGGATTGTTTGTTTTGGAAAGTCAAGAAATAGAAGATGTAAAAAAGTTTCAGACGGTTAATGAAATTGCAACAGTTGCGACCGACTTGAATGACTTATGTGATCGTTTTACGGGGATGCTGGACGCGAAGGTGTCAGAATTTCAGGAGCGAGATTCGGGTACATATATTTGCTTTTCTTGTCTTTTGTATCGATATTTATTGACCATATCTTTTTACAGGGTGGCGTTTGAAGCACCTAATGTATTTGGATGTAAATATTAACAAGTACAATCCGCTTCGAGCCTCGTCCTACATCCGGCTCCCAAAACAGATTCAGAACAAGAAAGCGGTTGTAAATGTGCAAAATGAGGATGAATGCTGTTTCGGCTGGGCGGTGACTTCCGCCATTTGTCAACCGACAGGACCTTCCAACCGAACCAGCTCCTATCCAGATTGCCGGCAGTTATTGCGCTTCGACGGCATCGAATTTCCGGTGAGATTAAGCGATGTTTCTAAATTTGAAAAATGTAATCCACAACTTTCTATTAACGTGTACGGTGTTGAAGAAGTTTTTCGAAATAATGTTACGAAATACGAAATTGTAGGACCCCTGCATTACACCCACAATAAAAAATTTATTCATATCAATTTACTGCTTATTACTGATACGGTGGGTAATAGTCATTACTGTTGGATAAAAGATTTGTCTAGATTAGTTTCGCAACAAATAACGGCTAGAGATGGCGCAAAACACTTCTGTGACGGCTGTCTCCATTACTTTCGTACTGAACAACAGTTACACATGCACCTTCGTTTTGACTGTAATCACGTTTACACAAAATTGCCAACTACTGACTTGATAACGAACAAACTGGGAAAAGTTGCGCCTCAAAATATTCTTAAATTTGAAAATTATCAAAAACAATTAAAAGTTCCCTTCGTAATTTATGCTGATTTTGAAACCATTTTAAAACCACTTGCTACGTCGCATCCCAATCCTACAAAACCATTCACGGTAACCGTGTGTGAACACCAACCTTACTCTTTCGCGTACTTTATTAAATGTTCTTATGATGACACTTTATCCAAATTCGAAATTTATCGTGGTGAAAATACCGTTGATGTGTTCATGGAGCGTTTAGAAAGGGACGTTCAAAATTTATACTCCAACCATTTAAAACATGTTGTGCCCATGAAAGTTTTGACCGCAAACGAAATTCAAAATTTTAATGATGCTCTTTCATGCCACATCTGTAGTTTACCGTTTGATGACGATGGGCAAGATAAAGTAAGAGATCACTGTTATCTCACAGGAAATTACCGAGGAGCCGCCCATTCCAATTGCAATCTAAATTTTATTCTTCCAAATTTTATTCCCATATTTTTTCATAATTTAAATTATGATTCCCACCTTTTTGTCAAACAAATTGCCTTAAAAAACGAACAAATTGATGTTATTCCACAAAACAAGGAAAAATATATATCTTTTAGCAAGCACTTTTTAGTTGATGAAATTCAAAATAATGCTGGCAAGAACGAGAAAATATACATCCATTTGCGATTTTTAGACAGTTTTCGGTTCATGAACAGTTCTTTGTCAAGTTTGGCTGAAAATTTAAATTCCGATCTGTGTTTTCAAATACAGAAAGAATTTGGCAACGGCGTTAAATTTAATCTTATGAGGCAAAAAGGTGTGTTTCCATACTCCTACGTCGATTCGTTTTCCAAACTACAACAGCGCGATCTGCCGACAATAGAACAATTTTATGATACTTTGAACGAGCAGGAAATCTCGGTCGAAAATTATAATCGCGCTGTTGATGTGTGGAAAACGTTTAAATGCAAAACTTTGGGCGACTACTCTGACATCTATCTAAAATCGGACGTACTACTTTTGGCTGACGTATTTGAAAATTTTAGAACTCTTTGCCTACAGCATTACCTACTAGATCCGGCCCATTATTACACGGCTCCGGGTCTAAGTTGGGATGCTATGTTGAAATACACTGCTGTGGAATTAGAGTTGCTAACCGATTTGGATATGCTACATTTTTTTCGAAAGGGAATACGCGGAGGAGTCAGTACTTGTGTGGGGAGGAAAGCTATTGCTAACAACAAATTTGTTGAAAATTATGATTCGAAAAAACCCACTTCTTTTATCATGTATTTAGATGCAACTAATCTGTATGGCTATGCCATGCGACAGTATTTGCCGCAGCGCGATTTTATTTGGCTAACCGCGGAGGAAATTGAAAACTTTGACGTTTCCAACATTTCGGACGAATCGGATACGGGCTACGTTTTGGAAGTTGACTTGCACTACCCACAAAATTTGCACGAATACCACAATGAATTCCCATATTGTCCCGAGTTGCTAGTTCCGCCTGAAGGAAAATTTAAAGATGCAAAATTAATTCCAAATTTATTTGATAAAAGCAAGTATGTTATTCATTACAGAAATTTAAAACAATGTTTAGATGCCGGTTTAATCTTGACGCGAATTCATAGAATACTGAAATTTACCCAGTCTCCGTGGTTAAGATCTTATATTGATTTGAACACCAAATTTCGAAACGATAGTAAAAACGACTTTGAAAAAAACTTTTTCAAGGGTATTAATAACAGCGTTTTTGGAAAAACAATGGAAAACGTGGACAAAAGGGTGAACATTAAATTGCTTAGCCATTGGGAAAAAATTGGTAAAAGAGTTGGGGCCGAAAATTTAATTGCAAAACCAAATTTCAAAAATTTATCTATATTTTGTGAAAATTTAATAGCCGTTGAGATGAACAGAACTTCTGTTTTCTACAACAAACCGAGTTACGTTGGTTTCTCTGTTCTGGATATATCGAAAACTGTCATGTATGATTTTTTCTATAATTTTTTGAAACAAAAGTATGGTAATAACGTTGTTCTTCTATATTCCGATACTGACTCCTTTATATTGCTAATTTACACTGAAAATTTTTATGATGACATGAAAGAGCATTTAGATAAATTCGATACTTCTAATTATAAAACTCGGGAACACGGAATGCCGCGAACCATGTCTGTTGTTGGCAAGATGAAAGACGAATATGCTGGTACCCCTGTTTTAAATTATTACGGAACGGGTGCAAAATCATACTGTGTAAATGCGCGCGATAAAACAGATAGAAAGGCTAAGGGTGTGAAGAAATGCGCTATCGAAAAATCTCTTACGACGGAAACGTATAGCGCAGTAGCTACAAACATGCAGTCTAGAGTGTTTTGTATGATGACCGTTTTTCGCTCTAGTTTGCACACTATGTACACCAAACTGGTTAATAAAGTTGCGCTGTCTTCTTACGATGACAAACGTTTCATTATTCCCGGTTCTACCAATACTTTAGCATGGGGACACAAGGATATTCCTAGCGTTGGCAGACTTAACGATTTGGTGGATTTATTAGAGGCAGCCGTTTCAGAACCAATTTAAATTAATTTACAGTTGTCGCGAGTGAGCAGTACTGGTTGTTAGTTTACTGCAGGAGTCCTACCATAATCGTTTACAGAAACTTTCTTGTACGTTATTACTCATATTTGCTTTGCGCTTTGTAGTTTTTAAGTAGATTGTATTAGCATTATTTATATGTGTATATATATTATAATAAAGTAAAACAACTAAAAAATGTGAGAAAAATGTTTATATTTTACGTGACTTCGTTGAAGTCTATTTAATATCAATTATTTGTAAATGACAATCTAAAGAACAAACACGTTTGTATAGCAACATAATTAAACTAAATACATATTAAAAATTATTTTATTTCATCATAATTACAGTTCAGAAAATTATACAAGATCTGTTTTAGATATCCATGAATTATGCCTCTTATCTAAACCTAACCATTTAACGAACAGTTGATTTCCTTTTCTCCGAACCACTTTTTCCACTAGGAATATATCTGGGTGTTTAGTTTTCTGCAATTCGTACTCGTAAAATCCTCCTTTTATTTGTTGCTTAGTTTCATCTTCCAATATGTAGGTTGTTGGGTTAGTAAGACGAACTTTTGCAATTTTAAATATTTCGTTGCTCCAGCTGGGGGTATATCCTTTGGCAAATGCAGCTCTATATTTGCTCACCCGAACATGATCGCCCAAGTGAAATTTTTGTTTCTTAGGATCTACCGTTTTGGTATGACTGTATACAGATTGTAAAATTTGAGGTGCGTTTTTGTTACTAACATCTTTTGGCTTAAACCCTGTTGTGCTGTGTTTCTTTGAATTATACGCTTTTACGATTTTTGGTAAAAGATCTAACCATTTGTAGGTTCCCTGAAAGCTGAACTGCTTCCACATCATATTTTTTAGAGTTCTATTACATCGCTCAACTATGCTACTTTTTAGATTTGAATAACTACTGTAATGGTTTATGCCGAATTTCTTCATCAAATTTTGAAATTCTGCATTATAAAACTCTTTTCCCATATCTGTTTGCAAATTTTTAGGCTTTTGTGTTGCAGCATTAAGCGCTTTCTTCATAGCTTCGGTAACTGCTTGACCCGTCTTTCGCTTGACGGGGTATGCCCAAACGTATTTGGAAAATGCGTTGATCACAACTAAAATGTATCGGTATCCCTGGTTAAGTTTTGCGTAGGGTATCATTTCTACCAAGTCAGCTTGGAATAAATCGTTTATTCCCTTGACAATCACGCGTCGCCGCTTAAAATTTTTTCTAGCTGGTTTGTGCAATTCTTCGACAACTTCATGTTTAACGTTCATGTTAGACTGGAACCTTTTCCTGCTGCAGTGAACATTTAAGAACTAACTGCATCGACATGAGAACATCCTTTCCACCATCGGGAAGCTTAAGTCGGAAAGCATCTCCACGTTTCAATGTTTGACCGATCAGATTAGTTACATGAACATTGTTGAGATACACTTCCACGTTTTCTATAGATTTATTTGTTTGTAAAACAACAGCCGACGTTAACGGAAATATGTATTCTGTTTGCCCCTTTCCGAGTTTGAAGAATCCCGCTTTGTCAGTTTTCGATCCAACGATGTGTAGAGGGACTTCGTAATACAATTCCGATATATTTTTAACTTTAAACAAAACATGAGTGGGATAGGCTCTATAACGAGAATCGTGTAAGTGTCTTCCAAACTTATCGATCGGCATTTCGTAACTATGTGATGAGAAGTCAAGCTTGGGTCTCTATTTAACCATCGGTTTGTTTATTTAATAATTTTTTCTGTTTTTAAAGCGTCAATGATACTAAGAATTTCGTTATTATGTCCGGTATGACCTGCCAACTGCGAGGCTATTAAAATCTGTAATCTGTTTACTAACGTGTTCGGATTTTTCCAGGGAACAAATTCAATCTGCTTGTTATTTAAATTTAGGAGTCCTTTACCTCGTCGCTTGGGTTCAACTAAACGGCGAACAACGTTTTTGTACTTTTGTCCTGCATTACCACTTATTCGATCGTTGGGATTGTAATTTTGCCGGTTGGCTGCAGACCGATTAACGATATCTTTATAATTGTCTTCGTCAGCTTTACTGTAACCTATGGGTTTCTTTTTAAACATTAACTCATACATTCCAGGCGTTCCTTTGTAAACCACCCTATTTGCACCATCCATTATGACCATGTCTTCCCCATCAAAGTCTAATTCTTTATTGCCTATAGAAAATTTATTGCTCTCAAGATCCCATCGTACTCCGTAGTGCATATCAAATTCGTCCTGTGTGTCATGTATCATGTTTTCGATATATTGCCTAGCTAATCCGTCATACTGCTCTAAGAACTGGTCCAAAACTTGAGACTGCATCATTTGCTGTACGGTTTTATTAGCTTCCCGGATGCTTTCTTCATGCACTTCATCTTCTGCGGTTTGTTCTGATTCTACATGATCCTGTAATTCTGTTTCTGGTGAAATTTCTCCAATGTCCTCTAACTTTAGAAAATTTGGTTGGGGAATAATAGGCTTGGGTGGAGAGGTCGCATGCTCAACTTTACTTTTTATATCAGGAGTATCTACTCTTTCAGTTTTTAGAGTTGATATTAGATCCTGAAGGGGTTGGGAAATTGGTTTTAATTGTTCCGCCAACTGTAACTGCGATTGAGCAATGTCTGACCTTAAACTTTGATATTTCCTTTTTACGGCTTTTCTCGTTTTAAGCAGTTCGGCAACTAAACGTTTATCCATCTTGCGTTTACAGTTGTTCGCCAACCACTAACAGTTTGAAGTAAGTTTTAATTATTTATGTGGAAATAGCAATCAAAGCCTTTCCGGTATCTTCCGGAATTTATTGCACTATCTTTATCTATAACTAAAAACCCGTAGTCCTCCTGCCAACAAATAGAGCACAATTCCTTTAACTGATCGAACGACATGTCCACAATGACGTGGTCGTCGTAAATGTGTTTGAGATTTGTTTTATCTTGTTGAAATACTATTATCAGATTAGCATTGTCTCTAATGAGTTGTTTGGGAATCGATGAATACGTTTGACATAGGTAAAAGCAGTCGATATTTCTATGACGTCCGAAACAATAGTAATTTTCAATTATATTTTGATTTTCTCCGACCACATCGTCAAAAACAATTACAGAATTGGGTTTTGCGTTCATAGGTTGTGGGACTGCAGCCCCATCTTCGTATTCCTCGTAACCAATTTCTTTTATCGGAGTTAATAAGTTCTTAAGATATGCATACTTAGGCTGATCTAGCGTCTTACAATATAAATAAACATTTTCAAATCGTAGGCCGTTAGGGTGTTCTATCAAAGTAACCATCACGCTTGTTTTACCGCTGGCTGAGCTGCCCACGAAAAGCCCTCTTTTACAATTCTTCCCTAGTAAAACACTATGCCTTTGAAATGGTTTTACCAATGACTTAGCATCGTGATTTACGATCGGTAGGGTTACATTTTGTTTTTCAATTGTAATCCTTTTCATTTCGACACCGTTCTCTCCAGTACACTCGCTAAACACTAAGCTAAACCTAACCAGTGATCAAGTTATATATAAGAACAAGTTTTAAAGAAATGTTTGCAGTTCAAACTTTGCAATCGATCGCAATAGTTTAATATGAGAGTTTACGCGCACAAACCAGGTATTCGTCGACGAACCGTGAGAAGGAAAGGTTGTGGTGTTTTAAATACGCTTATAAATAATTTGCCAGTGGAACTACATGTGCCTGGATATAAGTATTGTGGTCCAGGTACTCGCTTAAAGAAAAGACTTGCTAGGGGAGATCAGGGAATTAATCCGCTAGACGAAGCGTGCAAAGAGCACGATATCGCATATTCTCAACATCAAGATCTTCAGAAACGACACGAAGCTGACAAGATACTTTCCGAAAAGGCGTGGCAACGTTTTCGTTCAAAAGACGCTAAATTTGGAGAAAAAGCCGCAGCACTAACCATAACAGGTATTATGAAAGGAAAAACCAAACTAGGAATGGGTGCTCTACGTAAAAAGAGAAGTTCAAAAAAAGTGAGGCAAATACGTTCTGGTGGAGTTATTAGCTTTACCGGTGCGGTCACGCGTGCGCGAAACCGTATTAAAGGTAATAAAGGATACGATGTAATGAAAGCTGCAAAGCTAGCTTTAGCAACCATTAAAAAAAGTAAAATTGCTCAGCCAAAAACTAGAATAATCAAAATCCCTAAAACTGGTGGTATTTTACCACTCATACCAATATTTGCCGCTTTAAGCGCCCTAGGATCCTTAGGAGGTGGAGCTGCAGCAATCGCCAAAGCAGTGGGAGATGCTAAATCTGCTGCAAAGGACCTTAAAGAAAAGGAGCGACATAATAAAGCGATGGAGTCGGTTGCTCTTGGAAAAGGTCTACATTTGGGACCCTACAAAAGAGGATTTGGATTATATTTAAGACCCTACCAACCAAAAAACTAACTGTGAAGCTACCGCGACGAGCGTTAACAAACGTTGATTTAGCGAAGTATGCTAAAATATTAAAAATTCCGTATTTTAGAGGAGTATTCATGCGCAATGCTTTGCCATCTAGAATTCATGAAAACGAATGCGGTATCGTAAATCTCGACGATAATATAGGTCCTGGCACCCATTGGACTGCCTACGTGAAGCGTAGTGAAAACGTAACATACTTCGACAGCATAGGGCATTTGAAACCTCCTCTTGAATTAATAAAATACTTTCGCAGCGACGGTAGCAAGAATAACATCGCGTACAACTTTGATAGATATCAGAACCTAAATTCCTACAATTGTGGTCATCTGTGTTTGCAGTTTTTATATAGCTACGTAAACTGACATGTACCTGCAGTGCGCTTTGAGTTCTTGAATAAAGTACTTCAGAATGTCCACCATTTTTACTCTTACCGGTAACTCATCAGTATTAAGTGCAGATTTTAATCCACCACTTTTTTTGGAAGAAGACAGCGAATATGTAATGGGTTTACTTAGTTTTGAGTCGTACAATTCTATTCCCAATATATCACCACCGAAGAACGTCTTCAAACTTACTGGGCGAGAAGATATTGTGATACCCCAAGGAGCTTATGAAATTAACGACATCAACGACTACATACAAACTAGCCTGAATCCAGCTAACCGAGAATACGTTTTAATAAAAGGTAGTAACAGCACGCTGAAAACGATGATTAAGTCGTCGCACGAAATAGACTTCACTGCGGATAACTCGATAGGAGATTTACTAGGATTTCTACCTCAAAAATATAAACCCAATGTGTGGCATTCGTCTGAAAATATAACTAAGATAATGAAAATAAATTCCATATTAATACATTGCAATATATCGTTAGGATCTTATAAGAATGGGGAAGCAGGTCATATAATTCATCAATTTTTTCCTACTGTACCGTCTGGATACAAAATAGTTGCGTCTCCAAATCCAGTCATTTATCTTCCAATCAGCACTAAAATAATTACCAACATAACAATTAAAATACTCGACCAAGAGGATGTTCCTGTCAGTTTCAGTTCAGAAACCGTGACGGTCAGTTTGCATTTGAAGAAGCTATAATGGGTTTCAGATTCAACACCACTTACAGCAATTTTAGCTCAGACACATCATCTACAGCTCCAAAAGGATATAACATGAGACATACCAAACGTTCCGCAGTCAGTAAGAGGTCGTCAGCCGATCAGTTGACAAAGAAGAATAAAGCATTTCTTAAATCGTTAGGTTTTCAAGTGTTACAATGAGTATTTTAAACATTAGTGAAAAAGTTCTTGTTGACAATTCAATTGTTAGCAATCAAATACATACCCATCAACCCTATACGAATCGCTTTGAAAATAATGACGAAATCCGGATTCCGATTCAAGAAGATATGTCAACACTACCCGGTTTAAGTTACTTGTATATACAAGGAAAATTGTTAAAAACAGCTGGAGGAGCTACAAACGCAACATTTGTTAACAATGGAGTTGCCCACCTATTTAGCGAAATTCGCTATGAAATGAATGGCGTTGTAGTTGATTCGGTAACGAAACCTGGTATAACATCTACTATGAAAGGTTATGTTTCCTACAGTTCTAACGATATTAAAAAGCTTCAAAACGCTGGATGGCTTCCCAACGCAACAAGCAAAATAGTTGATGCATCTGGTAATTTTAACGTTTGCATACCCCTCAGCATGCTGTTGGGCTTTGCGGAGGATTACGGAAAAGTGGTACTAAATATCAGGCAAGAATTGGTGTTAATTCGAAGTAATACAGATAACGATGCGATATATAGTCCAAATATAGATGAAGATGTCAAAGTTACAATTGAAAAACTTTATTGGAAAGTTCCCCATATTACAGCAGGCCTTGCTCAAGAATTAGCTCTAACAAAATACATAGATAAAAATATCGACACTCAAGTACCGTTTAGAAGTTGGCAACTTCATATAATCTCAGGACTAAATCAAGTTACGCAACATTCTCATGCGATTGCCACCAGTACAAAATTACAGACTCCGCGACAAGTTATACTGGGTTTCCAGACAGATCGTTCTGGAAAAATCGACAAAAAAATGAACGAATTTGATAATTGTAGTATTACAAATCTTCGAGTTTACTTAAACACCGATAGATATCCATACGATAATTTGAATATCGATTTCGCAAATAATCATTATGCAACTCTATACGAAATGTATTCACACTTTCAATCAACATACTATAACAAACATAACGAACCTCTATTATCCCTAGAAGAATTTAAAAAAATTGCTCCTCTGATTGTTGTGGATTGTTCGAATCAAAAGGATTACTTACAAGCTAATGCTGTTGTGTTTAGACTCGAATTTGAAACGGCAGTCAACATGGCGGCCGATACAATAGCGTATTGCCTGGTTTTGCACGATCGCGTGTTTACATACAACGCGCTAACAAAAGCAGTTAAACAGCTGTAAGATTAAAACCAAATGGTTAGTTTAATCAGTGCCTTAGGAGCAACAACATGTTTGTTATAATAGATCTCCAAGGTTTCATGATTTCCGAAAAAAATTTTTCACCAAAAGAATTAGCTGCATACGATGGAAACACCATTTCACATTACATTTTTAGAGCTCCGTTTCATTTTTCTGCGTTACCCCAAAATTTACAACAAAAAGCTAACTGGTTGATGAAAAATCATCACTGTATTAATTGGGATGAAGGATTCACGCCTGTTTTCTTATTTCCAAAAATTTTGATGCGACTTGTTCAAGATGCTGACGTAGTCTACGTAAAGGGACATGAAAAAGCTACATTTTTAAGAAGTTTCATCGATAAACATATAATTGAAATTGAAGAACAACCAGCACTGAGTGTATCAAAACCATCTTGCATGCATCATATGAAACCACTATGTTATTGTGCATTGTCTAATGTTTATATTTTATACGAACACTATGTAATGCAATAATTTTCAAATAAATTTTTTATGTACTTACTAGTTTTATTTAATAAAATACAGGTTTCGTTAAAACGATAGATATATTCGTTAATAATACATTGTAATGCAAAAACATTTCTAACATACTACAAGCTATCAACATTATTAATAGTAATACATTTTAATTTCTTTATAAAATTATGCAAAGCGTTCTAAGTATATCTTATTTCTATGGTTCAAACTTAAAACTTTCACAAGCGTTTTATGTGTATCTTCAATTCTTCTTTGAAATCTACATCGATCTACAGCTACAAATTCCCAAAACTTAATTCTACTTTGCCGATATGCGAAACTCCATACTATCATATTGTGGATTTTATTTTTTGACATATCAAACTT
This sequence comes from Ctenicera cuprea, assembly GCA_958336395.1. Lineage (NCBI taxonomy): Eukaryota > Metazoa > Arthropoda > Insecta > Coleoptera > Elateridae > Ctenicera > Ctenicera cuprea. The sequence goes on along the minus strand of OY284491.1, from coordinate 49,167,031 downwards.
CACTTGGCGAACCATTTTATGGCATTTATGCATGCACTATAAGGGGGCTTTGCAAAGTTAACGTCAACATCAACGCTTGGTAGCTATTCTTTATATTATATATAGCTGTAATCTCATCGTCTACCTTCAGGTCTACTCCAACCAAATCAGTGTACTTAATTTCTTTGTCGTTAATATAAAGTTTAACTTCCTTCACCGAGATTCTTACATTTGTAATGGTTCCCCTTATTGGACACTTATACACGCGTCTGTCGCCTTTAGCTTCATCTCCAAGAAAAACAAAATTGGCGTTCTCATCCGTCCTAAGAGCCAGTAATAATAAATTAGATTCGCTTCTTAATTCCGCCTCACCCATTTCTGCAAGAAAAATTTGAGGGTCATGATGACTATGCAAGTGTCTTCCAAATTTATCGATCGGCATCTCAACACCTTATAGAACTTTCACGTAATGATTGCCTGCTCTTCAACTGATCGTTATATATCAGGTTTTAATCTTTACCCACAAATATTTCAACTTCAGCAGTAAACTCCTCTAAATCAATATCGATTAGACTTGCCAGAAGGAGCTTTCCACATATTCGGTTCTCCAAAAATTTCCGACATAACTTGACCCCCTTCTGATATTTTTTTTCTAACTCCTCAAGCTCGCTGATAGTTCCGAATCGTTCAAACCCATACACGCTTTCGTGTCCAGCATCGAATGCCAAGTCTTGAAGCAAACTCTGAAGAAGTATAACTGCTGTGTGTAAATCTGTAGCCACAGGACGCGATGCTGCAGAGTATACCATCCACATTCTGACACCTTTTGTTAATTAATCTTATTTGCAAAGTTTTCAAATTCAACGTCACATGTAATTATTTGTTCACCAAATTTTAACATCTCCAACATACACACAACATTTTCAGACTTTATATTTAAATTCATCAATACGCTATGAATGTTGCTTTTTATGTCGCCAGACATACAGGCAACCCCTTTGATAACGCTTGTGTAAAACTTTTCAAACTCCAAACTTTTTAACAGACCCAATCGACAATCAATTAATGCTAGGAGTTCCCATAATTCCACAAGAGACTCCAATCCCAAATAAATTTCAGATGCACCCTGGTCCTGTATGATTATCACTTTTGTTTTTGCAACAGTTTGGAAGGAAATGGTTTTTGAAGGACTTATGCTCACTGGTTGAACTTCAAAATCTCTTGAAAAGAAATAGTTTGTTATCACCCCTTGATTCGCCAGGAACACTTTCCATTCTTCTTCATTGAAACTTATCCAGTCATTTTTACAACCATACAGTTGCACTACAGGCCAATGCGGTGTATAACTTGACAGACCAACCGCTACAAACTTGCTTCGCGATTTATTTAGAGGATAACTTCTGCAATGTATCAATATTGGATACGGTGCAGTTTGTTTAGCATTTACACAACTAACAATCTCCCCCGATTTCATTCGCACTTGGTTTTTCACCTTTTCGATACTTTGTAATAAATTATCCATCACTTTTACGAACTCGATCTTCTTTCGCGAACTAAACAAACTCAACTAAATATCGAAACAAGCATGCTCTTTATATTGCAATCAGTCAAGGTCGCACTTTGTAGTGGTGGTGGTGGAAAGGGGCACCCATAACCTTGACTTTCACGGCCATATTTCACGAAGGTTGCGTATTTTACTTTATATTTCGTGTAGAAGCTTTACAGCATCAGTTATCGTCTGAGTCTAAGTCTGAAAATCATGTCACTTTACAACTTTTCCGACGAAGATGTCTTCTTCCAACCCCCAAGGACCAGTCACTACCAACGGTTCCAGCAGTTTGTGGAAGAGGGGGGAAGCTCCTTCGAGGGTAAGAAAGTGTATGCGGTTGCCACGATCGAGTACGATCTAGATCTGCAAGGGGAACTGCTTGCCGAGTTTGCAAGACTAAAAACGTTGGAGGCACCCTTGACGAAACCCTTGGAGGAGTGGTACAGAAACAACGTGGTTCGGCAGGTGCTGAGCTTTACCTCACGATATAGGAACGGGGAACTGTTGTATATTAATTATTATTGGCAATAAATATTTATACTTTTTAATTTTAATTCTTTATTTTAAATGTTTAAATCCTCACAACCTTGAACCTATTTAGCCTTGAGTTGACTCCACCCATCCCCCACTCTTGTACCTGGGATTATATAACCTTGTTTGCAAATCCAAACTTCAGTTGCACAGTGTCAAGTCTGTGAAGATGTGGTCTAACCCGAATTACCAGTCTTATGTTAAACGACTAAAAACATTCGACAATTGGCCTGGTGAGCTAACCCCAGAATCGCTTGCTGCTGCCGGTTTCTACCACATCCCCACTGGTGTTGACGATACGCAATGCTTCTGTTGTGGAATTAAAATATATTTATGGGAACCCGCTGACGACCCCCTGTCTGAACACCTTCGATGGTCAAAGCATTGCTCATTTGCGAATCTTATAAAATCCTTGAAAACTACAAAGGGGCTACTTGAAGAGACGAAGAAGGCTTTCGATGGTTTGGAAAGGCTAGTTAAGTTTGATGGTGTCGATGTTGCTGGAAATGGTGTAGAATCCGAAGACATTTATGATCGTCTATCGGCAAAGAAGCTACTACTACAATTTTTCCATTCTTTGTAGAGCTCGCGTGCAGTTAAAATACACATCGCACATATTTATTTCCCCATTCGCAAGTTTGACATACTCGTATCAACATGGTGCGTGAAACGTTGACTCTTGAGTACGTATTAGATGAAACAGCAAGCCAAGGCAAATGTTTCAAGTATGTCAGTGAGAAACTCAAGCCGCTAGTTATTAGTAATATCGATGAGATGCAATATTTCTCACATCAGCATTATATAAAAATTAGTGGTAATGCAACATTTATTCGGAATAGTGTAGAAAAGGTTATTATTCCCGTTACCGAAGTAAATTATCATACAAATTTGCGTGAGTGGTACGAACACAACATATATAACATTTGTGTTCCGACGGATCACTTGACTAGTTTATATCTGGAGGTTACTGGAGATTTTAAAACTACAGACTTTCATGGTGTCAACAACTGCAAGAAGATCCGCTTGATTTAAATTAAAATTATATATTGTATATGTGCAAATATTATGTAATGTAAAAACTATAAAATTTATTCTTTTAATTTTGTGTACAAGAGTACAGCTTTTCTTTATATATTGGTGAATTAATTACAATATGTATATTTAATTAATAAATATATTTGAAATCTATTTGGTGTTTTCTTTTGGAGCGACTAAGCTGGTGGACGGCGTGGCCGTCGGGTAAAGGAGGAGAATGGTCTTGAGATTAGAAGGGGCTAGTGAGGTTATGCTGCGAGCACTTCTTCAGATAGGACTCCAACTATAAGCGTTGTTGTCCGCAGGACAAGCCGTCCGCAGGACAAGCCCGCCGCAGGCGAAAAAATTTTTTTGGACCGTGACCTTGAACATGAACTCAAGGTCAGGAGTGGGGGGATGCACCAGTCCAGACGGGGCGCAAATCTCAGCCGTCCGCAGGACAAGCCGGCCGCAGGCCGAAAAATTTTTTTGACATTGACCTTGAACTCAAGGCCAGGGGTGGGGGTAGGAGTGGGGGTGTCCTTGACCTTGAACTCAAGGCCAGGAGTGGGGGGTGGATCCAGAACTGTCCAAAATAACCTACTCTTATTTTTAATCCAATAAATTAGTATCGTTAGATTCGTCAAAAAATCCTTTTTTTCGGAAAGTGCTTGTCAAAAAATGGTCGCCATTTGAAAAATAATAGTTAGACACGAAAATGTAATTTTGCCAACTTGTCTTATTCCTGTCTATCATACTAGTCACTAAAACTTTGCGATTGTAATTTTCTGACATCACCTGAGGTCCTCAGATTAGTTTACGTCCGATCATGGCCACCTAGATGCAATATTAAAAGTGACTCTAAAAAAAATGAAGTATGCGTAAAAACTTTTTAAAATGTCACATTCTGATCCAGAATTGTCTCAGAAATCCAAAAATGTTACAATATACAGGGTGTTCCATTTAAAAATTCAAAACCGGAGCCATTTCCGGTGAAACCGGAAGTGAATGGAAAGTTAAAAATATGCGAAAACTCTCCTCTTCACATACCATTTACCTATACCAAATCTCATTTTGATACACCTAATATTCTAGAAGTTATGACTTGTCTAATAGATTCGTTGACACCTGGTATAATTAGTTGTTTATATTTTTCTCACACAATTGTTTTTACACACATAATCTGAACTTCAGCTCTAGCTTTCAGTTATCAGATCGAACTTCAGCCTCCGGCCACCCCCAGATCGAACTCTAGCTTGCGATCACCAGATTGAGCTCTAGCTTCCGGTCACCAGCATTAACTCCAGATCGAACACTAGCTTCCGGTCGGGGGCATCAACCATACTTTCAAGCCGCATTAATTTGGATGGTGTTAAGATTCTTGATAACACAAACTCAGCTAAAATTCTTTACAATAAAATCAACTCCATTAGGTATTCTACGTTGATAAGTAGTCTAGTACCTACAACACTAATTATTACCCTTTACAATTGTACAAATATGATTATACCTACAAATTTTTTAATTAAGGAGACGCTAGTGCGAAACATTGCTATTTTATTTAAGGCGATGTTCTTTATCACATAGAGAGATTCAGACAAAGCCAGATAAGATGGATAGTAATTTGTCTTGTTGGGAGACAGGTGCGGTAATTAAATACAATGTTATTTTCGTAATTTGCTTTTCTTTTATTGTAGATGACGAACAAAATACATCACAAAATTGCAATCTATAGAACAAAGAAGCACTGATGGAAAATTTTACTATAAACATAATTATTGTTAACATTGTTTGATAAAAAGTTGATTACTGATGTACAAATTTTTAAAAGTCTGCCTTAACAAATTCCCATATTTTATCAGGACATCGAACAAATACGCATACTTGCTTAGTCAGTCCTAGACATCGTATCTAAGTTTCTCCTTTGGGAATATCGAACTAAAGCAACAATAGAGCCACGTTTTCGAATGCTGTTGAAATAGATGTTACGCGTATTTTTCGTATTTAGAATTCTTTGAAGGTACCTCCTTCAGGAAATTACTGTTCCCGATCGTGTTAAATGTAGCTTGTCACATAATATTTGAATTTATTTCTTTTCAGCAGGTATTAGGAAATATGTCATAAATAAATTTCTACTGAAAGAGTGCCGCACAAGCAAAAAAGTACGTCCTTGATTTATTTGCGCAGTGGTGTTAGACGTCTAGCCATTTTATTAGTTTGACATATGCAAAACCTTAACTCGGACCCAATATGTATGTAATAAAACAAATTTTAAGCTTACAAAGTAAAGGATTTAGTAAAAGTAATACAAACATAAAATTATGGAGATTAGAAGTTCCTTTCTAATTTAAGACCTTTTCTAACTCGTTTTGTTTTACACCAGAATTTTGCAAATTACGTGGTGAATTGTTTATTTGATTCCATTTTTAAACCATCCCGTCTCTCAGTCAGTTTAATCATTTATGCGAGTTACGCCAATAAATTTGTGATGTAAGGCCAAATAAAGAAATCTAAAGGATTTTAGTCACAAGAGCATAGGAGCCATATCTTGGACATATTTCTACTTATACCTAATTGCGAATTCAAAAAAATCGATAAGTAAATTTAAGGTATCTCGCATACAATGGAGCGTTACCCCGTCCTGCTATAAATAGTTGCACTGCATTTCATCATCAAGCAATCAATGTAAGAATAAGAACGAGATTTTCTCTTGATATCTGTATGAAACCTACTAGTCTCCTTCTACAAAGAGCTACCCAAACGCCAACTTGTTGTAGGTGTAGTATAGATTCAACGTAAATATGAGGGTTTTCTGTGCTGTTATTGTATCCAGATAAATTGAACTCCATCAGAAATGAAATTTTTGTCCAACATATTGTCATTATTAATATATTATTTAAAACAGTTCAAGTGTTGTCGACTTTATGAAAAGTCCGTTGGGAGAAGTTACCTACTTCATGACAGTAATTCTAGAAGGAAGTAATCGTATTTTTTTGCAATAGTTGTACAGCTGCAAAACAAAGATCAATTTGTTTTGGCAGGGCACGGAGGAAGAGTTTTGGAAGTACCGGTCATTATTTGTTTGACGTTTCCAATCACCTCATTAGTTTGGTTTTTGCATCATTCACTTCCTTGTTTTCTTGCTACCGAGTGAATTAACTATTCATAAAATTCACATGAGATTACTGCCTGAGGACATTGTTCCTAAAGTTTATTTAAACCATTGGAAACGGAAGAGTCAAGAAAGTATGCAATCGTTCATTGTGAAGGAATAAATTGAAGTTTTGGAATTGATTGTATCATCAGCAAGAAGTATAGCCAATAAATTTTATATCAATAAATGGAGGAATAACAATGCTAAGATTAAAGTTACATTTTTTAATATAACCGCAATTAACGTACACATGTCCTCATGGAAGAAAAAAGAAAGGAAGTGCAAGAAGTTTTTTTTAAAAACCAAAAAAAAATACTGAAAAATGCAGCACAATATGACATGAATATTGTTTTTGGAAACATGACAGCCAAAATAGAGAGAAGATTTCCAAGCAACAATCAAAATCAAAGAAATTGACAGATTTAGCAAATGAAAGAAGCACGCAGCACAAAATTTCGAATTTAATCACACAAGAACTATTTGCAAATTATTATAAAAAGATAATCGAAAAAAAATTAAAAGACCTGCACAGAACAAAAATGGCAAGACAGAAAAACCATAATACTAAGACACTTCAAAAGCAGTATTGGGCAAATGCAGATAGGAAGTAAGAAACGGATAGTATAATGAAGAATATCAAAAATCAACAGAAGAAAGAACTGAAGCAAGAATGAGAATAATTCAGCATAAATAACAGCTATTCCAATAGAACAATGGACACAAAAATCGAGTGTGTTGTAGCAGAAAAACAAGCTATACAGAAAAAATCAAATATTTGGGAGGAAATGGGGAAGAAAGGTAATATAAAAGAACTTTACAAAGAGGCAAAAAGTCAAAAATAGGATTCCAGCCAACACAAACAAGGAAGAGAATCTGATGTAAAATAAAAAATCATGGAATGAATATTTCAAAATACTGCTAAACCCACAAAATCAAAAGGAAATTGAGAATGTAGCAGAGGATGATATAGGTGACTTAAAGGGACGAGGACAAGAACATTGAGCCACTATCATTACAAGATATAAGCGCAATGATAATTGTGTTTAACAATAACAAAGCATCTAGGGAAGATGTGATAACGGCGGAAATTGTAAAATAAGGGAAGCAGTATGACAAAGAAATTGCACTCGTTGATGGAAGACGTGTTAGAAAAAGTAGAGATGCCAGAAGAATACAGAATAGCTATGATCTGCTCAAAACATACAAATGTGACAAGTCAACTTGTGAAAATTACACAATCAATATCTCTCCTAAATCATGGCTATAAGATACTAAGCAAACTAATAACAAAGAAATTAAATCCGTATATGGATTAAGTAGTTTGTGACTATCAGAACGGGTTCACGAAAAATATAGACGGCACAGGTCACATTGTTATGAGAAGAGAGATGTTGGAAAAATATTTTAAGTATAATCTAGATCTATACCACATATTTATTGGTTTTTAGAAGGCATACAATGCAATCTTAGTTAATCAACTATATAGAAGCATGAACGAATTGAGAATTCATGCAAAATTGGTGGGTGTATTAAAAAAGTACTCTAAGAAAACGACAGCCAAGTAAAAATTTAAAGAGAGACTTCAGAAGAGTTTACAATACTTGTTCACTACATGCTACATAAGTGGCAACATAGTTTGTATGAATATACTTGGCAACATTGTGACCTTTGGCACCGGACCTTTCTTGGGGGTGTGAAATACCAAGAAGGCATTCAACCACCACATGTAAGAGTGTTAACAGTCATTCTTCACTGTGCAAATTATTAGTATTTGTTTCAATGTTTGTAAATAAATTAATATATTCAAGAAGGCTTATTATTAATTTAATGTGTTCTTGATGGTCCTTCGAGTTTATATAAACTATACATTCAGATATAGTTTTACCTTAATTTGCATCTAAGTGTGCAACAATACTAAAAGGGCTCAGGTAGCATGATGCACTATCAACGATTTTATTTAGTTTAGCGCTGAAAAGAGTGATAACGACTATACCGCTAAATAAAGAAGGAACAATATTTAAGTGAAATATACAAATTACTAGCATATGTTGGTAATATAACAATAATGAGTAGAAAAGCAAGAGGCTAGAAGAAATTGCTATTCACTTAGAAATAACTGCAAAAAAATAAAACAAGGTTTTACTTTTTTATTTGTCATTTTGTTAAGTTTGACATTAGTTGTTAGTTGACCAAGGTTTGTTTTAGCCTAAGATATAAAAAGTATTTTTATAGTACTCTGTACTACCTGGAGTCCAGGTAGCCTCGGAACCCGCCACCCCATTGCATTCCCCAAAAAGCGGGGTGCGATATCAGCACGAACTGTCATCCCGCTGGTTCTACCCCAATTGGCACTTCAAAGGCAGGTCATAGACCGCTCTCTTCGTGCTAAACCATCCGCCAAAATTAGCCGGTAGGTAGTCAATTTTATCATAGTGTCCCGCGTATGAACAGGTTCGAGAATGAGAACCTTATTTCCGGGCGGGCCAATTTCCGGCGCCTTTACCCTTTGAAGACTATATTAGGACTTAGATTTGAAAGCTGTTCAACTATAGAAAAAGGCGAAATTTTGAAGGTAATTTAATATCCAAACATCCAAAAGCAGTATTTTTCATTGTGCCTATCATAGGTTAAACTTTATTTAGCCATTTTGCAAGCACCTCCAATTTTGATATCTCCGCTCCCGATTACTTGTGCAATATTAAGATCGTTCAGAGAAATCTAAAATTTTTTAAATATCTCAATAAAAATACAATTACTGAAAAATGTTTTTGTTTTAATTTGTTTAGTTCAGGAATGGACGACACCTGCGGGTTTAAAATATGGCAAATAACACAATATAGGCTAAATGTTTTAAACAATATGAACACCCATGTATGTTGCTATACGACGTAATATATGCGTTGCTAATTTTGCTATAAGAAGAAAAAAGAAAAATCGGTGTTGGTTATTCCCCGTGAAAGAGCGGGCTGCTGTATAGGGCTTGTGGACTCCGCACCGAAGTCCTTAACCACTCTTAAGTCCAGAAAGGATGGCAAGGATGGGTTAGAACAAGGAATTTGGATGAAAGAGGTTTTCCGCGGATAGTACTGTCGCAGTATTCACCTTTTTGACTCTGGAAAACCGCGGTAAAAACCTGAGCCAGGAAGGACAGTCGGTGGAGCCGTAAATTGAACCCAGGGCCTTCCGAATGAAAAGCAGACGCGTTAATCACAGAGCTACCTCTCTTGGTTGCTATGAGATGCTGACGAAATTGTTAAATATTTAATTAAGACAGCTTCAGTTTAGAATAAATCAAGAGTCGGATTGAATTCAGTTAGTATCGCATATCGAAATTAACGAACTGAGACACCAAATTAAAGCTGTCTTATGAGTCAGCGTTTGACGTTCAAAGAGCATCGACACGTTATTGGTATTGTATGTTATCGCAGCAAGCGAGTGCGCTTATCAGCCAAGAAATTAGAAATCTCTTTCGGAGTGAGCGGCACAGCGCAGATGTACAGTTGGGTGAGGGTGCTGTGTTAGGCAGGATGAAGATAAAACCAGACAATACTAAAAACTGCAAAAAAATAATTCCGTGCTAGATGAAAATAACATAGCGCTCAACCAGCATAGACATGTCGTGAAACAAATAACGACGGTACTAAACAAAAAAACAAAAACGCCTAAAAATGTATTCTTCATTGACCTGGAAAGAAAAAGTAACAATGGGAAAATATAAAAACATACAAAGATGTTAAATGCAGCAGTGCGTTTTGAGACATCCAACAATAAACAAGGGATAATGCAATGAAGAGTTGTCAACAATACGGCCATACAAGAAATCAATGCAGTCAACCATGTCGGTGTGTAAAATGTGCAGGGACACATGATTACCAAAAGTGCAATATAACCAGACGAAAAACAGGTAAAATGCTTCCTTTGTAGAAACCCACATCCAGCAAACTACAAGGGATGCCAAGTGTACTTTGCCATCGTCAAGAGTCATTTCCCATCAAGAAACGGAACAGCGCTAGCACAAAGTAATACACAAACAAAAGGACACCACTCCCACCCTTAGCAAGTACTATACAATATATAAATACTCCCAGAGTCCCACAAGGAAACCGGTACGTCCAAGTAAAAAGACCAAGTTACTCTATGGTGAGTTGCAGGGCACAAGGGTATATTAGGCAACGAAAAAGCCTACAAACTCTCAATACGCGAAGCAATGACGCCTTATACAGAACCTGAACCCTCTGCTTTGGAATACAGACAAGCCACTTAAAACAGGAGGTCGGGTTATGGGAGAAACAAATAGAGTCCTCGTACTGGGATAACACACCAGGACAACGCCAGGCAATACAATTCATAATTGTTTCCCAAAAGAAATCAAAAATCGCGTTGTTTCTCAGTGAGATGGAACTAAAACTACCACTGGCCTTTTCACAGGCCACACATCGCTGAAATACCATCTCTTCAGGATTGGTAAGGATGAGGACCAAATCTGCCGTTTATGTAATGAGGCAACAAAAACCACAGAACACATCCTATGTGTATGCAATGCTGTCTGTTGCCGTAGACAGAATATCTTCTTAGACTTTGGTACCTACCGACACTTTAGTGTTTATGCGAATGCTGGATCAACCCAGCATATGGATATATCCATTTTCACCGATGGATCTAAAACAAGGCATAGAACGGGTGCCGGAATTTTCTCCGATATCCCAAACCTACGCCAGACTATACCACTAAGCAAAATTGCCACTGTCTTCCAAGCGGAGGTGTGGGAATAATGCATGGTACAAATGCAATTCTTGAACGACAAATCAAGAACCAATGTATTGGTATCTACAGTGATAGATAGCAGAGCCGCTTTACTGGCCCTAGGCAATTGAAAATTACCTTAGGAGTAGTACTGCGGTGTCGTGAAGCTCTCGACGATATCTCAAAAGAAAATGCCGTTGCCCCTGTATGGGTGAAAGCACATTACGGAAACTATGGCAATGAGAAGGCTGATGAGATTGCGAGACTGGCCTCCGAACATCCTCTCTGGGGGCCAAAACCCGAAATTCCTATACCCCTGAAGACATTAAGCTTTATGCTATAGCAAGAAACATTGAAAAGCTTCACACGAAGAAGAGTTAACACTCAAAACTGTCGTCAAGCAAGGCCTGTTATTACGGCACCCTCGCCAAAGACAGCCAACTACTGTGTGCAACTGTCCCGAAAGAACTTGCGACTAGTTGTGGGTATCATATCTGTACACTGCACCACCCTAAAGCAACACATGCACAGGATGGACTGGCGAAAAGCTCAAACTGCCGTGTAAGCAACGAGGACGACGAGTTGGCAGAACATGTCCTATGTCACTGCCTAGCTCTCGCAACAGCCAGAGGATCCACGCTGGGGGACTTCTGGTCTAACATGGGCGAAATCACCAATACTCCAATTGCGGAAGTCCTCAAGTACATCTAAAAGGTTGGATGGCTTGGGTGATGTCCAATGTGGAGAGCTGTTGGGGAGGTAGTACAATGGACCTACCTATTGTGGCTTAAGTGCGCGTGTGGTAACTGACATTCCCAATTCCTAATCCAGCATCCAGAACTATACAAGATAGCTATATGAAACGCGGATGGTGTCCTAAATCATAAGTATGGTATAGAATCATTCGCAACTCTAAACAAAATTGATATTCTATTAATTTCGGAAAGCCGTAAACACAAGCTTCAAAAGACCATATTATACAGTTTACAATGCAGCCCACTGTGATACAGAACAAAGAGCTAAGACTGGAGCTGCAGTCATTATAAGACAAGCTATAAAACATTATTTGCTGAATAAAATAGAAGTACCACTACTCCACACAGCAAGCGTAGTCGTAGAAGATTGGTATGGTCAAATTACCATTTCGGCAGCTTACTGTCCGCCAAACTGTTACTCTAACAAGGAAGCATTTATAAACTTCTTCAATCAACTTGGTAACAGATTCCTGGCCGGTGGTGATTATAACGCAGAACACACCAGCGGGGGTTCTAGGCTTACAACACCGTGAAGAAGAAGAACACTCTATAAGGTCATTGGAAAGCTGCATCTCAACCACATTTCTACATACAAACCCACCCACTAGCCGTCGGATTCGCAAAAAATACCTGGCTACTTAGACTTCTTTGTTACCAAGGAATTCACCATCTGGGTATCTGAACATTGAACCAAATTATGATATTGCGCCTAATCGAGCAACCTGTGAAATCAAATTAAAAAATTGACTCAATTCTAAAAAAAGTTCATAGAAAAAAAAAATAACCCTAAATGTGTCAATATTACAATTTACTTTCGGCTTAGACCGCGTCGTCATTTGGGAACTACGCCCAGAATCATCAGGTAAGGACCGACCTGTAGCTTGTCTTCCTTTACAAGCATTTGCTCTAGAAATTTAAGCAATATTTGTTCGTAGGCCCTGCCTGCCTAAACAGGGCCGTGTGCTTAGATTATTTAAACCTTGGGGCGGACAAGGATTTAATCTTAATGTATTTTGTTTGCCAGGACAATAATACTTAATCAGCTTATGCCTGTTAGCTATTTGTGAACGCATACAAACTAACATTTCGCAAGACATTGTAGTTTGCATCTTCAGGGCGAATAGAACACTGAGGCAGGCAGGGCCTATGAACAAATATTGCTCATACTTCTAGAGCAAATGCTTGTAAAGGTAGACAAGCTACAGGCCGCTTCTTACCCGATTATGCTGGGTGTAGTTCCCAAATGAGGACGTGGCCTAAGCCGCAAGTAAATTGTAATATTGACAGTTCGAGAAACAGCCAAAGCCTCAAAGAATAAACCTAAATGTGTTACTCAAAATAGCAAAGGAACTGGAAGAAGAAGTACAGAAGTTTACTACACTAATTCAAGAAGCAGCTTGGGAAGCAACACCGACACCAACGCAAAAGAAAAAAAAAGTTGAACTGTCCACCAGTTATTTGGGAAAAATCAAAGAAAAGAGATACCTTCCAAAAATTTGGCAAAATCAAGACATCCACAAGAGAAAATAAATTATAATCATGCAGCAAGGCAGCTTAAAAGTTCCTAACAGAGCTCGAAACTGATTCATTCAAGGAATATCTTGAAAACCTATTAGCAACAATAGACTTAGACTATACACTATAAAATGGCCACTAAAAGACTAAAACAACCCCACCTATTAGGAAAACAAATAAAACCTGGGCGAAGACAGGGCAAAATAAAGATAAAGCTTTGACCGAACATCTGTGGAAGGCCTTTAAACGCTTTCCCCAGCTGATGAAAATAAATATATTAAAACAAATACATTCATGGAAGAGCTAAAACAACCAAGCAAACTTATAAAACTCGTCACACCAAAAGAAGTTATAAACGATATAAATAACGACTTGATTCCCAAGAAAGCGCCAAGGTGTGACCTGATTACAGGTCTGCTCGTGAAGGAGTTAACTCGAAAAGGTGTAGTCCTGTTGACGCAACAATTCAATGCTTCATTTAGACTTAAATATTTCCCAGTACCATAAAGAGTGGCAAAAGTAATTGTAACACTAAAACCTGGAAATCCGCCAAATGAGACTACTTCGTACCGACTCATCAGTCTCCAGCCAATCTCTCTCTCTTCGGTGCCGTCTCAAACGAGGTTGGCTATCATCATTTTATATCTTGTTCTATTGTATGTAGCATGAAATAAAGTGGCCGTGTTCTGCTCTGTCCATTCTTTTATGTTTTTAAACCATGACTTTTTCCTTCTTCCTAGACCTCTTTTACCGTTTATTTTTCCTTCTAATATAAGTTGTAACAGGTTGTATTCTCTATGTCTTATAATGTGTCCAAAATATTTAGCTTTTCTATTTTTCACTATTCTGACTAGTTGTACCTCTGATCCTATTCTATTTATCACTTCTTCATTTGTTACTCTTGCGGTCCAAGGAATTCTTAACATCCTTCTATAAATCCACATTTCGAAGGCTTGTATGCGTGTTTGGGCATCTTTTTTCAACGTCCATGTTTCACATCCATATAGTATCGTTGACCAAATGTAGCAACGCATTACTCGCAGTCTTATTTCTAATGACAGCTTTAAGTTCCATAATACGTTTTTCATTTTCATAAAATTACTTCTAGCTATTTCTATTCTTTGCTTAATTTCTTTTAGGTGATCCATCTTATCGTTTATGTTTCGTCCGAGGTATTTATAGTCTGTAACGTTTCTGATATTTGTGTCATTTATTCGTATAGATGGAAGCAAGTCAAGTGATCTAGAAAATACCATGGAGCTTGTCTTTGCAGTATTTATGTTAAGGCCCATTTCCTTACTTTTTAGGTTTAAGCGATCCATTAAAGTTTGTAGATCTTGTTCACTGTCTGCGATGACTATGGTATCATCTGCGTATCTTATATTATTTATAACCGTGCCATTAATTTTTATTCCTTCGGGTCTGCCGTCTAATGTCTCTTGAATTATTTTTTCCGAGTATATATTGAATAATAGCGGAGACAGCACGCGTCCTTGACGCACTCCCCTTTTTATATCTATAGTTTCTGTTTTTACATTCTCTACTTGAACTGCCGCTGTTTGTTGCCAATATAAATTTCTGATAATTCTTATATCTTTTCCGTCTATGCCTATTCGATTCAGTTCTTCGATCATTTTTTCATGTTTGATTCTGTCAAAGGCTTTTTCGTAGTCAACGAAACAAATATATAGGTCTTTTCTCATGTCTAAACATCTCTCTGCCATAACAACTAGGCTTAGTATGGCTTCTCTGGTTCCTAGCCCTTTTCTGAATCCAAACTGGCTGTTACTTAGATTATCTTCGCATTTTGCTCGGATTCTGTGATATATTATTCTAAGCAACACTTTTAATGTATGGCTCATTAAACTGATCGTTCTATAATCTTTGCATTTTCGGGCCTTGGGTTTCTTGGGTAATGTAATAAATGTAGATTTCAACCATTCATTTGGTATGATTCCCGTTTCGTATATGCTATTATATAGTTTTGTTAACAAACTTGTTGCTTTATCGCCCATATGCTTCAGATATTCGATTGTAATCTCATCATCACTTGGAGCTTTGTCACCTTTAGTTATTCTGATAGCATGTTCAACTTCCGATGTTAGAATTTGGGGTGCTTCTTGTGAGAGTACTCTAGGGTATATATCACCCCTATTGTCATTAAATAATTGTTTTATGTAGTTTTACCAAGTTTGTTTCTTTTCCTCTATGTCTAATATTAACTTATTATGCTCATTTGTGATGTTTATATTGTTCTTTTTCATTGTACCTGTCATCATTTTGAAATTCCTGTGTAAATTTAAATCTTCGTGCATGGCTTCTAGCCTTTCTATTTCTTCACAGTTTTCTTGTAGCCATTTTTCTTTCGCTAACTTTATCTTGTCTTCTACTTCTTTATTTATTCTTTTATATGTAATAGGATTCTTGTTTTTTATTGTTCTTCTTCTCTCCATCAGTTCTAGTATTTCTGGTGTTATCCATTCTTTTCTTTTTTCTTGTTTCTTTCTCCCTACCGCATCTTTACCCGATTTATTTAATATATTTTTTAGTTCTGTCCACGTTTTCTCTATTTCTCTTTCTTCTGCTATATCATTTTGAGGATGTACGTTTTTAATTTCGTCTTCTATTCGTGTTATGAACTTATTCCTAATATTGTCATTTTGTATCGTTTTCCAGTCTAGGACTTCGCTTCTTTGTTTTTGTTTTTGAATTAATTTTTTGAATTTTATTCTTATTGTCGCTACTACTGGATTGTGATCCGATCCGATATCTGCCCCTGGATATGTTTTTGCACTCGTTACGCCGTTTTTATATCGTTTGTTAATCATAATATAGTCAATTTGGTTTCTTACTATTCTGGTTGGATTGTCTTGGGGTGATTTCCAGGTATACAGCCGTCGATTTGGTAGTTCGAACCATGTATTTATTATTGTTAGATCGGCTTCTTGACAAAATTCGATTAATCGTGTTCCTTGTTCGTTTCGTTCCCCTAATCCAAATCGTCCAACCACTTCATTGGCTTCGCCTTTTCCAACTTTCGCATTAAAGTCGCCCATAATTATATTAAGATCTTGTTTTTTGAGTGACCTTCGAATATATTTAATTTGCTCGTAGAACTCTTCAAGTTGTTCAGCTGGTTTGTCGGCAGTAGGCGCAGCCGATAATGGCAAACATTTAGGTAAAACTATTAGCAAAAAGATTAAAAGACACTATCGCCACCTGATTCCGAACCATCAATTCGGTTTCAGAAGTCATCACTCTACCATCGAGCAAGTCCACCGAGTAATTAACACCGCAAACAAAACTTTTTCGGAAAATAGTTACTGCACAGCGGTATTCCTTGATGTCATCCAAGCCTTTAAAAAGGTTTGGCGTCAGGGATTACTTAACAAGCTAATGAAAAACCTACCGGAGGCAATATATACCATCCCTAAATCCTACTTAAAAAAACGTTTTTCAGAGTATGATATGAAACCGAGATAACAGATTTATAGGCGATATCATCAGGTGTTCCACAGGGAACCGTGTTGGGACCGATATTGTATCTTATCTTGATCTTTACGGCTGATCTGCTGAGAAACATATATTTCACAACAACAACATTTATTGATAATACTGCCATACTAGCAGTACACCAAAATTTATTCGAAGCAACAATTTACTGCAAAACTTCAACGAAATCGAGAATTGAACCAAACAATGGCGTATTGCAATCAACGAATCTAAGTCAAACCAAAAGGTATTTACCAAATGCCGAGGTGAATAAACCGTAATTTTAAACACATGAAAATTCATGAAAATGAAGATGCCTTAAGGTTTTGTTAAGAATAGGAAAAAAAATGATTCTTAAAAACATTTTTGGTTTCCACTTCCGGTTTAGGATTTTTTTAAAAGCTTGTTTTGTCGATGCATTTTTTCGCACCCCTCCACCCCCACCATCGGTTCGGGAAATATGAGACTCACACACATACCTACAACCATACCCACCCAATTGACACAATTTGAATTTTTTTTACGTTATCTTACAGATGCTAAAACATTAATATTTAGTAAATTCTTGTAATTTCCAAATTGTGTACAAAATGATTTATTCAGAAGCAACATCTCACGTTGTGATTATACAGTTTGAAAATAAATCATGTCATTAACAGCTTTACCCGATTTAGTGGCACCCGCGAAACTTAATAATTAATTATAATGCTGTAAAAGTACTTTAAAGTGGAACACCCTTTAAATGCCATCCTTATGTAAAAGCTTCTATTAATCCCCAGCCACAACATTATTATTCAAACAGTTGGGTCGTCGGCGTTTCGAAAGACGCCGCTGTGGCAATGTAAGCTCTCAATCCTATAAGTTTAACCCAGAGAAGTAAATGTGCGTGTAATTTCTAACTGTATTGTATGTATATAAATTTAAGTATTACTGAAATATTACTGGCCGAAAGGATAATATAAAATAAATAAAATTGTAAAACAACAATGCAAATTTTTTGAAAATTAATTTATTCGGTAATTAACAAGTAGGCGTAAGCTAAATACCGTTTAAGCTTAAGGAAAAAAACTTCATGCGATTATTTTGCGGAGTAAACAAATTTTTATAAAGAAGTTGAAGAATATGCAAGCAACTTGTCTTGTCAGCTTGAAGTAACTTAATTTCAGGATTATATTTACCACCTAGCACGTTCAAGTTTCTTACTCCTCGTTACTTTCGTAATATATTTTACTGACAACAGCCCACTTTCATGTTTTTATGCTGCTCATAGACGTGTGCAGTATCTTTTATTTTCAGATATTCACATCGCTGTTAAAAAATAACAGCAGGACGTAAGCTGTTATTATTTGCAGAAGATGAAGGAAATTTTTATGAAAATATAAAAGTTATATTAATTTCTAAACATAGCGCATACTTATAATGGATTTTTTTTGTAATACTTGTTCGTTCGAACTGTCTTAAAAACCAATTACCGTTTTGCCAAAAATCATTTTCATTTCACCTCGAAATGTTGTGAATTTAACTTACAGTTGGTTGAAATATTTTGTCTGTATCGATATCCTGTTAGTAACGGCGGCTGTTTGTTGCACAGCAGGATGTGAGGTTCTGTATTACATAATAGACTACCGGTTATCCCGTTGTTTTATTGTCATGGCAAACTTGACTCTTCACTGAATAATGCACAGCACATCAAACTTTGAAAGCCGTTCAATAGGAAGTTGTAAAGTTTAATTATGTTTGAGCCTAGCTAGTAGGGTGTCATTTCGTCGTGTAATTATTTTTGCGAATATATTTTGCAACTGAATTTCCATTTCTTTTATTAATCGATTTCTATACTAAAATTCTTTGTATTATTGTAAAATTTTTAGTTTATGTCAGATGAAAACTGTTTGAGTTTTGATTTCATGTAGTCTTAAATAATACAAGCAGAGACCGAGGTCTTTGGCCCGCGCCTTTTTTTAAATATTTCCCTTTAATAAAACAGCAAAGAAACTGTGCCGCGAGTCATAATTTGACCTAGGTTTCGCTTTAGTATCGTGTTCGGTACTGCGCTGTGCCGAACCCTGCAATAAGTAAAAACCGAGGCCGATAGAAAGGATCCGTCAGAACATGTTTTCGCCCCGTGGAGTGTAATGTGCGAATGCCAGTTATAGACCGATTTTGTGACAATCATACGCACACACGGTTGACTTCCAATTTTTCATATTTTTATTGAATGCTGTCTCGGTCCACTATAAACATATAGTGTCTAGTAGTGGCAGCCCCTCACCGTTACAAGTTGAGACAGGTGGTAGGGTCCGGATGTATATATAACTGTTATGTTAAGTATTAAGAAAATTTGCCACTGGGGTTGCTTTCATATTGTCTCGTAACAGATTGTATTGTTCGCGTATGTCAAAAAAAAAGTTTTGGTGATTACCGAAAAACAAATTAACCAAAATACATATTCCTTGAGGCTTTCGCGGTTTCTCAAACTGTCAATATTACAATTTACTCTCGGCTTAGACCGCGTCGTTATTTGGAAAAGCACCCAGCTTAATCAGATAAGCACCGACCTGTAACTTATCTGTCTTTACAAGCATCTGCTCTAAAAGAGCGAAGCCGCCTAGTATCAGTAAATACGAGAAAGAAGCAGCAATGTTATTAAAACAGAACAAAGATGTTCTTATATTTAAGGCAGATAAAAGCAATGCTACTGTTGTGATGAACACCTCAGATTATAACTTAAAAATGGAAGAACTATTGTCCGATTTCACTTACAGAAGGCTTAATAGCAATCCGCTCAACTCTCTCATCTCTAAGGTAACTGCTGCGATCAAATGCTCTGACACTACTGACACTCCGGAAAAACAGCGTATCATACCCAAAAACTCCATCACACCTCGTTCGTATCTATGGTTTACCCAAAATACACAAGGTTGGAGTTCCACTAAGACCTATTGTATGTGCTATTAATTCTCCTACACATGCTTTAGCAAAATACTTAGCCACTAAGCTTCGCCCACTTAGGGGCAATACAAAATCTTACGTAAGGAATTCCTCTGACTTTGTCAACAAGATCAAAAGCTTACGGCTGTATGAAGGAGACATTCTAGTCAGTTTTGCCGTTGTCTCTCTTTTCACTAAAGTACCAGTAGATGTAGTGCTAAATATTCTAAGATTAAACTACCTACAGATCTAAACTAATTAGTCGAAATATGTTTAACAAACACTTTTTTCTGTTGGAGTGGCATCTTGTATGAACAGGTTGAAGCAGCGGCTATAGGTTCACCGCTATCACTTGTTATTGCAAACATATACATGGAAGACTTTGAAACCCACAGCTTTGGCAGCAGCTGATCTTAAACCGATATCCTGGTTTAGATATGTAGATGATACTTTCGTCATTTGGTCTTACAGACGCCAAACACTAGAACACTTCCATAATAATATCCAATTTACCGTGCAAGTAGAAGAAAATGGCAATATTTCGTTCTTAGACGTACATGTTAGACGCAAACCAGATGGTAGCTTTAAGCACGCAGTTTACAGAAGGAAAACACATACAGACAGGTATTTAAACAAAAACTCGCATCTCCACTCGACGCAGAAAGCGACTGTGCAAAAAAATCTTAACAACCAGAACAGTCCGAATCTCAGATGCAGAACACCTACAAGAAGAGAAAACTCATTTCTTGATGTCGTTACAACAAAACGGTTATACAGCCACAGAAATTTATAGCAATCCCCAACGCGGAACAGCTGAAGGCTAACAAATTTGTTAAGGAATTTTTTATATACCTATAATAAATATCACATCTTTTGCAAGTCTTGGAACTGCCTAAAGAAATAATACCTCACACATCCAAATAAATACAAATTACAAATTTTAAATAAATCACTGAATTGTTTCAGTAACAGCGTCATTTTTGACGACGAATATGAATTTTTGCCGTTTCAGCCTTCATTAAACAACTACCGTCAATTCAGGCAAATGCACAACTCTAAACTGTTACTATCGAACCGCTAACACCGTATGTAAAGTCAATAAACGGTATCACCGTCCATAGTGTACCATTCTTTAATATCTCATGCTCATCCGTTAATTTGATATTTATGTTACTGTTACTATCGCGTTTAACCAAAGCTCCTTATTTAGAAATTTTACGAACTACGAATTGTATATTTAAAACCCCTGACACATACAAACTGAAGATAATTCTAAAGCCAATACTCGTTATTAAATTTTCCTTCTAACAAAAGTACTTTGTCAATTTAACAGCGCCCTTGTTAAAAAGTTCTCTAATTAACGTATGCAATCAACATACGTGTACATATTGCGACAGGAATAAAGTTGCGAAGCTGTTTCATGTTAAGATGTCTCAATTTAAATTAAATTATAAAACACGAACAACTTCAAGGATGTAACAGTGGCATTAATTAAATTTACAGTTATTTAATTTAAAGTTTTGAGATCAAAAACGTTGCAGGGAATTAAACTTAGACTCACAAAAGGCTAATAAAAGTGCAGACAACAAATAGTAGGAAAAAGTTAAAGGTTGGAATGCGTTTGAATGTTTTGTAACTTGCCACTACTGGTTAATTATAATTTACTTTTGAAATAGAATACAAAGTAAACTAAAATATAGATGGTGTATAGTTCACACAGTATTTCTATTTATACATTTGAAGAGATTTTCCAATTCATAATGTAACGAGTGTAAATAAAGCTTAAGTTAGCTGGCGTTAAATCTCATTTACGAGGTGGGCATGTCTGGTTTGACGGTTTAGTTTTTCGAGTGGTCAAATGTGTTGTTTCGTGGTTTTTTCTGTGTTTTTAGTAGTTATTTCTTCACTTACGTAAGAAACCAGTTTTTTTAAACGAATATACTTGCAAGCATTTTCTACGTGCACTTGTATTATTTGTTGAAAAACGGTTCACACGTTAGTGCAGAAAACATTTCTGATTAATTTTTTTTTCGTAACGGAAGTAAGGTGGATGAGCTTTGGACCAACTCCGTAGGTACATGATTGCGTGGAAGAATTTCATGTTAAATTTTTAAAACTTGCTGTTGATTACAAACACTTTGAACATATTTTGCATCAGCGTTAATTATATTTGTTTATTGAGGCAGGAAGCATCAGGCGAAAACAGGGTAGCGGCCGATCACCAACACATAATAAAGAAACCATTGATGGTGCTAGCACAGTTATGGAATTAAGCCTTAAATAGCGTAACTTAACGCAAATACTAAGGTTTTCTATAAAAAGATGTCACAATATTGAAGAAGAACCAATAAAGTATATTCGCAACTGTCTCACCATAACATGACGACAAGACGACAGCATTTAATTATTGTTCTGGGGAAATGTTTATGCAGCAGTTACGTAAGACGACGTTTCTTCGTTGCGGCTGCATAATTTGCTTATCATGATTTGCGTGAGGTACGCCGTATTTTGGCAATAAATTTTATACACTAAATTAAACTAAGCTTTAAATCAAGGAATTTTAATACCTATAACGGGAATTATGAAATGACGTCTGTATGTCTGTCCGTTTGTTTCTAATACTAAAATTAAGCGGGTCCGTACAGTATTATCAATTATTCCATTAAGGAAATTTGGTTAACAATATTTGTTAGTGCAATTGCTACATAACCTGCTACCTGCTGCCAAATACGTGTATCACCGAGCAGAACTACATTTGCGCTGCAGCTGCTTGTTTAAAAACGATTATTCGTTTATATTTAAGAAGCGATCGTGTTAAGCTGGAGATTGTTAACCTACAATTTTGGGTAAAATAAAAAGTTTTGTATAGTTTTAAATACTGACTACTAGTTAATTCTTAACACTACAGTAGAAAAAATATGTACAAGTAAAAGCAGCAGTTCGACAAATAGATATTGTACAATTACATTACAAGCGATCTTTACTCATAAATTTGGACACATACTGCCAACTCAGGTTAACTTATGAAATATAATGAATTGATTTAATGTTGTTTATCATATGTAGACGATCTTACGCTAATGTAAAATAAGAAACAGAAACTAAACTTGACCCAAACATTGGAAACAAAATTTACAACAACAAACGCGCTGGTGGAAAACTGATGCGTTAACAATAACACCATTTGATTTAATAGGCTAGGACAGCACCAAGAAACGAAGCATATCCGTCCCCTCCGGGCGGTGTCGCCCTTCGGGACGCCGTGATACGCTCGATCAACGCGCTTGCTCTTGAAAGCGGATACGAGAGAGAGAACAAGCTACTAGTCTTGGCATCAAGCTGCGAGCTTTAAGCCCCTACTGGTGGAGAGAGACTACGTAGTTCATCCGTCAAACCGCAGCAAGACGGCCCTAACCTGCATCGGGTTCGGACTTGGTCCCTATGGTACCAGTCAAAGTCGCTGGTTGGACTTGTCGGAGCAAGCGCGTGTCAAGTAGCGCTACCCCTCTCAGTTAGGACCTCGCAGGTCCCAGCACTGGTGAACTACACACTGCTCAGTATTGGTCCGAAACCAGCCTAATCATAGTGGCCAGCACCTTAACAGCGTCGGATGATCATAAGTGCGAACCCCCTGGGTCGACACTTAGATAGTGGGCGTAAGCAGGCAAAGTGCGCATCACCCCTAGAGCTCAAGTCTCTAATGCTGGTACGTTTGAGGTGCTCCGGTCGGGGAGCGGGGTTGCCATTCTAGAGAGTGCGCTGCTCAGGCGTTAGGACCTATACTGAGGGGTGGTTGACAACACCCCTAGGGCCCAAGACTCTGCCGGACCCCTACCATCCAGTTCACGTGACTGTTACGTCTGAGGTGCCCCGGTCAGGGAGCGGGGTTCCCATTTCTGAGAACGCTCTACCGCTGAGGTGTTAGGACCCATCTTGAGGGCTTCACCTCACCTAGTGAAATCACTCATTCAGTTCTCCATGGTTTCAATTAAGGGAAACCTTGAACCTTTCGGAGGAGAAGTGGGCGTACCAAGTTGAAATCACCGAAGTGACCGTTTCAACGCCGATCCCGCCAAAGGTGTCTTTGTCCACGCCTCTCACCTAAGTGAGGGTCCTTGGCCGCCCCGCCGGTTAACAATAACAGTACGCATTAAAAAAACCTAATTGCACTTGTGGGCTGCGCTGTACGGTATTTTTGGTAACTTAAAAAATAATACCTGGCGCGCGCCAATTGAGTTATACAACATTAACTGCATCCGCATTCCTTTCAAATTCAAACAGGTCAAAGAGATGCGAATTTACTATGTATAATTACAGCAATCGTTATGTAATTCATAAAACTAGGACCTCGATCCGCAGTCCGACACAATAGTTTACATTAGTTTATTTATTCTATTATACAAAAAACAACAACAACAGCGTGAGGCATAGCTCACGGATTTTGCTATCTTTGTATTAAATCCCAATTTCTTTTACCTGTCTCGACATTAAGAAATAAGAGCCTCCGCCACTAGAAGTCACATCTCTGCGCTTCTTTTATACGAATCCATAACCATATATTACGGCCTAATCTTGTTGCTAATAATTATTTTCCCTATTGACTAACTGTGGTCCACCTCAGAGTCCATTTCCTTGGTTTTGAAACACACTAAAAAATAATGATGATACAGTAAAGAACAAACTTTTTTTGGACTAGGCAAGGTTTTGTCTGGCGCGCTATGTCAGCTTAAAAAATAAGAGTACATTAAATTCTGAAAATTTACATCAGATTGTTGAGACGTCTGTGCAGCCTAAATAGGTTCGGGTTTGGGTAATCCTTAATGGAAAGAGATTAATTGGGCCTGTTTTCTGTAAAGGTAATAAAGCATTCTATAAATCCAATTTTTAGATTAAAAGTTTGAATTGTCATCAACGTAGATAAATATTGGAAAGGAATTTTACAACTATTTTTTGAATTTTTATAATTATTTAAATTGTAAAAATCATTACTTTTCAAAAATATCAAAAAAAAATTTTAACTTTGAAAATTTCGACATTTTCAACATTTTTACAAATCCTAAATTTTCTAAATTTAAAGATAGTATATACTATTTTTGAAATTTAAAAACATATTTTAAAATTTCTAATTTCAAAACTTTTATTTTTTTTCAAAACCTCAAAAATTTAAAATGTTTAGAATAAAAATAATAATAAAATAAAAAATTAATAAATAAAATAATATAATAAATAATAATAATTAACGCCCGCCATCTTCTTGGCTAACTTACACCTACCTAATCATTTTAATTTGTGTGTTAACAGTATGACCTCTGGCGAGCATATCGGATTGTCTTGAAATTTTTATGACTGTTTCGTTTAAGCTCTACTGTTTTATTTTTTACATTTTTATTCTTTGCGTATCTTTCCGCCTTATACCGTAATCCTTGTTTCGACTTGTTTCTCAACGGGCTCTGCATACAAAAAAATATTAGTATTTCTAGGATGCAGACTTTCATCTTAAACGTATTTATCTACATATAATAAGTTTGTAGTACTAACTGATATGTGATGTATCTCTGTTTTGAAATATTTAAAGCTAGGATATATCTCGAAAATAAAGCACTAAACATAAATTCATAAGTAACTGTGTTTATTAGAGTACAACCTACAAACAAGTAAGTATATACAAATTTGTACCCGTGTTATAAATATGGATTACTAATTACCTTCAAAGGCTAAGGAGATTGTGGTTGGTAAGGTATAAACGGTTGTTTATGTTAACGACACCAACAGAGATTTCAGTTGCCAATGACACGTACACTCAAGTGATAACCTTTGCATGTAGTAAATAGACATTATCCCAAAATTCGCTTTGCTGTAATAAACCCACCGAGATTTGTGGTGTATTGAAATACACATCAACGTAATTCAAGAAACACAAGGTCTTACCAAAACAATATTCCAGCAAAAAACGACAGGTTAGTGACGTCGATATCTGACTTGTGGATGGTTTTCCTTTATTTTCACAATGACTGTGTTTCTAACGAAAAAAAATTCACAATTTTTTTTCATACGACCAACGGTTTGGGAGCTATTCGTTGTTACACCGTTGGGACATGTTTCACGTATTTCCGTTTTCATGATTTTTCGTTTTGCGCAAAAACACTTTATCCTACAATAAAATTCCTCATAAAGGAAGTTGCAGACCATAAAATTTTATTCTTTATTATATATCTTACTAGCTATGGTGAACGCTTTAATGGGGTTGTAAGGAATTTTAAGTATTACAATAAAATCAGTAGCTGTTCTTTTTTATTGCAAAAAAAATGTTTCATGGGTGTTAGCTCTACAGACCGTTGTACTTCATAAGACTGCAGAAAAAAAAGGAGCAAAGCATGCAGTTTTTTAACTTATACCACTTGCCCAAGAATTCGATAGATACTGCTGAACACATGAGTAACTTGCAATTTCACTCTTATTGTGTCCATAGAATGATTCCGATATTTTATAAAATTGATCATCTCAGTATGCAAAATCTTATACCTAGGGATAGGTATAGCCTAGAAACAAAAAGGGTGAAAGGAAAAGGAATACTTCACAATTAGGCGCTCTGATAAATCGCGATGTCACGTAATGACAAAACCATTGAAAAGACTTTCATACGATTAATAAATTGTTTGGGGGGTCCCATCTATGTGTGAGGGTACTTACCTTACCACGTTTATTATAAAAATGTATGTTAGAAATGCTTATTGATGCGTACACATGTGGTATTCATCGAAGCCAGAGAAAATATGTAACGAAGAGAAGGTCCGAGTGGTTTGAGTCTCATCCATATTTTCCTGACCAAAAAAAGTCATGTTTATTGCAACAGGTAACAAAACATTAAAGTGTCACAGGAAATTTATAATTGAATGTGGGGCAATGTTAGGTATGGTTGGAGGAAACTTCCATTATTCAAACCTGAAATGCAGTAAAAAAACTTATACAGGTCTAAACCAACGCTCAACAGTTAGTTACTACTTACTTCTTCTTCTTAACAGGTCGTTGACCTATTTTACTGCGATTTTCAAGCCTGTTTGTATTATCCAGAGGTACAGCTTTCTTTCCATCTTTTTTGAGGTCTTCCTCTTGGTCTGGTTCCTTGTGGGATGTTGGTTACACATATTTTAGCGATTCTGTCTTCCTTCACTCGCTGGACGTGCTCTCTCCACTGTTTTCTCTTCCTTTTCCCCATTTGACTATATCTTCTACGTCACATTCTTCTCTGATTTCTTCGTTTCTTATTCTGTTTATTTATCTCTTTCCATTTATACTTCTTAATATCTTCATTTCATTTGTTCTTAGTATTTTTTTGGTTTTTCGTGTGTCCGCTCTTGTTTCTATGCTGTATGTTAATATCGGCCTCACGCATATTTTATATATCTTCATTTTACTTTTTACAGTTTCCTTATGGTTTCTTTTACTTGATCTTCTTCTATCGCTATAGTGTCTTCGTCTTCTTGTGATGTAGATTTCTAATGTACCAATATACACGTCTCTTACAAGTTAAATAAAATTTTAATTACAATCACTGCAAACTGTGCTTGTAAAAATTTCAAAAGGTGATGATACTAAATGTTTTAGATATTCGTATTTTACAGTAAGTATAGACGCATTAAGCTATGGTAGTTTTATACAGAACCCGATTCTGGTCACTTCTGAAATATATATTTTGAGAAGCTGCTGAGCATCGAGGGGTTTATTGGGGACTGTAAGCGAGGAGATAATTCTAAGCGCACCTATTTAGCAATACACTAAATTTCCCGATTGCTACCTATATTGGCGTTGTGGACGACTATAACAGCTATACAGGAAGATAATGTAATCGACTTCAAGGTGACGACGCAAACCCAGTTTCTTTTGGAGGTATTTTTTGCTTTGGGTTTACTCGCTGATAGACGATGTGCCTTAAATAAAGGTATTTTTTTGTAATAAATTTCATCTTGAACATTATGAATAATAAACGCATTTAGAACCTTTAGAACCCAATAAAATGGACGCTGCAGTGTTGTCGGTGTGTTTAGCTTCAAACTATTTGTAATCAGACTGATATGAAACCGCAAAGAAACAAGGTAGGTCTACCAAAAAACAGGCGGAAATGAGAAGGATTCTTTAACATAGGAACAACCGTTGAAAAAAAAACAACTTGAAACAACTTTCGTTTAGTTGCAAAAAAAATCTTCTTTTTCTTCTTGAAAGTTTAGGACTCAGTCTTGTTAATTAAATGTGCTTCTTTAGTATTGTTAATTGTTTTGATATATGGCATGGCTTTCAGATTTTTGATGGTAGACTGTTGCCCTATTTTAGAGGACACAATTACTTCACGGGATAATCCTTGATTTACTTTTCTTCTTGTTGTAAAATTCAAGTTCAGTTAATTAATTATTTCAATTACTTTAGGGTGGACATGATAATGGTGTAATATGTCCCGCAGGTTTTTTTAATTTTGACCGGTAAAATGTCTGTGCCAGGCAAATCTAACACATAAAAGCCGGTTTATCGTATTCGATGGCTTTTTCAGTTATTTGCCACAGTGTAAAAATTCTAGAAAAAATTTAGCTGCTCCACGTTTATACTTACGCAGATATCGGATATTATTTACTTCTTGAATAAATAGGGGGGAATGGTGCACTATTTTAATAATATAGGCTGACTTCAAAATAAGCTCAAATTCGTCTTTTACAATGAGCCAATAAGCCGATTTGCACAATCCCGATGTCCTGACTCAGTCATCTCCCAGTGATCCCCACCATCAAGTCTTTTAAATATTTTTTCAAATATATCAAAAATTTGTACACATAATTTGGTATAACGTCTTAAATGGCAATAGCAACAACCTTCTATTGAAAAACCTCTACTAGGAGATTCACCAAAAACGGGGAATGGGAGAGAGACAACCTATTTCAATACAGACAGTTAAAAAATAATCTCGGATACGTCCTCTATAGATAACAAATAGTCGCTTTGCGCAAGCGCGATATTGTTAAAACTCTAGATACCCACCGTCGTCGATTTTTATTTTTTTCGATAATGTCGCAATTTTAGTTTCAAAACTCGGCGTGGGGAGTTTGTCCTTGATCGCAAATCGTCCACATCTTTTACAATTAAAATTTTAAATAGTGCCAAGTATCGTCTTTTGTATCAAAGCAACACCTTCAAGCCACCCTGAAGTGTATCCTGTCGGGATGGCAAAGAATTCGCGCATAGGTGACAAGCGAACAAACATAATTCGCGGGGTCGGAGTTGTAACGGTCACTACGGTGATTTCAATATGGTACGTCCACATCTCTTTTGAGAAGTTCAAGGTTTACGTTGAGATCATGGATCATTGATGATTGATGGACAACTGGGTAAATAACTTCATGAGGTGAAGTGTTACCAGCTCCCAGTATAGATTCCTAACACCTGAGCGGTAGCGCGTTGAGGTACCCGCTCCCTGGCCGTTGCTATAAATTTTCCTGCCTCCCAGTTACTACGCCTGGTGACCTTGCGAGTTGTATATTTAAAAAAACAAAACCGTCGGTTTAAACAGCTGAAGATGAGCTTCAGTAAGAAGTGGTGTGGCTGCTGGCATTAGGGACCTGAGCCTCAGTTGCAAGGTGCACGTTGTTTGCTGCCGCCCACTTGAAAATTGTTGACCCAGGAGGCTCGTTGTTAAAATTTCCATATTCAAGCACTATGATTAGACCGGCCACCGACCTATCTGGGCGGTGAAAAGTTCATCAATAATGACTACTGCAAGTAGCCCAAATAGTAGTAGCAGCTTTAGCAGTTCCGAAAAGTCCAACCAGTGACTTTATCGACTGGTACCATGGAGACCAAGTTTGAGCCCGCGGGAGATCGCAGACCCCGTATTGGTCACATTGTAGGACTCGTGGTGGCGATGGTAGGCCTGTGCAGACTAGGGCTGTCTTGGTGCAGCTCGGCAGGTGGGCTGCGACTTAGGGTTTGCTGCCTCTTTTTGTGACTGGTGGTTTGTTCTCGTTGAACCGTTGGCGTCGTTAAATTGAATAAGTGCGCTAATTAAGCGTTATCAAGCCGGCCTGAAGAAGTCGTTGCCTATAAGGTTTACGCTAGGTGCCGCCACCTTAATCTTAAGGTTTGCAGTAATGGTGCCCTCGTAGTGATAGTGAAAAAAGGGACATCTCCATTCTGCCCGTCTGTACCACAATATTATTTTAACCAAAATACCAATCTGTCTTTACAATAAAATTTCTCACCACACTGATGTGTTCAACCTTAATTTAAGGTATGAAGGTTTGCTAACGCCGCCTCGACATTAAACAGAATTGTGCAAACGATCATTTTCATATTTAAACGGCCACTGCATCGTTTTTTTGTGTCAAAATAGAACGTTTGTATTGTGTGCGCGCCCTATTAGTTGTATCACCGACTTGCCTAGCTTTATTTCATATTGTGAGTTAGAATTAGTTTGAAGTTTATATTTACATAAGGTTACAACCGGTTTTCAACTGCATCACAAATAATATTGAACCGTAAGAGGCTAATCAAGTGGCTAAATATTATGTGAAATAGGTGTTCACTAATCTTGTCGTAGCTAAATTAATACCCGATATTTCAGAATAACGTTTTTAAATGTCAATACGCAACATATAAACAATGAAATAAAGTGAAAAGATGTTCAAAAACGTGAAATCAAATGATCGATGAAAATTGCTAAAAAAAATACAAAAAACGGTGAAAGCAGTCTGCGTTTATGGTGTATTTAAATAAGTTAATGAACCATTTTTCAACTTATTCTAAACTAACATCTTTTACGAACACAAGGCACATAATCTAACGCAAAATTTTTAGCTAATTTGTTCATAATCAGAAGATTGCTAAGACTTTAAACTGACTTATTTCCTTGATACTTACTGCTTACCATGCAGTTTGTCCTTCTCGGGTTGTGTCGATTGCCCTGCATGCGTTATTATTGGTCCCTGCTTGACTTTGCTACAGCTAGTAATACAAATTAACAACTACGAGCGGCGACGAAGTTGTCACTAGTGATCTGTTCTGCTATATCTCTACTAAAAAGATAAGAAAGGAGTAAAATTCTTTGCCTTTACAGAATACTAGTCAATACAAGTATTATCGCCTTAACAAAGAAAATGTGACAAATAGCAACTCCCAATGTACAGCCACCTCCTAAAAGTAAAAATTTCGAAATATGTCATGAATCATCCCAGTTTTAAGAATGCCGATACATGGTTCTCTTCGCATCGACTTACCTATTAATTCTTGTTAACAAACTAGGTATTACATCAACGGCGCAAGGCCTTCGCGTACGTTTCGATTCGTTTTGTCCCTACTATTTGTTCCGCTATTCTATACAGAGTGCCCATTTTAAAACTCCGAGCCTAAATTTTTTTAAGTAGGCAACACACAATACAAGTCACTGCCGACTATTATTTTAAAACAAAATATTTCTATAATTAAAATCAGAGCAATCATGTTTGCATTAACTTGACAGTTTACTAATCCAATTCGTTAAGCCACATTACTTGAACGGTGCAAAATAAAGATTATCGATCACTAATCTTTGGTGCAAAATGTATTCCAACGCTGACAAAGTGGACATGCTTCTAATTCTGGGTGAATGTCGAAAAAATGCGAGTGCAGTACTGGCACTTTGTATGCGCAACGCTTTCCAGGTAGACGAATTCCAACAGACAAAACATTTAGAAAGCTTTTTCTGAATTTACAAGAGTATGGGCAATTTTCAAAACCAAAAGTAAGGGCACGGCAAGTTACGGTTGAACATAACGAAGTAGCTGTAATTGAAATGGTTACGGATAATCCCCATACAAGTCAAAGAGCGATTGCAAATGCCTTAAACATTAGCAAAGGTTCTGTTTTCAATATTCTTAAGGCGAACAAATTTCACCCCTACCATGTTTATAGCATACACCATCTTGAAGATAGGGATTATGAGCATCGTGTTCAGTATTGTCAATTACTTAGACGGCAATTAAACGGCAAAGCGGAATTTTTAAGTATGGTATTATTCTGTGATGAAGCGAGGTTTTCAAACAACGGCATGGTTAATCGACATAACTGCCACTATTACGTCCAAGACAATTCCCGCTGTATCAGGATAACTCATTTTCAGAGAATTGTTTGCTCTTAATGTGTGGTGCGGTATTATTGTCGATTTCTTTAATGGAAATTTAGATGGTGATATTTATTTAAATTTCTTAATTAATGAACTACCGGCTCTCCTCCAAACAGTTCCTCAAAACGTACGGAATAGCATGTGGTTTTTAAATGATGGTGCACCTCCGCATTTTCATAGGAATGTGAGAAATTATCTTCACCAACGTTTTGAGGGACGCGTAATTGGACGAGGTGCATTGCATCCTTGGCCTGCCCGTAGTCCGGATTTGACTCCGCTAGACTTCTTTTCGTGGAGCAAAGTAAAAAATGATGTCTACGAAGTGCCCATTCGAAATGAAGAATATCTACGCGAAAGGATAATTCAATGTTGTCGCTCTATCACACCGGAAATGTTACTTTGTGTTAGAGGTTCGATGCGTAGAAGAATTATACTCTGCGAAAACGAAGGGGGAAGGCAATTTGAACACCTGCTTCGTTAGTTTTTGTACTATGTTCCTATTTAATTATTGTAGTTATTGTTGTCAAATATTAAATTTGAGTTATTAAAGTAACCTTAAATTTGCACTTAATCATTAGTAGATACATGTAGTGTAAAACAACTCTGATCTCAATTTACAAAAAAATGGTAGAAATGCTTGCATAGTGATCTGGGGGTTGCATTATGTGTTGCCTATTTAAAAAATTTACGCTCGGAGTTTTAAAATGGGCACTCTGTATTTCGTTCTATAATGTTGTACATTGTACTGTGGCCGCTGGTGGAAATAATTGAGTTCGATTGTTTGGATTCTTATCCAAAAAAAAGCTTTACAAGAATACATTGTATCTGTAGAAATACGGTTTATTGGAGAGGCGAATCACTTTACTCTACACACTTCGTTATATTAATTTTTGTAATGTTATAGATTAAACGTTGCACATGCTTAAAAATGTGTTAAAATTAATTGGTCGATTGCAAAGCAGTTGCCTCTCCAGCAAGCATCTGGAACAGTAAAAAAACACTCTTACAGTGTAAAGGGACTGTATAGAGGACGCGACAAATGTAGGGCAGTAGAAATTAATAACCGGCCGCAGAAAACGGTCAGGATGAGTGGTTGTGCATTAAAAAATTCGGTTTCAGTTAGAGATTGTGGCCAGTATGAAAATAAAAATGTTGTGGTAATGTTCAAATGTTTTTTTTAAGTTAGGCTCACATAAGAGTTCATAAAGTCTGTTGAATTTCTGTGTTCGTAAGTGATAATGTTACTTACTGCATTAAAAAATATTTAACACTAACTCCGGAATGTATATCATGGGGTGGGGAGAGATACCCATTTCTTACAAATGTATATAGCTCATGGTTTTAAAGAAGGGCATTTCAAAAGATTGACTACTAGAGTCTACGTAGGATTTTCACCTCCCCCATAAATAACATGTTATTTTGATCAGGCTTTGCTAATGTAGTAATGTATATTCGTTTGTTTTTCATGTTAATATGGATGATATTCTGAATACTAAATGTGTGATGTGTCTGAGATCACATTTACGAAAAGTATGTAACTGCAATAAGCTTGTATACAAGTTTTTGACAGTGCGACTTTACTGCATTGGTCGAACTGTTAAAGACCTCGGTGACTAAATTTAAATTTATATGTTGCATCGTTCTGTTAAAGTAAATCGGTTTTTACCTATCCATAGACATGATCCATAAATTCTGTCCTTGACCGTCTGTACTCACATTCAACCATGTACAAATAAAGATTAATTGACGTTAATTGTGCATTACCAAACAACAGGTGACTTCCGCTTTCTGCTACAGTCGCCACATCTGCCAACATTTGTTTGCTAAGCGACGACGACTTTCCCGATTTTGCAAAATATTGAAATAACTCTGTTTGAAAACGTTTGTTTCAGTTAACACGCAACACTAAACAACAGGCGATTTTATTTTCTTCCTGAGGTAGGCACGCTTGCAAATAATTGTCATTCTGCTAAGAGGCGACGGCTAATGTTTGTAATTTGACCATGCGTCAAAGATCAAAAATTTTCGCCAACCTCTAAATACGGTCCAAAAACTACACTCCTACAGCCATCTGTCGCTGCATTGTTCAGCTGCTCCTAGACAGACTTAGATACGTCTGCGCTTCACTAGAATGAAGTTCTTTCCGCACCACGTAAATACTCTATTTGCACATGAGGGACGTTTTGAATAAATTCTACTACACCCAGCTCTTTCCAGCAAAAACAAATAACTTCAATCTTTCACCGCAGCAAACAAAGTTCTTAGCAGAGCACTACAGCATATACCTCACTTTTTCACCGAATACCCCAGCACTATCAGCTGTCCAGAGCACCGTAGCGCCAGATAGGAAGACCTGCCCATGCCCTTCCCCACATCCCTTTAGACATAAGACCTGGCAAGCTGCTACGTAGTGTACGTAAGTTGATCCCTTAGAGGACGTGTGTTTTGTTTGTGCGAATTAACAAATTATGATTTATTAGCTATACTTCATATTAACTCACGAATGAATCCTCCGCTTGGTCAATATACTGTTTGTTAAATGTTGACATACGTGTCTTGCTATAATACTTTGTCTGTATAATTAAAATACTTTCATTACCCAGAAATATCTTACCTTCATACAGAAATTTTCTTTCATAATTAGAAATTTTACACTCCACACTAAATTTTGGACGGAATCTATTGTTTTTGACGGTTTTTTTGATATTCACTATTTGCCCATAAATATAGTTCTGTTTAGAATAGGTAAATTGTTTGTTTTTGTCAACTACTTTCCAGAGAATTGGTAATAAATATGCGAGTTAACGACCATTGTGAAAATTACCACTATCTCAACATAAAATAAATAAAAACTTTTAAATGTAATCTTAGCTAATCTATATTTGATAAAAAGAAATATTTAGGACAGCATTCTTACGTGACTTGTCTTTTGTTAGCACTAAAAAATAATAAAATTATGATACTGTATTTTTGATTAGCTCGTAGGGTACTGTTGTATTTCAAACAAAAACAAACAAACTCTTTTAAATACAAATTCAATGGTAACCTTTTTGTGTGTTAATAAAACTGGTGTTAATTTTACCTAACTAGAAAAATACGTATTGAATTTGTTTAGGATTGGAAAATGCTTTGAGAATTTGTTTTTAAGCACTGTGTTATTGATGCGTGCGTTTCTGTTCTCTTTTTTAAATTAAAAAACCCACGGTAAATACAAAAAGGTGTGCAGCATGCTAATGTTCGTGGGATTTAAAAGCGTTTTCGTGTTTTTATTACCGTTGTCACACTGTAGTGGTATTTCTAATGAAATTAGATGTTTAAATTATATCAGATTTTAATTTTGCAAAAACATACTACTATAGTGCAGTAAACTATGATGAGTGAATTTGTGCTCATAAAGTGTTAACTACTTATACATTATTGCACAAACTCTCTCACATGGCGGGCTGTTTCACAGCATGAAGTAATCTTATCTGAAGCATCTCCTTATAAGTTTCTATTGCATTCAAGTCCTGCTTGATGGTGTCTAACAACTTCTGTAGGATAGCAGTGCAGTAATACGAAGCTGCACCATGAATATTAAACACATTCATTGTGAACAATGCGTCTGAATACAAATGACCACTTAAAAGTCAGCCAAATAATTATCATGTATATTATGCTTCAGTTGACTGAGATTTTATTATATAACTTTGCATGGATATTCAAATCCCACATGATATTATTGTGCTGTTAACCGAACATAATAAAACAGGTTAGTTTCATAATTAAGGAGGGTGTAATGTGATCGTTATAACTGAATAATTCAGGTTAATTTAAAGAAAGCTCTTAATGATTGTTATAAATTAAGCAAACTTAGAAGGCTAACGCTTTTCGCAGACTTAATCTAATTTCGGTGTTTTGTAACGGCGGCGGCGTGTTTTAATTAAAATTGGCAATTTTTGTTAAAGACGATAACGTACCCACAAAACTTTATTTATTCTGTAAGTTGTGTTGCAATTATCAGCTTTAAAAAAGAAACAAAACTTAACTAGACAAAATACGAAATAAAGTGGGCTACAACCTAATAAAATAATTTCTAGGGTGTAATGAGTAAAATTATTATTTAGCTTAATGCACAGACTTGCAATAACTAATATAATTGCTTTGATTTGAATTTGAAACCTGTCGAACAAACGTGTTGTTGGTACAAAAGCTTTTACTTATGTGCATAAAATATTTATGAGAAAATCATATTTTGCTCGGCGCTCGCGACAGTTATAAATAGGATTACAGGGTTGTAGCTTTCCATTTGTGAATTTTAACAATAATTAGAATCGAAACGCAGAAATTGTTGACAATGTAAGACAGCATTTAAAACAACATCATTTAACAAATTTTAATAGCAAATGGGATTAAATTTTGATGCGTGCTGCTATATACCTAGGAATCATCCTGGTGTACATAATGCAGGTTTATCAAGAATTCCATCTATCCAGTGGCACTATGGTCTTTTAATTACTTACTTCTATATCCGTTTCCCTTTTATACCTTACGATGTCAAGGGTTTGGAAAGTCCACAAAACTTTTTCTATTTTTTCCTGTCCCCTGCACAAATTTTGCCTTTCTTACTCCCTTTCTTTTCCAGTATCCCTGCTATCGCACTATTCCACAAACTCATCTGGCTCCTCTTGGTCTCTTTACATCTATTCTCATTTCCACATTTTACTACACTATCATTCCCTATTTGCGTCACATGCCTGAACCAGTTTAGCTGCTTTGTCTATATTATTGTCAAGAATATTTCTGTTTTTCATTTTTTCTTATTTCATCGTTTCGAATTCTTTCTCTTCTAGTCACTCCCATAACCATTCTTAAAAATTTCATTTTGCATGCTTGCATTTTACATTTCAGGCGCTTGCTCAACACCTACGACTCGCTCCCGTAAATTAGCGTTGGTACAAACACCAAACACTGCGTTATAAATTTTCATTTTAGTCTTCTTTGTAACTTCTTTTTTACGTATAAAGGGTCTGTTTAGAATACTATATAATCTGGATGCGGCATTTATTCTGTTCATTTATAAGTTCAAATTTTACTTCGTTGAAGTTCATTTTAATTTATTGTACATAAAACAATTCTTAACTTCAGCAGGATTTTTCTTATTGTAGCCTTATATGCGTTTTGGAATGAAAAATCAAGTCATCTGGACGCAGATATAGAAAACCAAGATCGAGTTATTGTTCTTATAGCAACACCAACTGTTTAGTTTTAATCTTGCCTTTGATAATGACGTGTAAACATGTTGGAATACGTATAAGGCTAAAAACAAAACCTGTTGAAGTTAGGAATTGTTTTATTTACAATAAATTTATTCTTTTATTTACTTCGCGTTTGAAACCTTCGTCTTCTCCCATTGTCGCAGCGAAATATTTTAGTTTTTTTTTGTCTGATTTATTTTTTGTTATCTTAGATAAATGTTCGGCTCTTTTGTTTCTTTGGCGACAATCATTACTTCGGTTTTGTCCCTGTTTATCTTTATTCCATATCTCAGCAGCGCGTCTCTTTACTCTTTCTAAATTGTTTTGGAAATTTTCTGTTCTATTCGCTATTAGTATTAAATCATCGGCATATAGCAATTCTTTCTTTTTTAAGATCTCCTATTCGTTTAGTGCTTCTTGTATCCGTGTATATGCTGTTCACGACCTTTCTCAGTTCTTTAGGTACCTCCCCTTTTTCCAGCATTGACCAAATTTTTTTCGCGTGGCACACTGTCAAACGCCTTTTCGAGATTAACCGCACTTATGTGCAGTTTTCTTTTGTGTCTTAAACCCTTTCGTTGATCTGTCTTAAAGTACACAGGGTGTGTATAAATTGGCGAAAGAACTACAGGTGGCGATGTTGGTCATAAAATTCTGAGTCGAAAATCTTAATACCAAAATGTTGGACAATGCTGCCTCTGTCCTCAGGAACCATTTTAAAGGAACGTACATTTGACAACATTGGATCCACACACCACAGGTGTTTTGTTATAATGCACGGTAACTAAGGATGTCCGTTACATCGCAATACTCCGTGAATGTTGGAACAAAGTTAAGGTAATCGTTCGAACTGAAAACCGTCTGTTTGCAAACACAGTTGTAACCTTTGTGGTATAGTTTGCATCACTCGTTCAAGTTTTTGGGGGGTGATTTCTAATACAGCCACAATAATTGTATTCCTAACTTCGTCAGAATTTGGTGGAGGCGTAGCATAAACTTTTCCTTTAATGAAAGCCCAAACAAAAAAGTCTAATGGATTGAAACCGGGGGATCTCGCGGGTCATAAGATAGGGCCGCCACGACCAATCCATCTGTTTGGCAAGTGTTCGTCCAACCACTCTCTTACATTACGAGCAAAGTGAGCAGGAGCTCCATCATGCATGTATAACATTTCGTGTCTTATCTGCAACGGCATCTCGTCAATTACTTGTTCTAAAGCATTGAGGTATTCATCGGCATTAAGACGATTCGGTAAATAAATTGGTCCAACAACCCTATGGTTTATTATGCCAAGCCAAACATTAATGGAAAATCTTCTCTGGTGACCATATTCTCGATATTCGTGCGGGATTTTGCCAGCCCAATGGTAAATATTATGTTTATTAAACACGCCATCACTCCTTTCATAAACCATTTGAAGTACGGATAAACCGTGAAGAGTGGCAACAAGGAGAACCACCAGACTTGCAAAAAAGCCTAGTATGGTATACAGACGGTTCACGCACAGACAACGGAACCGGAGCTGGAATATACGGTAGCAACCCAAGATATAGTACCTCTATTCCATTGGGCCAATCTACCACAATATTCCAAGCAGAAACATATGCAATTTTAGCAGCAATAGAAGAGAACATAAGAAGGGGGTATATGAACAAAACCATCCTTATCATCTCTGACAGTCAGGCAACTTTAAAAGCACTGAACTCAAACCAGATCAAGTCAAAGCTTGTCTGGAACTGCCTTTGTAGCCTCTTGAAACTGGCAAACTCTAACAAGGTAACACTTGTGTGGGTGCCGGGACACAGAGGCATAGAAGGAAATGAAAATGCAGATAAACTAGCAAAGCAGGGATCTGAAACACCATTCACAGGGCCTGAACCTGTGGTTGGCACAACTAAAAAGACAGCGAGAGGAGCAGTTAAAGAATGGATGTCAACAAAACACTCGGAACACTGGAGACTCTCACCTCGACAGAGACAAAGCAAAGCTATGATGGGCAACCATCCCCATAAGCTGACTAAACCAGTCCTGCAACTTAGCAGGACTCACTTCAGAATAGTGACAGGACTCCTAACGGGACACTGGCACTTCAGAAAACATCTGCATAACATAGGGCTATATAATGAAGATCCAATATGCAGACTATGTGGTGAGGAAGAAGAAACAGCCTCCCATATAATATTCGAATGCGAAGCCCTAGCTCGCAGAAGATTCCAAATCTTTGAGGGCATCAAACCCAATGAGATACAACCGCCAGCCAGTCTGATCAACAAACTCCTAGACCTGCTAAAGGGGACGGATCTACTTGACAGTGACTAGCGACCGAAGGGGATACACAATAGGCCCAAGAGGCCGCAGTGTTATAGGGCATAACAAATCCTCCCCGTTTTTTTTAAATCAATCAAACACGCCATCTCTAGTAAACAGGGACTCATCACTCCAAAGAATACGTCTCAAGAAGCCGTCATTGTCACGAATTGTATTTAAAATCGTGTTGCAGAAATTCAATCGGGCTATGTTATCATTTTCATAAAGGGGCTGTACTTTGGTGACATGATATGGATGAAGAAGGTTTTGTTTTAAAACCAAATAAACGGTCTTATTGCTGGGAACATTTAATGTTGCAGCTAACTGCCGGGTGCTGACGGAGGGATCTAATTGCACTGCATCTAAAATTTGCTCTTTCAGTTGTACCGTGCGCCTTTGCCTTGGTCGACCAGCGTTTACATTCCTTGGAACAAATGAACCAGTTTCACGAAGACGGTCCAGCCTTCGAAAAACATTTGCTGTGAATGCCTCCGGTTTGGATAACGTGCACGATATTCACGTTTTGCCATGTCGCCATTTACATTACAAAAACCAAATACCATGTACATATCAGCATAATCATTGAACGTAAAATCCATTGTTAGTGAACGAAACAAGAAAATGAGAATAATAATAATTAATACTAATAACTACGAGAACAGCAACGATGATAGAAAAAACAAGTACAATTACAAATTTTGACACTTGTCAAACGTTGACGTTATCAAGACAGAAGTAATTTAGAGTCGCATCACTCTTGAATAACTATTGTTTTACAATGCTGCCATGTGCATTTTTTACAATAATTCAAATAAGTTAACGAAGAAATGTTTAAAACACGCTTTTGGGGCTGAAAAACAACATCTATGAAAAAATATTTATTACAATTCTTATTTTTTCGAATTTGCAGCTGTTTCTGCCAACAGATAATGAATTAAAAGACTTCATTTTCAAACTTTAAAGATCCCGTGCATACCCAGGAAGCATTGTCCAATATTTTGGTGTTAAGATTTTCGACTCAGAATTTTATGACCAACATCGCCACGTGTAGTTCTTTCGCCAATTTATACACACCCTGTATATTCAGTCTTGTGTGCTTCGGCCCTGCCTAAAATCTGCCTGAGTATTTATGAGAGTCTTCTCATTTTGTTCTTAATCTTTTTTCTATAAATCTCCCATAAACTGCTCCTGGCACACTCAGAAGCAGACCTCTAAAATTTTCACATTTTAAACTGGCTCCCTTCTTGGGCAGCGCAACCATTACCGCGGTTTGCCAGTTGTTGAGTATTCTTTTTGTCTTCCATTCAAATTTTACAATTCTAAGCAACGGTGCTACGCCATCCGTTCCCATTAACTTCAAAAATTCTAATTTCATGTTGTCTTGACCGGAAGCTTTGCCTATTTTTAGCTTTCCCAAAGCTTCTTCCACTTCTTTTAATTTCATTTATAATTTTTGTTGGTTATTTTCGTTTAGCTCTTGTAGTGTTGCTGTTACAATTTGTTCGTTTTTGATGTTTTGACCTTCCCTTCCATCTAACAATTCAGTAAAATGTTCTAATCATCTGTTTTTAATTTCGTGCTCTGAGGTTAATTATGTCCTTTCCGCATCCTAAATCCGCTGCAATGTTTTTCGCTTTCCCCCATTTAGTCCCCTCAATACTTGAAACAATATTTTTGCGTTCCCTTCGCTGTACTTTTCCATTTTGTTTCCAAAGGCTTGCCAGGATTTGTTTTTCGCTTCTTTCACCAACATCTTAACTTTGCTTCTCTGCATCTTGTACTTTTTATAGTCTGATACCTTTTTCGTAGTTAGGTAAATCTTCCATAAGTATTTCGTTTTGTTCGACCTCATTTCTTATGTCTTTGTTCTACCATGTCGTTTCTTTGTATTATCATTTCTAAAAATTCCACACGTTTTCTTTGCCGCTACCATTATTGTTTCTTTTTCTAAATTTTGAATTTCTTTACTTATTTGCTTTTCATACTCTTGCTTCACCCCTTCTTGTTGCATGCAACCTCTAACTTTTAGTACTGTAATAATGATTTTTGTTACTTCAACGAAGTAAATCTGGAATTCATAAATACAATTTTTGTTACTATCTTTACTGGTGTCAGTTCCTTGTTCTAGTGTACGGATTCGCGCTTTTCCACAAGGTAGGGGTCATGACCAATTTATGTATAGCCTCCTATCTAACTTATCTTATCCCCTAACCGCAACTTCCACTTTCCTCCATCATTAGCTTTCTCTTTCCCAAGATTTCTAATGCATTCCTCTCTACCTATAAATTCATCTTCCCCTCGCCATACCTCTCTGGTGCCATCCATTTTTCCCGAAAAAACTTGAAATAGAACCCGTTCCGCTGTCATTCGTATCAAGTGTCCGGTCCACATATTGGTAAAGAGCGTACCCTATTGCCACATTGGTACACTTTGGCTAAATACTATAATGGTTGTAATAAGCGTACGTAAACCCAAACGCCAAGTCGATGTTTAACGCTCGTCTCTTCAGTATACAGTGTAATGGCTGGCATACCTTTATATTTCATCGATAATATTCAAAATATAATTTTGCGTCATTATTTTATTGTGGTTATTATTTTAATAACTCTACCATTTCTAAAGCACATAAACACAGAACATAATAATTGTTATTCAACTGAAGATGCTGTTTATATATCTAGATTTATAACGTAAAGTATATAATTAGGGAACGAATTTTTAAGCACTTCGGTTTTGACTAATAGGTAAGAGGTAAGGACAAAGGAAAAAATTTGA
This sequence comes from Ctenicera cuprea, assembly GCA_958336395.1. Taxonomy (NCBI): domain Eukaryota; kingdom Metazoa; phylum Arthropoda; class Insecta; order Coleoptera; family Elateridae; genus Ctenicera; species Ctenicera cuprea. Next base: position 49,124,913 of record OY284491.1, on the reverse strand, counting down.
TTTCAGGCAGCGAAAGTTACAAATTGGCATTAACGAAAAAATATCAAAGCAAGTGTTTGCATTTACCGAACTGATAATACCAATATGCGTATTTTTTGTAGTTTTACATATTGTACTATATATTTCCTATATGTTATAAATGATATGTATTTTAAATATGTATCGTCTGTTATACAGTGAGTTTTTCTTTTATGTATACGTATCAGCTATGTATACTTTTATGAAAAAACATGTCAATGCATTGTTTTACTGCAATCTATAGGCAACCAACTGCACAGAAAATAATAGAGAGAGAAAGGTTATTCCTCATAGTGTGAGGTTATGTTTAATTAGTATGTTTTTGAATAAACGCAAAATTATTTGAATATCAAAATTTTTTTAATAAAACTGCTATTTTAAAAACATAAAATATCAACAATACACAAATTTTACGCTAAATTAAAAAAAAACTAATTGCTATTAATTTGACATTAAACAATTTGATTAGTGTTTCCACGGCAGACTATTCTTTTTAAAAATTGAAGCTTTGAACTGTAGTGTATAGTTAGTTGTCTATAGATTGCAGTAAAACAATGCATTGACATGTTTTTTTTTTATAAAAGTATACATAGCTGGTATGTATACAAAAAAGAAAAACTCACTGTATAATGTTGTTCTCTTGTATTTTTACACAAGTTTTCTACTGGTTTTGTCATTGTCCAGGATTGACACTATAGGTGGTACACGGTCTGGTCGTTATTTTATATGTATATAATGAGTTTTGTATTTTGAAAAAAGTATGTAATTCCTAAACCTAGTAATATAAAGCTGGATAACGACTTCATCCGTCTGACTTCCTGGAGTCACCACCAGTTGATTTGAATAACGTTTTCGTTCGCTGTAATCTAAACGTTTTCTCCAATTCTTAAAACTAAAAAAATCTGTCGAGTAACAACTCTGGTGACGATTTCATTCGCTTTAAACTAAAACTACAAAAACGCCACCTAAGGATTGTACGAGTAGGCTTAAATTATGCTGTCATTTAAACATTTCCTCCATACTATTACTCAGCTACCCGAAAGAAAACAGAAAACGTACCTAATCCCGATAGTTTTACTCTCATTGATATTTACTACGTCTATAAGAATAAATTAAAAAATAAAATTTTCGCCACCGGTGGTGCATCCGAAGTTCATACTTAGAAAATCTGTTAAATGCCGCGCATCATCCAAAATTCAAATAATTAAGTTGGATTACTTTTCATAATAACATTAATTTTTATAACAGGGTAACACGTTATTCAATGAAACACAATTTAAGTTAAGCAGAATGAAATAAGTTTCTTGTATGGAATAATTGTGTTCTATTCCCTTTTACAATTCTGTTTATAACCATTAAGTTGTTGCTGTTTATTTCAGCCAAGATGCGTAAACTGGTTAAACGTTTCTACGTTTTTCTCTCCAAAATCTATATTTTCACTCATCATTCTGACTGATTTTATGTGTTTCAACATTCCTATTCTTTGGTTTCTTTTTTCAAGTCTACAAAAGCTTCTCTGACTAATCTTGTGGTTGAAGCCATCTGCGTAGGCTACCGCTTGTATTGTCTAACCACTAAGAGTTCCATTGACGTCTACCTCAATTGTCTGCACTATCTTAACTACTTCAAAGTTAACCAGAATCGAGGCAAGTCCATCTCTTTGTCTCAGGGTTTAATTTATTTCGAAAACCTTCAATCTACAACTATCGATCTTTACTTGTGCTATGGTGGTGTTCATTGTTGTTTTAGTTAGGTTTGCTATCTTGGTTAAATGTTCAGGTTGTACTCTCAAGCCTTTTCCATCAGCTGCCGAATAACAATAAGCTGATCTGTATTGACCTACCATTGAGGAAGCCACCTTGCTATTCGCCTAGAAATTTTATTGACCGTGGTGCAATTCTTTTTCTCAAGATAATAGATACCAGTTTATAACATGAGATTAGCAGAGATATTTCTTTGTAACTTTGCAGGCAAGTTTGTCGTCTGTCTCATACAAAAATATTACCAACAAATTACAACGCGTTTTTGCTGTCAGTGGTTCACACATCATCTGAATATTTTTTACAAATTTGAATATTAGAGCAATCAGAGTTCGTTTTTATAGCAATTGCTGAGACCTGTTAGATATTCTGAATTTTATTCAAACCAAAATTAAAATTTAATCGACTGCCTGTGGTGGATTTAACGAGCACTGGAGCTTTGAAAAATCACAGTTCGTTCATAGTAGTATTCAGAAATCAGGAACTACAAAATCCGAGATAGTTTTCAAATCGAGCTATGCAGAAAATCACAGTTCTTTATTCTTCTAACAAATAAAGATAATTTTTAACTGAAATTTAAATTCCCCGAAATATTCGTGTACAGTTGGTGCAATTTTTCGCGAAACAGAGTAGTATTTACTGTTTTTTGAAATTTTGTCGAGCAAGATGAGCTTTTCCAAAACGGCGCATCACTTCTCATACATCGAGGACATTAAATTGGGTTTAATAACTTTTGGCCACATATCTCAGCTGTACATCAGCACATTTGTGTGTTTAAAGGCGATTAACTATATCACGCGCGGGCAAAACTGCTCAGTCAGTTTTTCTTATTTATAATTAATTTATTTTTATTTTTATTAAACCCGATTGTCATTGTTTGTCTGTTTGTTTGTTTGTTTGTTTGTCTAATCTTTCACCTCTTATACCCGAAAGTGTCAAGGTCTTTCACTCCGGGTAGGCTCTTCGCTTGTGTTATCTCTTTAATTCCCTGAAGTCCACAAACCTGAAAATAACATATTAATCGTCTTTGTTTTTGGCTTCAATCTTTTAATTTATCTTGGAAACCCAGGAACTCGACATCCAAGAGTCCTAAGCTACCGATACCGCAAGAAAACCCAAACACACAAGAATTTTAATATGTGTTACAAATAGTTAAAAAACAGTAATTGGCTATGTGCCGTTGCGAAGAGTAGACGTGTTTTGGTTCGCTGCTGCTAATTATATTATTTTGTGTAATAAATTATTAGTTGTGAAGATGCCAGATACCAGAAATCGTGCCGCCGCCCAAGCAGCTGGGGATCAAGAAAAAGATTTGGATGTCCTTGCACAAAAAAATTGTAGATAAACTGCTGACGTCGGAAGTTTTTAGTGCAAAATTGAACACTGCAAGCTATCCAAAAGCAATTTCCCGAGGTCATCAAGGAGCTTGAAAGGAAGGTTAGTCAACTGGAAACCTAGCTTCAGGAATCGCGGTCTGATACAGCTGACGCACTGGATGTTCTCTGGAGCAATACACCCGCAGGAATAGTCTTAGGATTTATGGAATACCGGAACAGCGAGGAGAAAAAACCGATGAACAAGCGTGTGTGGTAAGCTAGGCGTTGTGTTACATGAAAATTCAATCGATGTCAGCCATAGATTAAGAGGAAAGGAAGGTGGGCATCGCCCACTTATTGTGAGGCTTGTACAGCGAAGTGTGAAAAAGCTTATATATGATAATAAGCTTTTGTGGATGAACTCGAAGAGTCGTTTATGTTATGCACGCCGGTATCTGGTGACATTTTTTGTATGGGTGATTGCAATATAAATTTTCTTGCACCTGAGAACCCTGCAACGGAGTATTTTAATAATATGTTAGATTCATTTAATCTGAAACAGATTATAAATGAACCTACTTGATTAAATTCCTTATTGGATATTATAATTGTATCTAATATATCGCTTGTTAAGGGATCCGGTGTAGCAAATTCTGATTTATCTGATCATGATCTTGCGTATTGTGATGTTTCTGGTGATTTAACTGATTTAACACCTGAGAGTTGCACTTATAGGGATTATAAACACTTTGACCTTGTTGATTTCGATAGGGATTTGAATCAACTCTCCTTGCATCGTTTATACTATATGGATGACATTAATGATAAAGTAGAATTTTTTTAATGCTCAACTAATAAGTTTATTTAATAAACATGCCCCATGGCGAACTGTTAAACTTATTAAGAAACCTGCACCGTGGATTACTGACAATGTTAAATTGTTGATGAAATTGCGCGATAAGGCAAAAAATAAATTTAAAAGATGTCAAACTGTGGGTGCCTGGGAGTATTACACGTCGTTACGGAATTTTACCAATTTGGCTATTAAAAACGAAAAAAAGGCTTATTTCCAATTTAAATGTGCAAATGGTAACAGTAAAGTAATGTGGAAAGAATTAAAGAAATTACATATTGGACATCGCGAAAACAAAAAATGTACTGAAAATTTAAATCAAGACAATATCAAAGAATTTAATAATTATTTTGTAAACAGTATACCGCAAATAAATGTTGATTATAATGTTTTGAACTTTTATACGAATAACGTATTAACAAATAATCAATTTAAGTTTACACCTATTACTCTAAATGTTGTCTCAAATATAGTCATGACGCTAAAAAGCAATTCTATTGGTTCTGATGGCATTAATGCTTATATGTTAAAGTTGTGTTGCCCTTACATTCTTGCATTTATTACACATATTGTTAATATTTGCATTACTGAAAATCAATTTCCGGACTGTTGGAAGGCTGCTTTTGCAATACCGGTCCCTAAGATAGCGCAGCCTGTGGATCATAAGATTATAGGCCAATAAGTATCCTGCCAGCATTGTCAAAAGTTGTTGAAACAATTATTAACAATCAATTGCGTGATTATCTGCAAAACTTTCGTATACTGCCTGAATCACAATCTGGGTTTCGTTCATTTCATAGTTGTACAACTGCGTTATTGCATATAATAGACGATATACTTAAGGCTCAGGATAATGGCAGTTGTACTATTTTGATACTTTTGGACTACAGTAAAGCCTTTGACACAATTAACCACGATTTGTTGTTTGCGAGTTTGCACTATATTGGCCTGGATCCTTCGGCAATCAATTTAATAAAAAGTTACTGCAATAGCAGGAAACAATGTGTTAAAGTTAACAACATTGTCGCTGATCGTATAAATATTGAGAGGGGAATACCACAGGGATCTATTCTTGGGCCGTTATTATTCACTGTGTACACTAGCAGTTTCCATAGCAGAGTGACCACTTGTAGTATTCACATGTACGCGGATGATACCCAGGTATATCATGCATTTAAACTGGATGACATTGATCGTGCAATCCGTGATGTAAACGGTGATTTGGGTGTCATTTCTCGCCTTTCCCTGCAGCATGCACTTTTTTTAAATCCTGCAAAATCTTGTGCCCTACTTTTTGGTAAAACAAATGAAAACCTTGCTGTACCATCCGTAAAAATAGATAATACTGTAGTACCACTAGTAAATAGTGCTAAAAATCTAGGCTTAATTATCGACAAAACTTTCAGATATAAAGAGCACGTTTGCAAATGTATTCAAAAAGCATATTATAATCTAAAACTATTGTATCCGCACAGGGCATATTTAAATCAAAGCGTGAAAACCATGCTTTGTGACTGACTGGTGTTATCTCAGTTTACTTATTGTGCTCCAGTATATGGGCCATGTCTAGATTACGAGACATCGCAGCGCATCCAACGTGTTCAAAATTCCTGCTTGCGTTTTATCTATGGTATTCGCAAATTTGATCATATTTCTCATAAACTGTATGATACGAAATGGTTAAATATGAAAAACAGAATATATTTTCAAAGTGCATCACTGTTTCACAATATTATTTCTGAAAACCAGCCACCTTATCTTTATAACAAGATTGTTTTCAGGACTGACGTGCATAACTTGAATTTAAGGCATAGGGGTTTAATTACAATACCGCAATATCATGCGTGTCTTTTTCACAGAACCTATTCTTATAACATTGCTAAGATCTACAACAATATTCCCCAGTCCATTAAAAATGTATCCCACAATCAATTTAAAAAGAAGTTATCTCTAATGTTACTTGGTACTCAGCGTTGACAGTGTTATAGCGTTCGAGCATCTTCCTGGTTTATTTTCCTTTTTGTTTCTTGCATAGGCATATTTATGTTAATGTTAATTTTTAGATGTATTTACAAGGGTGGAGTGGAAGAACAGCCTTGCTGAACTCCATTCCCTTGAGATTCTATTTTGAATAAAATTATTATTATTATTATTATTATTAGTATATTTTGTTAAGTTTTTTTTATTCGTTGCCGGAAAAACAAAGCTTATATTACTGAGAAAAACCACGTCCATTTCCGTACATTTATTTTTTTTCCTGAAACTTTTTCTAACAATGAAGCCCGAATCTATTTTTTTTGCAGACTGTAATAACTTTGCAATGAAAAATTTAATTTGCAAAAAAAGTTTTTTTGCACTAATCCTAAAAAAGCGTTATTGTGAAGCTACACTACATTAATCGTGAATATAAAATTTTATATAACTAACTTATTCACAATAGGATTGAAAGCGAACAATCAATCAGAGTGCTCCATTTGGCGCTGGCTAAGCTGCATGGTTATAAAGTAAAACTGTTCAAAGTCTGTCTGAAAATTTATAAACAGATTCCCATTTCTGTGCGTAAAAAGTTTAGAAGCAAGTGAGGTTAAATTAAAAATTGTTTTCGATTGTGTGTTACTTGTAGAGTAAAAAATTAATAAATTTCAAACGTTTTTTAATAAAATTCTATAATCCCTTTATAAAGCAAAACATAATTATTAAATGTCAAAAACCAAATGACATTTTAGTATCAAAAGCGGAGTGCATTCCTCTGCTGTATTTTAAAATATTCGTGTGTTTTTATAGTCACCTAATTAATTTATTTTTATGTTTTTGTTTCACATTCTCGCCGTTTCACCCTCCAACGACACTGAAAATAAAATTGAATATAATGACAATATATGGGCTTAATTTTTTATTCAATTAACAAAGGATACATTAGACCCTCTAGGAAGTTTTGCAAAAAGTATGTTGGTGATGTTAACTAACCAACGTAACTTAATTTCAGTGACTTTTATACTAATAAGCTTGAGAAGTTTATAAAAGCACAAACACAGAAAACTGTCTAAGAATTAATTATAATGAATTGTAGTCTTAAAAAGTTGGAAACTTTAAGTAATCAATTAAAAAATTTTAATTTCACTTAAAAATGTTACTGGAACTGGCATTTTATTAGTAGCTAAAAATGAGTATAAATTTATAAAACTGAAACAACCCTTTATCATCTAGCATATTCTTTAATTGCCATATAAAACTAAAAATTCCTTGCAAGCAAGAACAATAGGGTAGGTATCCGTTAAATAAATAGCTTACACTGACGTGAGCGAACATGTATTCATATGTATGTACGTAATGAAAATTACGCAAACACGATTATATAAAAAATAAAATCCAGGGGAGTATTACCAAAGTGACATGTGTCTAGGATGGCAAAATCGAATCGGAAAAATTAAAATAATTTGTCTAAAGAAATATTGAAACTAATATTTTGGAAGTATTTCTTGGAAGCGTTTTAATATAAATTCCGAATGTTGCATAGTTACGAAATTTTTATCACAGAAAACTATAAAATGTTTTTCGTCATTAAAGGTAATCCCAGATACACAGTAAAGCAGGAAAATTTTGAAGATTTCTACAGCACCCTAGGACGGCGATTTATTGCTGGAGAGGATTATAATGCCAAACATACGTGCTGGGGTTCCAGGCTTATAACACCCAAAGGTCGTGAATTATTTAAAACACTCGAAAGGAAGAACTTAAAACATCTATCCACAGGCGAACCCACTTACTGGCCGTCTGACCGGGACAAAATACCTGATTTAGTAGATTTTTGCATCACAAAAGGTATTCCGCAAGACTTTGCTGTTGCCACGTCCTGCTTTGACCTGTCATCCGACCATTCTCCGGTTATCGTTACCTTATCCACTGAAGCGATAAGCGTGCCAAAACAACTAAGATTAAGCAATAAACGTACAGACTGGGACGAATTTAGACAGCTGGTGAATGAAAAACTAACCCTAAAAGTTGCCCTTAAAACTGGACAAGATATCGAATCAGCAATCAAGCTCTTCAATGACACATTACAATGAGCGAGCTGGAATGCAACTCCAGAACAAGCGGTTAAGGTCAAAACTTACAATTGCCCCATATCAATTAAGCAAAAAATCATAGAAAAAAGAAGACTCCGTAGACAACGGCACAGGCTAAGAACACCGGAGAGCAAACGCGTATACAATGCAGCTACGCATGAACTCAAAGCACTCTTGAATAACAACAAAAATGAATGTACACAATCATTCCTGCAAGAGCTTACGCCCACAAAAACTTCCCCACCTATCAAAACACTCCAGGGAACTTGGACAAGAAGCGAACTAGAAAAAGCGCCAGCATTCGCAGAACACCTAACAGAGGTTTTCCAACCACATCCTTCAGAAAATCAGCCAGAAGAAGAAAACGAGCTAATCCGAATACTAGAAGCGCCCTTTCAACTCGAATTGCCAGTCCAACGTTTTAAAATCGCCGATGTACAAAAAGTTATTGCAACTTTACACACAGAAAAAGCACCGGGATACGATCTACTAACAGGAAGAATACTCAAGGAATTACCTACCACGGGGGTAAGGTATCTCACACAACTCTACAATGCTATCTTGCACACTGGGTACTTCCCGGCGCAGTGGAAAGTAGCGCAGATTATTCTTATCTTAAAACCCGGGAAACCACCCGATGACTTAAAATCCTATCGACCCATAAGCCTTTTGCCCATAGCTTCCAAAGTTTTTGAAAAGCTATTACTAAACAGACTACAACCAATTCTTGAAACCAACGAATCAATCCCTGAGCACCAATTTGGATGTAGGCAGATGCACTCCACTGCTGAACAAATACATCGTGTCGTACAAAAGATTAATGAAAGCTATGAAAACAAGCAATACTGCTCTGCAGCGTTTTTGAATATATCTCAGGCCTTCGATAAAGTGTGGCACATTGGCATTTTATTCAGGCTACGTATCCTTCTCCCTATAAACTATTTGATTGTCCTTAAGTCCTATCTCCATGCCAGACACTTTCTGGTCAAGTTTGATACTGAGCATACAGAACTCTACTCCATAAATGCTGGAGTGCCGCAAGGTAGTGTCATAGGACCGCTGCTCTATCTGTTATACACAGCAGACCTACCTACAACAGCAAATGTCGTTACAGCAACCTTTGCAGATGACACAGCAGTCCTAGCCTCTGACACTGATCCAGTTATTGCTTCTCAAATATTGCAAACCAAAAAAGAAATGGAGAATAAAAACAAATGGAACTAAGTCTATCCATGTGACGTTTACCACACGAAGGGAAACATGCCAACCCGTTCAGTTAAATAATCAACGGCTGCCTCAACAAGAAGAAGCCAAATATCTTGGGCTATATATCGATAGAAGGCTCACCTGGAGAAAACACATCTTTACTAAACGTAAACAGCTAGGACTTGCTCTCTCCAAGATGTATTGGCTCCTTGGACGTACCTCCAAACTTACCACTGAAAACAAACTGCTGATTTACAAAGTTATACTAAAGCCAATTTGGTCATACGGGATCCAACTCTGGGGCACAGCATCTACATCCAACATAGAAATACCTGAGCGTTTTCAAGCGAAAGTGTTGAGAATGATAGTAAACGCGCCTTGGTTTGTGTCCAATGCAGTCATCAGAAGAGACCTCCACATCCCAACGGTCAAACAAGAAATACGACAATATAGTCTCCAGTACAGTGCTCGACTACATGCACATCCCAACGACCTAGCAGTGAATCTTCTAAATCAGCCCATAGTCAACAGAAGGTTGCAACGACACCTACCCAACGATCTGTCCACCAGATTTTGATATGCATGTCTTATGTTAGTTCTAGTTTAAGATTTAGTATGTAAGTATGTTGTCCTAAAACACACAACGGACATAATCCATTTGTTACAGGAGTTTGCCACTGGGCAATCTTCTACATGTTATCTATATTGTTATACCATTTGCTAAATGTACATTGTATAGATTGTAAATTAAATAGGACAATAAAAAAAAAATTAAAGGTAATTGTGGAAATGTTCAATGTTAAGTAGGATTAGAATATACGTTGTTTAATGATCTGTGCCACATGATGAGTAATTACTGAAAAGGCTTCATAGGAAACACTCACTCTAAATCAAAATAGTTCGAGTGAGAGTCCAGTCCAACCAGCATATTCTGCTTTGTGACTGATCCAGCCCAGCTTCTTCTATTAACATTATCTTCAGTGCACTAAGTCAAGGTACTTATAACCTTGAAAAAAAAGACTAGGACACCTTACAATATTGAGTATCGGCAAACCAATTGCTAACCCGATTAATCATAATTTATCCAGTCGGTGTTCACTGGTCGATTCCCCGAAAATACGTTAACACAACAAAGCTAAAGAAACTTGAGGAATAAATACAAAATACGAATAATGCAAAATTTCAAATAGCTACGCCGACATATTTAGTATCCAAACACACAGTTAGCTATTCACGGACTTAGTTAAATTTGTTTCAGCAACAACCATAGCAACAAGTGGATTCTGGATTAAGATTGAAAGGTGAGATAACTCGCGGATTTAAACGTGAGCGCGGCTGGCGGCCGCCCGAAGCCCCACAACTACAGGAGTTCCGCATGCACAGGCAGGGTATGCAAAAATCAGATTAACAATATTAAAGTAAAATTTAATTTAAATCGATGATTATGACTTTTTTAAACATTATTTTGAAGTTCATTATTAAATTTTAAAGATTTGATTCAATACGAATTTTATACTTTTAGGGGGTGATTTTTACTGACGGATTATAGTATCAAAGTAAGATTGGAAATTCCAAATTCCATACCAGGAGGCAGAATTATTTACTTATTTTTATCCTCTTTATTCGGTCGTGAAATGTACGTTTCTGGAGATCTAAATTTTCTTGGGTTTAGTTTTTTGGAATGTAGTGTACTGACTAGCCGCCGCCGATCTTTAACAGCGGTGGCTCACACTCGCGAGACCGATGAAGGTTGATGATAGAGGTGAGGATGTCTGAGTGTTTCCGTGTACTACCGTTTTGGTAAAGCGCCCCCCCAAAACTGCGTACCGCCCAGGCTTCCCTTATGTCTAAATTCGCTACTGAACTAACGCCCACTTAGGTTACAAAAACCGATTCCATGTGCTAGCTCTACGGCAGTTCCACAACATGGGAATTGCCCTAAGCCCCTCAATTCTCTGAATGAATTTAAGGACGTCCGAATGTTAGACTAGAAGTTTCCCAGCACGAATTCTCTGATTGTTGCAAGAACAGAACAGTGCCCTAGCCCGTGTTCTGATTTCTCGTTCTCCAAGTTACATTCTCGACAATTGGAGCTACGTACCAATCATATCCTGTGCATGTGCTTCTTTAGAGTGCCGTTACCAATCAAGATCCCTACAACCAGTTAGAGGTTCTTTGTTGACAGCTGCACACAATAACTGGCTATCTTTGGCGAAGGCGTTACAAAAAGAACCGTTGCTTGGCGACAGCTTTGAATATTAACCCACCTTTTCGTGAAGCTGTTTAATGTTTTTTGACTTAGCATAGTGCCGAATATCGTCGAGGAAATGGGGTTACAGGTTCAGGCCCCCAAAAAAGTCGATCGTAGACAAGTTTTGAGGCCTTGTCAGCTTTTTCATTACCCCAATTACCACCCTGTCCCTTTACCCAAACGAGTGAAACAACATAGTCTCTGGAGATATCTTTGAAAACTTCCTAGCACTGAAGTGCTAAACCTGAGTTAAATTATAATTACTGAGGGCCAAAAAGGCAGCTCTACTAGCGATGACTGCCGCAACAACAATATCAACGCATCAACAAATGAATGAACAATAAAGAATCACCTGTCCGCAATATCCTCATATCAATAGCTACGACGCCAATATTCTAGGTGTCATACCACCTTTTTGAGTATGAACAGTTTTTCACAAGTAATACAAATACAAATAGTGAATTAGTTTTTTTCATAAACTTTAGTAGATTGATAACCCGTTCAAGTTAAGACATACACGATCGCGACGTTCAAACGAAATTGTCTGAAATTTACCAGACCAGTTAGCAATCAATCAAAGTTTATCACAGAAAAAACGCGGCAACGTGTCGTTTTATTTTGTAATGACTATCACACCCAATTACTTACCACGTATTTTCAATTCGGATCGGATCGGATGTGATCGTTGTTTTTCCCACACCTTCGTGCACCCCAAATTCGCCGCTCTCATAGAGTAGCGACTCAGCCCCCCCCCCCACATTACCACCACCATGGCTTAGGAACATGCAAAGATGCTAATTACCGGCGAAACGGAAATTCACATCCGGACAAGCCGCATCAACTATATCATACCATGCATTATTACAAAAAACGTACTTGGACAATTAAATATCGGCTACTCCTGGTTACTTCTAAGCCACGCCATGTTTGACTTTACCCGGCGTTGTTTACACTACGATGTCCAATAGGTGTCAAAATACCACATACTATATACGGCCCAACTTTCGGACTCTTTCTGAGTTAGGATCTATTTCCCGCAACGACCTGGACCATGAGCTTGTCTCTGAAAAGACGAAAGCGCTCTGCAACCTTCTTAGCGAGTTTTCCGACGTTTGGAAAACGCACGATGTCTCCATACGCTTCATCCAGCACGAAATCCGGGTCTATACAAATAACTCCGTAAACGGATGTGGGTCAACGCCGCAAAGGAACAACGCATTAAGGTAACACGATAAGCATTGTTGCTACAGTATTTTAGTTTTACTTTGGAACGCCGTCTCGGGAAAAACAATGAACTTTCGGACGCTTTTTTGCAACAGCTAGAAGAAGAAACCTGCTTAACGCTTAACTTCTGCTTCCAAATATTCTACGAAAGCAACATCATTGCAATTGACCTACATACTAATCACTGTAAGAACAGGCAAAGAAATACAAATTTATTCCAAATGTGGCACTAAATATCTGATTTTGAAAAGAATTCTCTAGATTTTAATTAACAAGTTTAATTATTTCTTAAAATGAGCGCTGACAAGCTGCGGCGGCGGCATAGTGCGGTTTAGCTGCCACCCAGACAGAATGAGTTCGATTACTCAAATTTATAGAAAGCGTCACTATGGGAAATTAGAGAAAAATGCAAATGATAGCTCTTTTCAATTTTTATTAGACATCAAAATAACGCAGAAGAAAAATTTTTACTCTTCAATTCTTCAGTTATTATCTGATTATAGTTCCAAAAACTTTCGTAGATATATTTACATCGTACAGAAAGGAAATTTATATTAATCTAACAACTCATTGTTGAGTAACTTGGCGTTAAAACCAGCAGTTTTAACACATCTACAGATTTCGAAAAAGTAGTAGGTTTACCACTATCAAACTATACTCTTATTGTGTTTCCAAAAAAACATATGTAACTGCCTTTGTCGGTTCGGGATCGTTTCAAAAACATTTTTTTTCAAGATTTTTTATTATATGTATATAAGTTTTCCAAATCATTGGACGGACATTTTCTTTTTTGGATTTCTTTCAGCTCTCCGACATGTAGAGAAACTCATTAATGGACATTTTAATTTACTCTGGAACTGTTAACAAGTGTCATGAATTTGTCCTCCAAAAATAATTCAAATACAACGCAAGGGTAAATATTGAATTTTAGAAGTTATTAAATGTCATTTTTTGAAATTTCAATATCATTCCAAAGTGGTAATTACCTGAAGGCAGCAATTAAAACGCAGAAATTGGAATCGTTTTCAATTGCTTTAATTAACATTTGTTTGTATTCAAAAGCAAAGTTGAGGGTTAACAGGAATATTATCAAAGGGCACATAAATAAGCTCCATTTGTATTCAACACATGCTAAGTTAATAAAATACGAGTGTCTCCTTTCATCTCTTACTTAAGAAGTAATTAATTTCTTACGCTTATGACATACTCCCTCTTGGAAGCATTTTGAATTGCAAAGAAGTATTAATTCTCTTTACAATACTCATCTTTCTTTGCTACATTTCTCTTTCAGAAACATGACAGCTGATTTCAACATTTGTTGGAGATAATTATTTAGCGACAAACTTGATAACAAGGGGGGTTTTCTTTACCTACCACAAAACACAGAGTCACATTAGGCAACTTTAAAACATATACTTTTACATCGGCATAAAGTAATTAAGCTTACTTACTTAATAAAATATCTATTCTCGAGATTTATGTATGTGACCGCAGCGCAGTAAAGAGGAATAGAACAGACAACGCAACGAACTAAGTTTTAGAAAAAGAATGTGTAGACACCAAACTTCGATTCTTAGATATACGAATATAGACCATAGTAATATATTTTACTTTGCCGCTTTGTCCGTAGATAGATCCCAGGTTTTAATCACAAAGAGCATAACGATAAATCACCAATTCTCAAATAATGGAAAATAGGGTTTCAAATTTTAATCAGACGAGGGGCAGAATCTGTTGAAAACAGACACAGAGGGGCTGCAATATACTGCTGGGCTCGAGACTATTAGTCTAGTAGACTATTAGCACAAGAAAAACCTGTGGTACCAATCAGACCGGGATCTTATTCTAACTTCTTTAACTTACATTTAAAATGTTAAAACTGAATTTATGGTGCAGTGCAAATGGGTTTGAGGTATTGATATTGATTTTTTTCATGTTATTTACATTATATATGTTTACAGTCTCCAAAACAAAAATCATTACAATCTAAAACTAAAAAGGTGACTAGCAATACAATACAATAATTGCATACAACATTGCACAAATAGATATTACACAAAATTATAACATAAAAATGTATCGATGGAATAAAATCCCTTCAGAGTTAAATAGTTTTACATACAATTTTTAAAATTCTTTAATGGTAGATCACGAATTGCCAAAGGTAGTGAGTTATAAAATTTTATACCAATTGCATTGATGAGTTTTTTGTTTTGTTGAGGCGTACAGCGTCAGATATTAAATTACGGACACGTTCATAGGGAATAAAATTTTCAATGTTAGTTTTTTATATGTATTGCTATGTTTATAGATTTTTAATTAAATTAATTAAGAGTTTTAATTATTTATAATTTATAAATTTGAAAAACCCACACTTTGACAAGCTCATAAATAAATGCTGTGTGTTTTAATTTTTATTTCTGCAATTGAAAACTCAAATACTTATAGAAAATAGTACTTGTAAAAAATAAAATTAAATGAATTCAAACACCAAATTTGTTTTAATTCTTCTATAAGCATATAAATTTTTAAAAGAACATGAGACTCTATTTATATTTAAACAAATTCTTGAATGAAACAATTCAACTGTTAAAATGTCAGGAATAATAATAATTTGATAAATTTTCGTGGCTTCCCTCATTTAGATTGGAGTTAGTAAATATAAATATAATTGACAATTTTTCCATTCAAGTTTCTCCAATTCCGTGATGTTATGTTCCTTCCTACAAGCCCTTTAGTGCGCGGACTCCAAATAGTTTCAGTTATCTTGCTACACTTGGATATTGCCAAATTCACAGCAATTTCTTCACACGTGCATGTCTGCAACCCCAGACCACGCTTGTTCAATATAAAATCTTCACAAATTACTGGTAAGTCCACTTCATATTTCCTCATTGAAATATTCACTTTAATACTGTTTTATTCTTGATTATATTTTATTTAGAAAATTTCAATACTTGTAACTTACAATTTAATGAAATTTATTTAGGTAAAATTTTACCACACTTCTATTTTTTTTTCTTGTAGATCCAATAATTAAACACGAAGATAATATTTCAAATATTTAATTCAAATCACTATACCAATAGGATCAAAAATTAATAAGATTAACGATAATAATTAACATGTGCATTTCCATGCATCGTAACTAGATTCCATCATTTCAGCATACGCAATTATGTCAAATAAATGCGTCACTTTTTTACATCGCGTCCTTTCAGGTAATTAACCGTTTGATAATTTTATTTAGTAATGTTATCTTTTAAATTAATCGTCGAATCTTACTCATTTCACTTCAACCAATAAAACACTTATTGTGCTTTAATTTGTAACACTTTTAATTAAATTCAATATTAAAATATTCAAACAATTAATTACTTAAATTGGGAGCTACTACAAAAACGACCTACGCTTTCACAAACTTGAAACAAAGAGGAAACAAACAAGTTCTCTCCCACCCCATAAATTCTCAGAATTCTAACATTCTGACTAACCAATAACGAGGCTGTATCTCAGAATGCGCCAATGGCAGCCAAGAATAGAAAATCAATAATTCCCAAGATAAAGTACTCCGAAATCAATAGACTTACAAACTAACAGTCAAATTACAATTAAATTAGTAAAATCTTTTAACTAACAGACAAATTAATTATAAATATTCAAATTAGCTAAATACATTAATTTATACTAATATAACAGGATACAACACAAGCTTTCATTTGACATTACACTTCAAATTAAGGTCAAAGACCCCCACTTAGTACAGAATGAACAAGAAAAATCTCTGTCTGACATATTTATCCAACCTTGACCTAGCTTATTTTAAAATCAATACTTTTACCTAACGTTTGGATCTTATACAGGTACCATCAAAATTTATATACAGTGTGTGTCATAAATAAACAAACAAATACGTTCTTTTCATACTTTACATAACCTAAACACTTGTAAATGAATAAACACATTAAATTAACATTACATGTTATCTTTATATACAGTCTGTCTCATAATTAAATAAACAAGTATGTTTATTTCACACTTTACATAACATAAACACTTGTAAACGAATAAACACATTAAAATAATATTAAATGTGATCTGGTCACCTGATTTAACTAACATTTAATTATCTATTTTAGAATTCGTAAACAGGAAAATTTAATGCTGATATAAAATAAGCATCTAATATTGAAGAAAACAATGCCACAATTTAATTTATAATTAGTTTTTAAAATTTAGTTTTAAATAGGAAAATAAATATTAAGGATTAAAATACATAGCATAAAATTAAAGTTTCTAGAATAAAGATACACGAAAAACTTAAAATTCCAAATCGTGTAAAGAGCTGTTTACAGTCCTCACGGTATCCAATACAGAATTCGCATCACTTACCGCTGTAGGCTAAAAACTCTCTCTTTTGACGAACAATTACCACAAACCACGACAGCATAACTTAGTTGCGAATGGAATAGAGCAAAATACACTGTGTTTAAGACTTTACGAGACACACAGCTATCAAGACACTTAATTAAATATATAACACTACATAAATTTTAGGATAATAAACCACAATGTGCTTCCCATTTCAAAGTGGAGGCCATAGTCACACTAAGAAATTTTACTAATGTAGGATGTTTTATGTCATGTTGCTTCAACGAAAAATCATTTTGTTGGTTTTAGTGTGATTTAAAAACAAGTGGTTGTTATTAAACTATTCTTGAACGTATGATAGTGCATCTTCACTTTGAGCTTCTAAATCTATGATATCTGGACCATGATGTGAAAAGGTGGTGTCATCTGCATAGAGAGAAAAGTGTGCATTTGGTAAGCAGCACGTCAAGTCATTAATATAAATCAAAAACAAAATCGGTCCCAATATGGACCCTTGGTGTACCCCATGCAATACATTTACCATACTAAATTGCTGCCCATTGTAGCTAACAAATTGTTGTCTGTGAGAGAGGTACGATTCAATAATTCGTACACAACTAGCATCCATGCTGTATCTGCGTAGCTTTGCAGTAAGAGTAGCATATGAAACACTGTCAAACGCTTTACTAAGATCACAAAAAATGGATATGCGGAGCTCATTATTTTCGTAACTTTTTAGGATTTTGGTGACTAAATTGTGTACAGCATCTGCTGTTGTGCGATTTTTTCGAAAACCAAACTGGTGTTCGGTAAATAGTTTATTTTCTTTAAAATATGTTACTATCTGGTCTATCAAGATCTTCTCAAAAATTTTGGAGAAAATCGGAGGAATTGATATAGGCTTTAAACTTTCAGTACATTCAATGTTCTTTAGGATAGGAATAACCTTGGCCAACTTCAGCGAGTCTGGGAAAATTTGCTCCCTAATGCATTCAGCAATTTACAAAGTGGGGAGACGACAATGTCTACTACTCCTTTCACAATTTCACTGGTCATGCCATGTGCATCTTTAGTTTGGCTATTTTTCAAAGCTATTATACATTTACATAATAATTGAATACAAAATAATTGACTTGCGTTAGGAATTGAAGTGCGTTATCTAAACTTATTTCTGTCTAAAATTATTACCTACTTAATTATTGACAAATTCGCAACTTTGCAAGAATATGAACTACATTTTATGAAACCTTGTTGATTTCGCAGTGTTTGTTGTGTTGACAACTAATTATCGCACTGTGAAATTCCATAAATCAGTTAAAATTGATTTGCAATGTAATGACTTTCAATTTTACGTTCAAAGCAAAATCTCCACGCCATACTTTGTGCATTTGGCACGAAACTTCGTATAATCGATTCACATATCGCTAAGTCAATTTAAACCAGTAAAGGATACAATATTTTTACTTACCTAACAAAATTACTGGAAAACACACAACAAACTAACTTGTCTTTCGATGATAACAGTAAACTTAAAAATAGAATTTGAGAAGTGACCGCAGCGTGGCCAGCAACATCACTGTTTAATGACTGATTTTTAAACTACAATCATAAAGCAGACTAGAATATGTAAATTGCTTTTGCGTGCGAGAAAATTTTCATTTACAGAGATTGACCCGTCAACCATTTTGTCAAGAAAGGGTATCGATCTATCTTTCGATTGGTCGTCCGATCAGCTGTTCGGCTAGCATCAGCAAAAATACCTTACCACTCAATACAGACACGTACCGTTTTGGAGGGATTGATCAATTCAATGGCGTACCGTTCCAGAAGGTCGTTTTGTTAACTGTTATTAAATTTTGTAAACCATATAATTACTTTTGATTGTATGAAACAGACACATAGATATTTACAAAGGTGTAATAAGCGGTAACAAAAATTGTGTATAATTTTTATTCACAGTATTGTTTATTTCCGACGAATCCTGGTTTCTGAGTTGTCCAGGGCAACAGAACCTTCAGTTTGAGAGGAGGGTTAACCTGTTACACGGTTGGAATGCCAACTTATTCAAAACAGGTAATCTAAATAACCCTACTTAGCCTAGACATAAATAGAGTAGAATTACTACCAACTCGAGTGTTACGGTATCATACAAATTTGAGAAAAAAGCTTTTGGAAAAAGTCTGATTTTAGGAAATTAAGGTTTGGAGATTTTTAGAATTGCGTTTTAAGGAACTGCTGTAATGGAAACTTAGCAGTACCGAAGACAAATTATAGGATAGCCAGTCTGAAGTGATCTAAAAATTATTCACTCAAGTTGACATCATTAAGTGCACGGCGATTAATGCAACAAACGTGTATGCTAAAGTAGTGCTAATTGAGAGCCCAAATAGGCGAGGAAGTACGATCGCAATTATTGTCAATTGTCATGTTGTCTTAAATGTGTTCCTGCATATCGCACATTTGATAACCGCCCTCGAATATTCCTTTAACCCATTTCTATTAACAATTGTTCACTCAAATATTTCGTTCGTAGACTTTACCTAAGACCCGAGCAAACTTAGTTCCTTAGGGAAATCGATTTATGTTCCCGAAAATTCAGACGTGCAATTCTTTAGGACTTTTTACAAATACTTTTAGTCGTCTTAGTCTTACAAACGATATCTTCAAAGTCATAAAACTTGCATAATTGTACGCCAAGCGGAGGTAGACAAATAGCTTAAGAATTGAAACAAATGTGAACTTTACCCCGATGTAACCGCCATTCCGATAAAAAATACTCTCATTCTTCTGCGGGTTTTTACATTTTAATCAGATATTATTAAGATGAATGTGACAATTAAGTTTTCCTTTTTGCAAATCGTTTTCAAGGGTTACGTTTTAATAATATGAAAGTTTTATGCATTTACGCATTTTATGATGTTCAATCTTGATTAACTGGTTAATGGTTTATCATAAACCATTTATCTGCTTTTTTATTATACACAACTATTAAATTGTGAATGCTTTATTAAATCAAGTAATATAAATAAAATAACTGTATATTTTTTTGCTTAAAATTTGACCGTTTTATGTTTTTGTTGAGGTGCGAAATATCTATAAAATATATCATAAATTATTTTAAAATTAGTCTAATCGACCGGGCAATGAAAATATTAGCAAGGGTGTGAAAAGCATAACTAACTACTGTTATAATAATAAAATAGCTTACTAACTAACGATTTATAAATAACGCTAGAAAGTTCGCCCCAAGCAATTTTTGCAAAAGGGGTTCATCCGCAAAAAAACCCTTCTTACCTTTTTTCCATAACCAAAGACCTTTTCGCCCCTATTTAATTCTTCAGAGAACCATCAATGCAAACAATTTGACAAAACTTTTAGAATATCAAATTATAAGATATGGAACAGTGAATTCACTGTTTTTGTTGCTAGGGATAAACATGATCTGATTTGCTTTGTCCAGAATAAGCGGAATAGCTTGTCAAAATTGATTTTCGAGCTGGAAACCTAAAGGTTGGCTTTATTACTTTAAAGTTTATTATACTTCCAATTTAGACGTTAATAATAATAGTATATCGATCCCAGTTTTAAACTTTAATGGAAAAGCTTGGGACATGGAATTTACAAGCCATTTACAAGGGTCAAGTAACTGTAACCCAAGTGGGCCAACTTCTACCCTTCGAATTAAAAGATTAGTAGCGGTCCACTTTACATGTGCTCATACAGTATGATAAAGCGATTACGTAAGTTATAAATAGGGAAATTTTCAAGACTAAAACGGTTTTACACAAAATCGCTCTGCTTAGTCAGCCTTTTATTTATTATGCAAACTCCCGTAATCAATCATTAATAGGTAATACTGAACATCAAGTTTTTAGAGGGCAGCTCAGTCGAAATTTCTGCCAGGAACAGTTGTCTATAAACCATTTTACGAGATTCTAAAACTCAAGAAAATTGTGGTCGTAAAATGACCCCACATAAAGAATATTCTAATTCTGATCGAATAAAAACGGATTTTATCTATCCAAATTTAAGACCTAAATGTACCACTTTATTTGTAAAACTAATTCAGGAAGTATAAAAGAATCTTTATTTTGCACTTTATATTTATTCATTATTCCACAAGCTTGCCCTAACGTTTTTTCATGGTTTTAATAACTAAACATATTCTCGAGTAATTTAATCACTTCAGCTTGTTTTATTCAAGCTGTAAGTGCATCTAAATTATTTAAATTACGGCTATCTGGATTGACGCGACAGAGCCCATCTCACGTCAATCTTGTTGATAAGAAATGCATTCGATCACACAGTACTAATATTTAAGAGTACTACTTTTGCTGAGTCCCGAGTTGGCGCGGTTAGAATGCCAGTTCGAGTGCGATCAGCAGAGTTAAGCATAGCTCTGCCTGGTCAGTACTTGGATGGGTGTCCGAAAGCCGAGTCAACGCGGCGATTGGTGCTCTCGGAATGGCACCCCAATAGGTGGTCCCGGATGTCGCATTCGCATTCGCTTCGTGGGGATTGGAAACCCCCACGAAGTATAGATGGATGAGTAAGTAAATGGACGAGCGAATGTATTGCCAAGGGTTTGGTGTAAGCTGAGGGGGCGTATTGGTTAAAGGCCCCAAGGGCACCCTTCGGAACATAGCGATAAGCCAAACCTGGAGTGAACGGGACCAAGCTATAGGCCTCATTGGCCCGCAGTGCTGATGTATAACTTTTGCTGCATTACATTTTCTAAGTCATAATTTTGTTACTAATTTCCGATTGTCAATGTAAATCAAATTTATTATTTTCGCAAAAACGAGGAAATATTCGCTTTTATTTTTTGTTTCGTTACCCGGACCAAGGATATATTAAGACAGACATGGAGTCCTTCTAAATCGTGCCTATTTCTTAGGACACAAAGAAAACGAACGTTTAGACCGTCCGGAACAGCCTGGTAACCAATGCAACGGTAGAGAGTGGCTCAAACAGGTACTACGGACCAGAAGAGCGCGAGCCACAGTAAAAGAAAGCAGCAGACCAGTAATAGTCATGATTAATAGAAGCTGGCTACAGGGAGACTACCTGTGACCGCACCTGTAATGCGCAGTTATTGGCGGATTATTAATAAAATTAAATGGGGAAGGAATACACGCTCAAGCGTATGCAAATTACGGATTGCGGATAGGGGAATGCCTGTCAGATATGTAGGGTACAGAGGAAATAAAATACTCGGGGGGGACCAAAACTAGCAGTGAGTACCAACAGCAAACTTAGCAGAGGAGATGGACTTCGACATGGCAAACTTGATGGAAAAAGCACTTCACCTGGGAAGATGACCAAACTCAACCCAGGGACGTGGGTGAAGACCTCAGAGGTCGTACGAGAAAAAGAAACAACCTT
Source organism: Ctenicera cuprea (assembly GCA_958336395.1). NCBI lineage: Eukaryota > Metazoa > Arthropoda > Insecta > Coleoptera > Elateridae > Ctenicera > Ctenicera cuprea. The sequence goes on along the minus strand of OY284491.1, from coordinate 49,102,462 downwards.
CCTGACGAGAGTTAATAAATACATCCGGATGCTAGACGTTGAACTTAAAACCCAACTTACTAAAAAGTCTCACACACAGGTGCGCCGGGCGAATTTTATTAAGAGGACGTAAGCGAGAAACACGAAAAACGATTAGGCATAGCCGAAACAAGTATTTTAGCAGTATGAAATGCAAGAAAAATTACAAATAAGGAAGTAGAAGTAGAAAATAAAACTAAAAGAAAAAAAATAGATTTTGCTATCATACCATAAACAAAGAAAAAACTACAAGGATCTTCCAAACTAGAAAATTATATCTTAGTATACAGTGGAAAACCAAGAGAAAGAAGAGCTGCTGTAAGAATAGCAATATCAGTTAATGGAAAATAGAAGAATTGCATTCACAGCTATGATACCATAACGTATCCTTAAACTCACAACACTCATAAGTATTTATAATCCCGAAGAAAGACGCCATAATAACACCCAAGAATTTTACGAAAGCTTACAAACAACGATGAACTGCGTCAATAAAAACGATTACGTAATAGTAGCAGGAGATTTTAACGCTAGAGTTGGTAACGTCTCTATAAAAAACGTAATGAGCCGACATGGTGAAACCACCTTAAATAGCAACGGAAGATTTCTGATAGATTGTGCCACATTTAATAACCTGGAAATAACCAATACGTTTTTTTCTCATAAAGGGTTTCTGAAGTAGCAGATCTATTATAAATTACGTCTTAGTTAATGAGAAGTTAGCCACATTAATCCACGTTACATGTGTATACAGAAGTAGCGACATTGGATCTGATCATTTTCTGTTAATGTCAAAAATTATAACCTCTACTAGATGGAAGAAACTCAGAACAAGAACACTAGTGCCGAAAGAAACCTACCAACTAGAGGCAGCACTTTAATAGAATATAATAAAATTGTATTCCTAAACTGATCTAAGATTATCAACCAGCGAGTGGGCGAAGAAGTGTAAATAGCCCAAGGAAGCCATAGACCGATCAATTTTAAATGTGTGAGATCGAAACGAATCCGAAGGTTCAATCCATGAAGGAGATGATGATGATGGTGTCAGCAAAATGGGTTATCAGCCAATCCATTGAAGACTGAAATGGTCTTGTTTACTAAGAAAAGGAAGATGGCAGGGTCGAGTAGCCTATTTTCTGTGAAGAAAAACTTCAGCTAAGGCAGGAATTTAAGTACTTTGGGGTCATCCTAGGCAGCAAACTGAGCTTAGAAAGACATTCTGATGAGCAGCGCGAAAGACCTATAACAGCACTATGGTAGTAGTGTCGTTGAGCAGCAGGCAGGTAATGGAAGCTTTTTCTCGAATTTCTCACTGAGCTTACATCGCATAAAATGTATTGTACGCACTATTAGTATGGCGGAAAACATCTGGAGTTTAGCCACTGCTTTGTATGCGCATCACAGGTATTATGAGAACAACGGTAAACAAGGCCTTGGAAGCATTGCTGACCAAGCCACCACTACATATTAAAGCACAACGATTAGCAATGTCAGATTGGTATATCATAACCCGTAGGTGACATTGGGGTGACCATGCCGAATGACGAGAAATAAAAGAAGTATAATTTCGAATTAACTCTAAAGTTACTATATCCTAACGCAAAAAACGGAAGATGTTAGATAATATAGAATAGATGCTGTGTTGCTACACAAATGGATTTAAGACTAAATCAAAAACAACAGGAGCGGTAATTTGTATATACCAGCACACGGTACTCAGATCTTTATATCTTTAGGGAGATACACAGCCGTATTCCAAACTGAGGTCTTCCAAACAAAATGTACAAGAGTAAAGCAAGTTAGAGAAGCAATATAAACTCTGGATATGGTCAAACAGTAAGGTGGCGTTGAAAGCAGTAACACGATACAAAATGAATTTACCATTGACGAAAAAGTATAAGCAGGGTCTAGGATCTAGCACAAACAAAGAAACAACAACATTCCTGGGTACCGGGACGTAGTAATGTTAAGGAAACTAAAAATTTCGACTAATCGGTTAAAGTAAAATCGAACTAAATTTACATAAGACCGGAACCGGCAACTGGAGTTTCGTACCAGAAACGAAAGCACAAACTAAAACAATGGTTATTAGATAGTATACAGGAGGAATAAAGATACAAAAGAAATACCTGTATACAAGCAGAAGAGAATATTAAAGCAGCGGATCCCCACAAATTTGGATATCTTCCCGACAATCAATTATATTATTAATAACGATCTCGACAAAGCATTGTACTCTTAGGAGACACCTACACAAGATAGCAATAGATGGAGATCCATACTGCAGACAATGTGAATCAGAAAAAACAAGAGCAGTACATTATGTGACGTTGTGCGAGAGATACGAGGAGGCAACAAAATCACTCACGGTAATAGAAGAATCGAACCGTAGGAGTCGGCGGAACTGGATTTATCCGGGATGCATTTAGGCAGAACGTACTATGTTTTAACCATCGATCGGTCGAAAATCTAGAGATTTTATCGGTTCTTCGCGATGCCAGGTCCGTTTTGTCCGAATATGGTCAAACTCGGGTATGGTTTACCTTCACTTACACGGCAAGCATGTCGTCGTATATTCAAAATCTTGCTATTGTGTCATTATGCCACATGCGTTTATATTCTCGGTTGAAAAATTTGGTTAATTTTAAAGTTTCTCGGGATGTTGATTACATAGTTAAAGAAAATACCAACGATAAAAGCTGTTTATGCAGAGAATTATAGTGGAATCAAATGCAATGATGAAAAATTTCCGCAGACATCTAAAAACCTGTACTGTGAGGCATCAATCTAACTTGTTATTAAACTCGCTACAAAGGAGACAAAAAGTCATATATCTGCAGGTCGTGTCCAACTCACCGCAATAACAAGGCAGCAAATGCCTGCCAAATAGGCGCCCAGCTTCTTTCAAAGTTATGAAAACGCAACGTAGCAAACAACGTTCCTAATTCCAAATCTAGTAGTTGTGGATTTTAAGTTACTGTAATTGAACGAGTTAAGAAATTTTGCTTTATTATAACTATTTATATTCATTTTATACAATATAGACCTACTACTACCTCGTGTTGGCTCCAGAGCAGCCGAGTGGTTGGGGCGCTTGGCTGCTACGCGGAAGGTCTCGAGCTCAAATCCGAGACTGGATGCCTGGCAAGCGCCCCACCCAGTCGCTTTTAAAAAATTGGAAACCTAACCCTTAAGAAGTAATGGAAGTAAGGCGTGGTGCTTACCACTTGATAAAGAGTGCGAGACGACTGAGTATCGGAAACAATGATCGGTGGCCCTGACCCACCGCATTGCAGGCCAAACTCCGCAATAAAATATAGTGCCTTCGTCTTTACTTTTACTACTTTGTGTTATTTTTATACCCTCTTTTTAAAAGTAAGGTAACCAAGCCAATTTCTTTGCAAGGCTACAAATACTAGCATGCATTAAATCTAATGGATGAAATCCTATCCGATTTTGACCATATTCGGACAAAACTTACTTGGCATTGCAGGGGAACCAGTGAGGAACCAATGAGGTCTCTAGATTTTTGGCTAATGGTTGAAACGTGGTACGTCGTGCCAAAATGGATCCGGGATTTCAAAGTACATATATAGCTGACAAACGTAGTGATTTAAGTATAATAAGCCACGATTAGGGAGGTGAAATAGTTAAAGCCTTTATCACAAAAAATTTGCCTACCCTAACCACCACTACCCCCACTCAATTTATCCTTAGGGTGTCCGGAACCTCACTTTTCTTTTACAAGTCTATTCAAAATAATAAAATCCAGCGAAAATATATGTCAAAAGATAGTAAGCTTGTTTGGCCTTCATCAACAATATAATTATGATTAAGCTACTGACTAACGAGCAATATTCATTAATGGCTAAAACATGCGTTATAATACAGATACTTTTAAGCTGACCTACTACCAAAAGCGCAAGCTCTTTATTTAGTTGAATACTAGGCTGTTGCTCAAGAGAATTTAATATTCTGTGCGCTAACTCACTGTCGGTGTCGATTATCAGTACAGTTGCATACAGGGTCACATGAGCACCCGAAAGTTTTACTGTTAATTTAACGTACCGGCATCTGTTAGTTAACAATACAACATTAAGCTGCGAGTCTTAGTCCCCACTGGTTGGAGCGAGGCTACGTAAATTTCCACTAATAATACAGATAAGTGTGTGAGCTGAAACGCAGCCTACCAGACAACGTGACGCACAGTGACACCTCTTGCTTGCATAAGCATACCACTGCCAGCACGATGGTCATAATTATAACGCTTTGCGCTTTATTCTCCATGTAATTACGTCATATATACGTGTATACGTTGAAAATAGGGGTCCTCATTAGCAGCTGCATTTTTGTCGCCAAGCTATCCTGACCCCTGTGGCACCATTTAAAGCCGATGGTAAGACATTTCCCCCGAAAAATACTCAAAATCAGGCCTGAAAAGCAAAGGAAAACTGTTAGACCCTGAGTTACATGGGGGGATAACATCAGGGAGCTGGTAAGGAAACGAGGAAAAAACATACAGGAAGTGAGGGTTTCGGCGAGGCAAAGAAATAACTACAGGAAATGTATCGAGGACTCAACGCCGTAAGGCATTAATGGAATTGAGAAAGAAGAAGATGGAGTAAGACATTTAAAAACAGCGAAACTTGCACTTTCTAGTTTAGGTCCAACGCAGTACTTACTGTAGGGTGACATTGCGCCCATATAGGCCTGTAGCTGTTCTGATCAAAGCAACCGGTATCTATCGAGACTAGAACCGTCTGGGTCGACACTTTGATTATGATTCTGAGAAGGTGTAGCAAAATTCCACTGATGCCGAGTCGCACACCACTACTTCCCGAACGGCACCTTTGTCTGTCAATCAAATTTGTAACTCGTTGGGTTTCCTAGATATGGTAACTGGGACGCACGAAAATTTATAGCCATGGCTAGAAAGCGGTGAGTCCTCGTTATAAAGCGAACGTACTGGCGTTAGGAGCTAGTAAACGTTTCACCTTGTAAATTACTCACCCAGTTGTCCATGGTCCCAATTAAGAAGACCTGTAATTTCCGACAAAAGATGGATTTATCAAATTGAAATTACCAAAGTAAGTGCTACCACGCACATGCAAGCGCCTACACCTCTCGCTAAGGTGAGGCTGCATGGTCTGATAGATGCAAGCAAGCTAACCATACCTTCAAGTTCAACAAAATTTGTGTAGGTTGTAGACATTTTTCTTTTAAACGTTGCTCTATCTAAAATACCCTTCCTTAACGGGTTTGTCCCATAATCTGGAAAACCGTAGATTATACAGGGTGTTTAGCAAACATACGGCAAAAATTCAAGGGGTGATTCCCTGGGTTATTTTAAGAATATTTTATCCTTTGATGATTTTCGGAAAGCCGCTTTGTTTCGAAGATACAGGGCGATATGTTTAACCGTGGATTTGGACCAGTATTTCTACCAGGAAAACTTACCGGCGTGGTGTATCGAAACTTTTTGGAACAATCGCTACCTGAGTTTCTCGAGGATATATCATTGGAAACGAGAAATGCAATGTGGTTTATGCACGATGGTGCACCAGCGCATTTTAGTGTGGTTGCTCGTGAGTTTCTAACAGCAACATATCGAGATCGCTAGATTGGTTGAAGTGGACCTCACGTATGGCCTGTTCGATCCCCGGACCTAAACCCCCTGGAGTTTTTCCTATGGGGCTATCGGAAGTCATTAGTTTACGCTACTCCACTGGAAAATGTGAAAGATTTGAGAAATCGGATAATTGATGGGTGTAATTCAATAAGAAATAACCCTGGTGTTTTTGAAAGAGTTCTGCAGTCAATGAGGAGAAGATTGGATTCATGCATTCTAGCTGGTGGTAGTCATTTTCAACAGTTCTTGTAGATTAAGAAGCTTTACATGTAATATTTAGGTAATAAAATATTGTTATTGTCAAAAAACATTTATCGCCCTGTATCTTAGAAACAAAGCGGCTTTTCAAAAATCTTCAAAGGGTAAATATTTTTAAAATAACCCAAAGAATCACCCCTTGAATTTGTGCCGTATGTTTGCTAAACACCCTGTATATTTTATAGTGTTACCGATCAGGTGAAGGTCATACGTTCGTCTGTCTGATTGTCGTTACGTAGCACTAAAACAAAATCTTGATAGAAAGTTAGGCAGTGCCCTACAGATGTGCTGTGTAAAATATACGTAATGAGATCGGTCCGCCTAAAGAAAGGGGGTAGCTCATGTTGAATATTGCATTGACTAAAAAAACGCAACGGAATGTTATTCTACGGCTGTTGAGCATCAGAATTACGCAAGCCCCCTTCTAAATTTTTAGTGCATGTTTTTTTATTAAATTCGAGATTTACGCAATAGAATCAAGCTAAGATAGAAAAAGTAATACATTTACAAGCATTGATTCCCCAGGAAATGGAGTCAATTACCTAAAAAAAAAGTTGGTTGTTGGTAGGGTTGCTCACGTTAAATATGAGTTCCACAAAAAATTCAAGTTATCGTAAATTGACTGTGAAATTTGCTTCTTCGCGGTTTTATGGCTATTAGGTCATAATTGCGTGCGAAATTTGAACTAATATTAGGAACACCTTCAATTTTTTAAATTTTGTAGTTTATATGATTATTTCGCTACCAGAGAAACATCATTATGCGTATATGGGAGTTACTGGAAAGACGTCCTACAGGCAGATTAAAGTCAATGAAATATGAAGGGAATAAAAAAATCCTGTATGTTAAAGTACCACCAATTATGGAGAAAATATCAAGGCAAGCACTGTTAATTGAAATTTTGTTACATTGGAATCTACTAAATTAAAAGAACGACAGTTTGTATTGGTGTATATAATACGCGACTGATTGAAAGCTTTTTAATTATCAGGGTCATCCAATTAAAGTTGTAGGGCACTTTAATTCGTTTCGGGTAATAAGAGACCACTCTCTGTCTGACGTGGTCCGTTCCTGCAGCAATAATCCCCTCTCTAAAGGTTAATTAATCCCATTAACGCATCTTTCCGAGGAATTTTACATTTGCTGCCGATGTAAACAATTAGCCGCTTCGCTTGTTATTTTCAAATATCCTGCCAAACAGTTTATTTTTAATCATAAACAAACTTTTTTATGCTAGATGTAAACACATGTTTCGCAACACATTAAAGTATATTACTTGCAAACTTATAAAACATTTATGTATTTATATTTTTGTGTGTAAAAGTAAGAAAACTTTTTTAGTTGTTTCATCGTGTTGTAGTATGTTAACTGTTTTTCTGTGAAGACAGTTTGTACATTAAATTTTTCTGACGGATTCTTTTATTTTAATTTCTGTTGCCAACATGATGTGCTTACACGTCTGTAAATGGTAATTTACATATGAAGAGATTTTATAAGCTGGGGGGATTGTATGAATACTAAATATAATCCTAATTGTATTTTTAGTAACTTTATTTTAGAATTTGCGTATGTAACAGTATTGAAGTAAATCGTGCGTAAATGTTTAATAAACAAGTTATTGTGCATACATAATAAAACGCGGCTTACTGTGTTGGTTATACGTGGTGTATATGTGCGTGATTAATTTATAATAAAAATATATTACAGTACCGTAATAGGGAGTGGCGGTAGCTTAGAGGTTGAACGCTTAGCCTCTAACAATAAAGGCCTGGGGTTCGATTCCCCGCCGCAGCCATGTAGCAATACAAATCTATGCTGCAACCCGCCACTCACATTCCCCAATCCGGCGTAGGAAATAGACACGGCTTATTTCACTTCCCCATTTTCTTGTTAAATAGAGAATATATGATTTACCAGATTGTTCAAAGTTAAAACATAAAAAATGGGCGAAACAGATCGCTAGTACTTTCCCATACTTTTTACGTTTTCAATATTCTTGCGGCAAGAAGTGATTAAAATTTACATCTACTAGTCATCTTAAGCCGGTATAAGCCGCTCGCTCCAGAATCAAGGCGTTGAATACGTACGAGGCGCGCTCGCTGAATACGATAGCGATAGGTAATTCGCAGATCAAAAATGCTTATAATAACTTTATTTATAGAGTTATCCAAAATATGCAAAAAATAAAACAGGTTTTCTTTTATATAAGAGCTAATTGATAGGCGTAGTTAAAATTGCGTAACTTCCAAAAAACGCGTCAATTCCAAAATTTTCAGTGTCAGAGTGAAATTTTTTGAGATTAGTAAAAAATAAATTTGTAGTTTATCGCAAGCTCTATCGGTTCAGAAAGTTTTAAAAAAAAGGTGTAAGCAGTTATTGAAGAAAATTTTTTTGAAAATGTTTTAAACTTTGAGCAGCTAGTATGGTTACAATTTTCATTTTTCCCAAAATATTTTTACATTACCTGCTTATACTTATAAAGAGCTATCTAATAATATGATAATTTGTATTGATTGGATATTTTGTTTTTGAATAATCGGGCATTAAAGTTAAAATTTTCAAAAGCGGCCTTCATTTTCAAGATACAGCATTTGGAAAAAAGCATTTGATTTGTCTTAAAATTCACTACAACGCCACGCACTAAAAAAAAGTGTTTAGAAAAAAATCTATACCAAAAAAAATTGGTCTATTTTCCGTTTTCGGTTCCGATAAACTACCCCACAAAAAACTATCTGCAACTATAAAACTTCTACACACCAAATCTTATAAAAATCGGTTAAGGGGTTCTGGAGATATAGCGCAACGAGCGCACCCACCCACCCACAGACAGACATTTTTTAAAACCATTTTTTTGTGTTTCTTGAACCCCAAAAACGCGTATTTCCGTTGAAATATGAAATTTGAAAATTTGCTTGAAATTATAAATGCCCAAAAGTGCCCAAAAGTGCCCAAAAGTTATCCCGTTCGGCACCGTTAGTCTTGCGGTCCCATACGTAGCTGCCAGCGCAAAACCAAGACATTAAATTGGTATTGTCAGAACAGCAGTCTGGTTCATCGCCCGCGCATAACTCACGTCGTAGGATTTGTTGGTCGTTTAGAATTAATTCCGGAGTTTGGTGAGTCTACTGGCGGTATGACTGTTGATATATGGCTCAATAAAATAAATTCCACTAGTGAACTACACAACTGGTACGATCGTACTAAAATATTATGCATGATTGCGCGTCTCGCTGGAAATGCAAAATCTTGATACTATTGCCAAACAAACCTGCTAATGGGAAACAAACCTAAAAATTATCTTTTCGCTACACAAAAAAACTTTGACTAAGACCGAACAAACGAACCGAGATGTATCTCCTAAGATTGCACGATAGTGCCCTAAACTACAAGAATACAATTTTGACGTTATATACCGACCTGGAACGCACATGAAGCATCTAGTCGCTCTCATCAGAAAACTTATTGCAATTAACCTAATAGAATAGTTTGACTGCTTGCAATGTCGGCAAGCCCAGGATGACGTGTTTGCGGATAAAGAAAATAAAGAAAGAATAGCAGAAGATGAATCTGTAGAGTGGTGAAAGATAAAATAAAATTGTTGGTCCCAAAAGATGTCCGCTAGAGAATTGCTAAACAATACCCACAATCCTTCAACCTCTTTATATAACCTTTCGTCTAAAGTTTCAATTTCTTCTCTCCTTTATCCGGTAACAATAGTTAAACTTAAAGATATCATTTGTAAAATCAAAAATAAAAATTCTGCGAAGTATGATAGCATCTCTACAAAAATTGTACAACATTTACCGTATAAGGTACTAGAAATTTCTTACACGTAATTAATGATTCATTTACATTAGGCCACTTTCCCTCCGCTCTGAAAACTGCAGTAGTTGTTCCCATCTATAAAGGTGGTTATTTACACGACTCATCTAACTTATAGACTTATAGCCCTTTTATCTACGCCATCCAAAATCATTGAAAAAACTGTAAAAATAGACTTTTAGGGCACCTACATAGATTCAAAATCTTATCCAAATTTTACTTTGGTTTTCAAAGCAACAAAAATACTAGTGACGCCATGTTTAACTTTTTGCACGAAATATACTTTAACATTAACCATACAAAAATAGTTTCTGTGATGTTTTGTGATATTTCTAAGGCCTTCGATTATGATGACCATACTATTTTACTGAAAAAACTATAACTCTATGCTGTTTGAGATGTAATGTGAAACTATTCTAAAACTTATTTTGGTAATCAAACGCAATTAGTAAAAATTTCCAATAAATTAATCTCTTCCTTCGCTATTACATGTGGTGTACCTCAAGGTTCTGTCCTTGGACCCACTTTATTTCTCATTTATATCAACGATATTTTTCAACTTGACATCAGTGGTAGTTTTACTATATTTGCTGATGATACATGTATTCTATGGTCAGACCTTTTTTGATATATCGATAGAACTTTTTTTTGCGAGTTTAGTGATATAAGGTTTCCTGCTTTTATTTTCAATAATTCTAGAGATATTGAACAATAATGTTTCATAATTGTTATCTAGCAGCTCATGAAAACAAAAAAATGTGAGAAGATAATGTTGTCAAGTATGCTTGGTTCGTGTTGTGTTGTTTTGATGTTTGATAGATTGAGCAATGTGGTTGCAGTAATCAATTAATTAACCAAATTAATTAAAACTGCTGAATTTAACATCAGAAATGGTTCAATTAACAGAAAGATTGCAGATTGTTAAATAATGTACAAATTTCTTGCTGAATTCTACGACGCTCACCAAAACCAACTATAATTAAAATTTGAATTCGTTCTCTTTCTGTTAATTGAACCATTTCTGATGTTAAATTCGGCAGTTTTAATTAATCTGGTTAATTAATTGATTACCGCAACCACACTGATTAATCTATTGAACATCAAAACAATACAAGACGAACCAAGCATATTTGTCAACATTGCATAATTGTTTAAGGTTCTCACATTCTGTTGTTTTTTCTGACGCGGATATTTACATCCAATTCCAAAGGTTGATGGATCATTCTATACTTTTTATCTAGATAACTTACGACCATTATGCAAAATCTCCAATGGCTACGCATACGTTTTGGTCACGGTCGATGATTTTAGTTTGATAGAAGGACACCAGTACAGAACCTGTTATTCAGCGTCTACAATTAGTATTAATAAAATTATATGGAAAACCTGTGAGAATTGACACAAATAGAGGAAAAGGTTTTGCAAGCAAGGAAATTAGCAACTTTTGCAAGAACGAGAATAATAAACGTGTGTTGAACGCAATTGCAAGCCCAAGAAGCAATGGGCAAGTTGAAAGATTCAATTTTACTATCCTCAATGATTTGTCAACTGCGAATCGTGGGAGAAGAAAATTCCCGAAGTTTAACGAGACAGTAGTATGACTGTTTATTCAACCAGAAAAAAATCGCCACCTGATTGCTGTACGAATAAAACGCGAAGGTAGACAGACCAAACGAGCTTAAAATAAAACGCAAAGGCTTTGGGGAATATAAAGAAAAATGCGAGTGCAATGAAATTGCGCTTTGATCGTTATCAAATTGAATCATTAAAATTCCAAAAAGGAAACAAGGTTTTGATGGAAAACACATTCCTTATTAAAACCTAACCCGAGACCTAACCAGTCAGAAACTTGTGCCAAAATATATCGGGTGACACCAGTTCTACCCAACGACGGTTATCGTGTCCAGTCGCTCTCAAAAAACCGAAAACGTTTTAGAAGGAGCGTTGTAACGTTCAGGAGATAAAATAAAGGTACCGTACTGATTCCTACATTTTTCGTTTAATGGTTTAAAACAATGGTCTTTTTAATTAGCATGATGCACATTTAATTCTAAATTACTCTTTCTGAGAGTAACCTGTAAGCCATGAAGACACGTCATTGATCTTTAGTCTTATTTTTCGTTTATGACTTAACGATTGTTTGTCGTAGTGCGCTTGTAAGCTGCACCTATCAAGTATTTTTGATCAGCTAATCCGTATTCTTAATATTGTGTGCTACCAATTTGCTGTTTCTGTTGTGTATTAAGTCCTTCGAACGCATTTGTAAACTTCAACTGAGCTCGTGTTGAGTCCAAAAGCTGATGGTCCACTTGTGCACTCCAGACAAACAGCTGTTGAGTCCAATGAATGCTTCGCACGAGAGAAGTGTTGCTAGCCCGCAGTATGGGTGCCTAACACCTTAGCTGCAGCGCGTCCTCTTTAATGGGATTCCCGCTCCCTAGCCGTAGCTATAAATTTTCGTGCGTTCCAATCACTACGTCGAGGTGACGCCTGGGGTTATAAAGTTGCCTGGGTGTTGAAAGCCGACTGATTTAAGCAGGTGAAGGTGAGCTCCAGAAAGGAGTGGCGCAGCTGCTGGCATTAGAAACTTGTGCTCTAGGGGTGAGGTGCACTTTGCCTGCTTATGCCAACTATCAAAGTGTCAAACCAGAAGATTCGTGCCTATGTACACCCGACGCTGTTAAGGTACCGGTAGCAATCAAACCGGCTACTGACTAATCTCGACGTAGTCCACCAGTAGTAAAGATAGTGAGTAGCCTAAACTGGTAGAATTAGGACTGCTTCGGTAGGTGCTTGCTCCGAAAAGTTCAACCAGTGACTTTGACTGGTACCACGGGGACCAAGTCCGAGCTCGTGGGGGAATAGCAGCCTTCGTTTTGGTCAAGGTATAGGACTCGTGGTGGCAGCGGTAAGCCTATGCAGGCTAGGGCCGTCTTGGTGCGGTATGACAAGTGAGCTGCGTTTTCAGCTCGGGCACTGACCTGTAGAATCAGCAGAGGTTTAGGTAACCTCCTCCGACCGTACCGATTTAAGGCTTGCAATCTAATGTCAGGAGTAATAGCTTGTTTTCGTTGTTCACCTTGAACAGGTGCGCTGATTGAGTTTATCTTAATCCGGCCCAAAGAGGGACGTGGCGTATAAGGCTCTGTACCCCACACAAAACCTGTTGATCCATTTTGGCGGCCAAGTCGTAAGTGGTTGTTGCTGTACTCATTAGTTATGGCGGTACAAATAAGTTAAGATTGCTCTTAAGGTAAGATACAACTTTAAGAAATTGTTTTCAAGGTTATTATAGGTGGTTTTTCTTTCTAAAACTTTTTTCCGGGTCTGTTTTGTACAGTTTGTTTTAGGGTTTTTAGCGGTTTCATTTGGTATAAAGTTAGAAAAAAAACTGGTAGGGGGCGTAGCTCACGGATCTGCTAGTAATTTATTATATGCATCGCATCTGTTGGTTCTTATTTTGCATCTAACTTAAATTTCGTATTACTGTTATATAATTATTAAAATTTGTTATCAACTCCTCAAATCTGTGTTCGTCTATTTGTAAATATCAACGTCTACGAATTTCTTAGAATGTATAAGAATAATGACCTCATAACATGCGATGTTTACTACAAATCTCTATTCAAAGGGAAGAAGGAATATTTCTTGTCTCATGTTTCTCAACCGAGAGCATTTTGTCTAAATAACAATGTTGAAAAAGCTCCTAACAGCAATATTGTTACGTCTGAAATCCGATTAACAAGATTGCTTTACACGAATTGTTACTTTCATTCTGCCTTTTCATTTTTTCCTATATAAGATATTTTCACAAAAAGCAGATTTAATCTCTCCTTAGTGAACGACAATTTTGTTGCTATAAGCGCTGTAGACTAATTTCATGTTGATAAGTTGGGTAAATGTAACCTATAAAATAGCTATCACTGCAGCCACTAAGTTTATATTTCAGGGATGCCTCTAAAAATGAAAGACTGCTTTAAATTTTCGTTAGACTAACAAATTTGATGTAAAAAATATGGTAAAAAAGCGTAACCGAGTAATACACCGAAATATGAACTGTGTTATTTATATGAGCGAATGAGAGTTTTAAATTGAAAAATATAAATAAATTAATTAGATAAAATATATTGAAATATTGTTTTTGCTAAAAAAAGTGTTTAGAAACAAACCATAATTGTTTTGCGTTTTCTATAAACTTATTAAAATTGTTGTTTTTTTTCTATACAGTAATTTAATCGTAACACATGTAGAATACGTTCTACTCTCTAATTTTATTTACTAGTTGTTGCATTTGTTTAAAAATGTGTCAAACTTTAATTGATTGGCCAAAAACAAAACCGTTATGGTGCAAAAAGCATCTGAAATGTGAAAATACAACAATAAGGGAACGTTTTGAGTTATGATATGTTGCTATTCTATAAAAATGGCAATGTTCTGTACGTTGAATTCAATTGTTTAATGATAAACTGTTGATACTTATATAAAAGTGGTGGTGCATAATGTTTTTGGAATGCAGGTTGATTGGCGTCACTAGTTGATTTTCTTCAACCTGGTTATTTGAATGAGTATTAACCAGCGACCGCAGAACGTATATTTTGCGATGGTTTGAGTGCTCACTTTCCCATTGGATTTCTTAAGTCATGAATTTTTGTCCCGAATGTTAAACACACTTTCATAGACTAATCTTCAATGATCGAGTTAATTGGTTTACTATTATCCAGCTTGATTAGAGCCCTATGCTTTGTTTAGAGTGTTTTTAGGTACGTTGAGCCCACAGTGCAGTGAAGAAAATGGTGTAGCACGTTGAAAAAGTTAACCACCAGAGGTTACGTAAGATTTCCATTGGCGAAATACCTCCCACGTAAGCTACATATTTTGATCATGATTTACTTGTGTTTTCGACGTTAGTGCTGATCATATTCTGAATGCTAAATGTTTTATTTGTCTGAGCGCAATATCATTAAAAGTTTTTAGGTTATTGGATGTATTTTTATTAAACAGTCAAAATTTTATAAAATAATAATAATAGTAATAATAATAAACGTCTTCATTTATGTCCCGAAACAACTTGTACAAAATGTTTACAAAATATTTACAAAATTATACAGGGTAAGACACAAACCACAAGGGGAAGTTCAGATGCACGGTCGAGAGAACGTGCGCTCCTCTACCACTTAACCCTTGACAAAAAAAAACGAGATTAAAGAAATGCGTTGCCTAAACTAACTTAACCTAATATTCTGTGATGGACACATTTGGTATGAGCAACAGATCCAACCATAAGCAGTTTAAGATATATTGTTTTGTTGAGTAAGCAGTAACTGAAAAACGTGTCTTTTAAATATCGTGGTTTTATGAATAGGTGGATCAATAATAAAATAAATGTTTGTTAAATTTAGGTGATGAACATCAGTACGAAATGTGATTTTGTTGTATAAACAAATTGGCTGCTTTGTAAGAATTATTATATGATAAAGGCAAGCAGAGTGCAGAAATCGGCGGTTAGTCATATTGAGACAGTTTAACGTTTTCAGTTTATGAGATATATGTTCATACTCACGAATACCAAAATTAAATCTCAGACATGCGTTTTGTACTCGCTGTATCTTTTGAATTGCATCATTATCTAAATTAGTGCCATAGATTTCATCACAATACGAAAATTGAGACAATATTAATGACTCGCATAACATAACCTTTGTAGTCTTAGTTAAATATGATCTATGTGGAAACAGTAGTTTTAGGGTCATATAAGCCTTATTAATATAATTATTAATTTGTTTTCTAAATCTTAACGTTGCATCAAATATTAAGCCGAGATTTTTACCATTTTCAACAATAGGTATCTGAACTGCATTAATTGCAAAGCAAGCATATCACATTCATTTTTATTGCCAAACAGCAAAATTGCATATTTTGTAGGATTAAGAAATAGTGAGTGATGAGTTGAACATTCCGCCAGTGTATTTAATTCCATATTAAAGTCAGCGACAGCTTGAAACTGATCAGGAGGGGAAAATGAATGATATAACTGACTGTCGTCAGCATACATATGAAACTGAGCTTTGTCAATACATTTGTGCAAATTACTAGTGTATATTATGAATAGCAACGGACCCAATATCAAACCTTGGGGCACACCTTGAGCTATGCTTACAGCCTGAGATGAGCCAATTGGTAATTTTACAACTTGCGTTCTACCGTTCAAGTAACTACTAATAAGGCTAACTAAATTTTCACTTAGTCCGATATAACGCAAAATAGACAATAGTATGCAGTGGAAAAAGGTATCAAACGCTGTGATATAATCTAATAGAGCCAATACACTTAATTTGCCATTATCATTAGCCTTTAGTATGTTATCAGTAACATTTAATAGTCCCGTGGTACAGCTGCGCTTCTCCCTAAATCCTGATTGAAATTCAGGAAGAATATTGTAATTTGCAAATTTATACCCTTTTCACCTTTTAGAGAGAGAAGGCAATAATAGGACGTAAATCGTTATATTCTCTAGGATTTGTTTTTTTTGGTATGGGTGTTACTATTGCGTTCTTCCAGCAAGTTGGCAAATTATGTGAAAGCAAAATGCAATTAATAATATGTGTTATATAAGGCAAAATATACGGGCAGCATAATAAAAGCATATGTGCATTAATGTTATCAGAACCAGTTGAATTGGATTTTATTTCACCTAAACATTTGTTAAAACACATTGCTCATTTACGGTTTCAAGGTACTGCTCAACAAAATTTTCGCAAACACGGTTACTATTATAATATGTTACCAAATTCATATTAGGAATACTTTTCACAAAATGCTGTTTTATAGCATCGGGTTTTTGTAGAAATTCAGGTAAAAGCTTATTTTTGTCGGAAAAATGCTTAGTGTTCTTAATTCCTTCCAAATTGTTTTGGAATTAGATTTTTTTAAATTGTAATAAAAGAAAGCATTTCTTTAATTTCTAATGTTTACTGTAGTAAGATTGCTTAGAGACTTAATCCCAAGCAACTGGTCGTTTAGTTTTTCTTAAGCGTTGTTTTGCTTTGTCACGTAACGACATTAGTAAAGGTATATTATCTGTAACTCAGAGTGCATTAGTTTTAGTGATTCTGACCGCCTTATAATATACAGGTATTAAAAAAAATTACATTAAAAAAAACAAGAACAGGCAGTTCAGCATTTTACAAACAATATTTTGAACGAACGGAAGATTACACATGGTTAATTATAAAAGTACAGTAAAACAGTTACAAAGTTGTTCGGACAAACAAAACACGTCCTCTAAGGGATCAATCCACATACAGTACGTAGCGGCTTTGTAAGTCGTGTGTTTAGGGAGACTTCGGGAAAGACATGAGTAAGTCCTTTATATTTTAAGTGGAGCTGCAGTGCTCTGGAAAGAGGTAAGATGCTATAGCATTTGGTAAAAAGGTGAAGCTATGGGCTAAGGTGCTCTGGTAAGAGCTGGAGTTGCTGAAATATTGATGAAAGCATACAGTTAATTGTTTCGCAGCTTTAAAAAAGTTAGGTACACTAGGATTGATTCAAAACGCCTCCCGTGTGTGAAGAGGGTATTTACGGCGCGCAGGGAGATTTCGTTATAGTGAAGCACACACGTGTCTGAGTTTGTGTAGGACCGGTTGAGCGATCCAGCAACATATGGCTGTAGGAGTTACGTTTTGGACCGTACTCGGAGGTTGGGCACCTTTCAATCCTGAAAACGAACTGAATTCAGTTTGTTTGAACGATACAGCAACAGTCCGCTGTACGAGTTTAGGTTTTAGACCGCATTTGATAGCTAGACTTTTTATAATCCTGAAAACTTACTGAGTTCTCCGTCAAAAAAGCAGCCCTTTCATTCCCCAATTTGGCCATCGTCGCATAACAAAGTGACAAACATTAGCCGTAGGCGCTTAGCAGAATAACAAATATTTGCGAGCGTGGCAACCGCAGCAGGAAACGGAAGCGCCTGTTGCTTATTGACGTAGAAGACAGACAATTTATATGTTTCGCTCAATTATTTATTTATTTATTTATTTATTTATTCTGATGCCATCTACAGAAAACAAAAATTCCAATTACAGGTGGCAACCCTTTACAATAAAATCAAATCAAATGTGTGCATGACAACAATAACAAACAGAGAAAGAAAAAAAAATAAAAGAAAAATTTGACATTGTACTCTTATTAATTAATAAATAATATATTCTGATAACATAATTTTATAGAAATAATTAAATAAAATAAAATAGGTCTGTTATGCAGCATTAAAAAATAAAAATTGTCTATTCAAAATAAAATAATATAAACCTGATTGTCTTTATACAGTAATAAAAAGAATCGGATCTTATTCCAGTTTGAACTCACAGCTTCAGTATATGAAACAGATCTTTTACAGAAACTGTGTACGTCACCTCGCACTTGGGTCATTTGGGCCTAAAGTCACTGTATGTGCTCCACAACTGCAGCTGTAGAGGGGAAAATGTGCTCAGACATCATACAGTGCTTTACTTGGGCCCTTTGTGTCCCTTAGATAATTTAAGTTTCGTTTAACAGGTTGGTCGCTTTGGACCTTAATGATAATTCGTCTAAAGAGGTAGAGGTATACATGAGGGTCGCGAAATCTGTGCGCTTATATAGTAGCTGTTGGGGGGTTTCCTTCCGTACTTGACATCTTCTACACCATTGACAACCGCAATAGTGAAGGTGTTCCTGCAGGTGACCATGGTGAGTCACTAGACCTGTCACAATTTTTAATTTGTCTTTTGTTTAGGCCCTTGAGGAATTTAGTCGTTCTATGCGTAGAACCCTTAATAAAAAGTTGTGGTGACAAGAGGTGCAAGATGATTAAAGTTGTGACAACGTCCAGCTACATAGTTATCTCGTGCTGCACGCATTTGAGTGATATTCCAAAGGCTGGTTTTGGACCCATTAGGTAGTCCTTAGTCCCAGCACCAACCATTACATTTTCCTTAATTTCACTATGACCAGGAACCTAAAGGATTCTTACAAAGTTTTTAGCAGAGAGCTTTGTAAGGGTTTGTTAACATTTTTAGACTAGTCGTGACTCGATTCTAGAGAAAAACAGAGTTTATACACCGTTTAACTTTCGGTATAAATGTAGATATGTCTACTTGTATAACCTCTTCTAAAGTTATCATTTGCATAGGTGATTATAGGGAAGATATCAGCCTGGAAGACAGTTGGATATTATCCCACAGCAAATTTAAAATTGACTAAGGTTTTTCCAGTTTCTGATTGCGTCCTGACCCGTGAACCAACCGTAAACCGTAAACCGCAAGACAACCGGTCTGAAAGAAGGATCGGTCTTCCGGTAACCGTCCATGCCGGATTGAGATGAGGGTATTGTTTGTATGCTTTGCCAAAAGAGAAGTAGGAAACCATACCATTACTTTCTAGCTGAATGATAGGATTGGTTGGCGTCAATAGTGCAGCAACTCTGGTATGTCCTACGTTTTCCTGTTTCCCATTGCTCCGCGTAGTTTAACCTATACGTCGCCGATCGGTCCTTGGCCTTTACCAAAATGTAAAGATACACGAGTCCAAGCAGCACCTTCATGGCCGCTGAATATACAGAAACTGGCAATTTGCACCAACGGAGTGAATGGTGGCCAATTCAAATCTATCGGATGAAAGCACTTGCTCGTTATTCTTGTTTAATGCCTGTGTTCTTCCTTTTCCTTGTGAATAGAATCAGTTCAGATTTGAAAAGTTTATCGAAAGCTATTTTTCATAATTATACAGCAATCAGTTGTACTTATAAACGAGTCAGAAATAGCATCATCAAGACTTTAGAATACAAACTTCAATCTAACTTGATCATATAATTAGATATTTCTTAATTAATTAAGCACCTTGTATACTTTCACATAATTAGATAGAACTTTGGTACCAGAAGTTTTATATTTAAAACCAACGCTGTTGGAGGAAAATGGATTTTAAAGAAAAAAATCGGGCAATTTCTAAGAATTCTGTTTTTGTGTTTCTTCAAAGAAACCACGGCAAACATTGTTGCAATTCATGTAAAAAATGAGGTTTTTATAAATTTATAATTGTTAGATTGCCTAAATTCTCATTGCATGTTGAAATTATTGAACTAAGATGTCGATTGACCGACTACATACAATCATATGGTTTGAATGAATTGCTTAAAATAGAAATCTTCTTGTTATAAACACATTTAATTAGACGTGATAGTAATTAATAATATTATAATACATAAAAATAATAACAATAATAATAAGTATCGGTAACACGCTGCTATGATTGGTTAAAGTTTTCGAGAATTTTCATATAAACCATTTTATAAATAACCCCAAAGAAGTAAATCTAAGTGTGTGAGGTCGGGAAACATAGCTGGCCATTACACAGGACTACTGTGTCCGAACCAACACGAGAGAATGTTTTGTTTACTTTAATTATAGCATTATGTGGCGCAGCACTATCTTGATGAAAACGTTTACTTCCTAAAATATTTAGCGACACCTCTTCAAAATAGTATTGAAATACTGTCAGTAGAAATTCATTATAGTTTCTGACAACTACATTTACAGCTAAGAAACGAGATCTAAAAATCGTATTGTAAATCATTACGCACCACACGTTAACAAAGAACCTAATTTATGAAATATTCTTTAATTGAATGACAACTTTCATCTATCTAGCAATATGAATGATGTTGACGATCTAGAACGTTTCGCCGTCGCTGTTCCGCCGTCGCCGTTACGCCGTCGACGCTTCGCGATCGGTCATTTCGCCGTCGGTCGTTTCGCCGTCGACCGTTTCGCCGTCGCCGTTGCATCGTCGGCTATTTCGCCGTCAACCCAATATACAATATTTCCCAAAAAGTATGCCACAAATGGGAAAGTTTTTTATTATTAATTTCTCAAAAAAATGTATTCTTTATTACTGTTATAAATACATATTTATTAATTTTATTATTAACTTAACCAAACGTAACCTAACCTAAGGAAAAAAATCAAAAATTTAACACTAAGCGCCTACATACATTTATTAACTTAACAAATAATTACAATATTATAAAAACTCCCAAATATTTTAACTCAGGACAATTGTTTAATAACTTTGCACAGAACACTTAATGTTATAAGTGGCCTTTGATATTTGAAAAAATCTCTAAAATTACTAACTGGAAGAGGTCCAGACAAGAAATTTTTGACGGCGACACGGCGACGGCAAAACGGCGACAGCGAAACGGCGACGGCAAAACAGCGATGCCAAAACGGTGAGGGTGAAGCGTCCCATTTCGTGATGTTGACTGACATACTATTTTTTGAAGATGTACATTCGATCGCCAACACTGGTAGTGGTGTACTGGTAGAAGCTCAGACTGTTCCGACAATTATTTTTATATTATAATGTGTTTGTGGGTATTGGTCTTAGTAAAATTAAATGCAACTTATATAATTATTTGTAAACGACGTTTTGAATATAATGTAAAATAGTTGTTATTGCAGCAGCTGCAAAATGTTATTTTTCACCTTCATGTAAATTTTACAGGGTTTTACTTTGTAAGGCGTACTTTTATTTTTCTTGTTTAGAACAGAATATAATAAAACTAGGTGAAATATCGTGATGTTACTAATTCTCGAATGGAGATACGCGGATTTTTCTCTTTTTTGCTAAAATAGCGGCCGCCGCATCTACGTGTCTTATTTGTGTTTTAACTCTCTTCACGTATCCAAATGACCCAGTTTCTTTTAATTTTCTTTCCAATATTACTAACAGACACCTGTTTGGTTTATTTCTCTACAAACACGTTCGCGTTGCATGCGGGTAGCCAAAACACTGTTCGTATTCGCATGAATTATGAATTGCCAACATGTCGTACAGTTCTTTCATTTACTTAAGTTTCTGCCGCAGTAATTAAAGGTTAATAGTCACAGCAATAACTAGATACTATTAATATTTTCTAAATTATCAGGCACTTTTTATTTAAACATAAATTTTCTGATGTATTCCGTCGCAGATTTCTGTTGGTGAACAACGCTGTGCGTGTATGAAGTAAGAGATTTTTACGTTTTATAAAAGTGGCGAACCATCAACGAGTTGATGTGTTTCATCAATCACATGAATCCGCTGATTTTAAACAATTTTGGAGAATAACGCAATCGAACCATTATTCAAAAATATAATGGAGGAAATAAAGGTAAAACATTAAATTGGCAATATATACACCAAATTAAAAGAATATTTTACAGTAACCCCTCAACAATTTTATGAAAATGAAATCATACTCGTAACTAGCTAACCTTGTAATGGTCACCAATTAACAAAGTATAAGTTACCACTATGCGGTGAGAAAATACAAACTCAAGCGAAATCCGTTTAGATGCTTTCAGGGCCATCGTAACGAGCTCTGCGCCGAAGTGATTTTATCAAGATAGGCAAACATATTGTTTTACAAACTAGTCAAACCACCACCTCTTATTGTTTACTGCAACAAAAATCGTCGATGGTATTTGTAAGCAGAAACCGCACCTGCTGAAAATTTAATGATGAGCATAATCGAATGATTTCTATTCGACACCAAAACGTACATATTTAGGTGTCCAATACTGAAGATACAAATTCGCTTACGCAATTACATTCTAACACAGAAACAGGGTTCCATAGTGTGCAATAATCGGTTCCAATATTGTTACATAATCTGCTGATATATCATTGCTGAAAGTGACGCAGCCTTATCGAACACAAGCTATAAATAGCAGCGGTCTTCACAGCTGCCCGCGTTTACAAACGCCGGAAATATTCATTTACGATGCATGATTCCCAGCGAGCAGATGCATGCAAACTTCGATTACTAAAATATTCAGTTGCCCAAACCTGTGTTACACCGTCATATTATTAAGATAATTCATTAAGATATGGAAAGTAAAGGCAATAATTGGACACAGGAATAATTTTTTATGCCGACACAATAAATAGGCGCAGAATCTATTGCAATGATATGAGGTCTTGTACTTGCCAGGAAACAATCCCTAAATGTCTGTAATTCACGCAACTGCAATTATATTTTGTATGAGACTCTTATTAAACTCTCTCGGGGTCGTTATTTAGCTATTTAGCTTTGTTAATAAAAGTAAGAAATAGAATAAAACACAAAACAAAAATCAACGTTACAAAAAAAGAAAAGGTTTTATTAAATCGATTTCTAACTGAAGTTTTCAAAAGTCAAATAAAATTTTACTAGGTGCTATCGCCCTTTTAAAAAGAGAACACTTATCTTAAAGTTTCCTTGTAGGGATATCCTTCACTCCAACAGACAATGAATGTTCAACTTCTACTCCACTAGTCTGCAGGTTCCTCAAGTAACCACAAACACTCGCCTTTAGTTTGAGTCTTCCTCTGGATTGTTTTATGTTATATTAAACTTGATTTTACCACCATCACAATTGGAAAAACTTTCTGGGTCGTTTTATGCTTCTTACTCTTCTGGACCTTCCACAATTCGTTGATAATTACTTATATTTTCTTCTTTTATATTCAAAATCACTTTACATTACGTTTTAAACCGTTCTTTCTCTTTATTTCTCCAGAGGATCAAAATTCTCTGTCTTTATTTTCAAAGACGAGCCGTACTAATTAAAACAAAATCTCTATCTTTTGTCTTCCTTCTTTGATTCCCATTTTCTTAACAAACAAGTAAATCTCATGACCATGAGTATTCTTTAATATGTTTGTGACATTCATTGACATTGACATCCATAATGACATTTATCGTTGCACAAACTACTAAGTCTAAAAACTTCTTATAAATTAAACCTTTTGAACAATTCTAAACTAAATTATAATTAAAACTAACATAAATAAAAATCGTATCAATCTGATTGTGTTTTTCTTTTCTTTTAGTGCAAACAAACTTCACAAATATGAAAATATAAATTATTAGAATATGTAACAAGAAATTATAGCAAAAAAAATACGCAACCCTGAGTTTAAAAGTTAGAAAATCAAAATCTTACAGTCTTCATAAATCTCCAAATGTAAATTGAACTGTAGCAAGCATTCCAAAAATTGCTTTCCAGGAACTACAATAGCCCAGTCAGAACATACACCTCCAAATATCATAGCACTATATACACGACTATTGACTACTACAACAATTTAAACCGTAGTCGAAGTCGATTTACAATAAAAAGAAAAACACCGAGCTTATGCCGCTGTTTTGACTAACATACGCTGGTCTAATCGCGAACAAAGCACGTCAGTATTTTCTTAACTTGCCGCAATATATTCGATTAATATTTTATAATAATAAAATAATAATAATAGAAATAATAATATACCTGCCTACTAGCAAAATGAACAATTACACGTAAGTACTCTTATTAGAATTTACGTTGATTTTTATAAGTTGTGCTGTGTAGACCGCTAATATTTCATAATAGCAAAATAACATTTACAGACTTCATATTCAACATAAATCTATCAAGTCTGTTTATTTCGATTTTGCTGGGTTATGATGTTTTTATATAAATAGGTATAAAACGCGAACACGCTTCAAGAACACAAAAGGAACAAACATTTTAAGATGGTTTTGTTAGTTACACTCAATAGGTCAATATTGCTGTACGAACAGTGGCGTAACTTCAGAATATAGGCACCGATTTTGTAATTTTAATGTTGTTACTTTTTTGGCTCATATCAGCTGAACGGATGCACGGATATATCACAAACTCATCGACAAATTAAAATAAAAAAAAGAACCCGAAACCGAAAGCGGAAGCTAGCCATATTTTTATAGCATATTTTATTAAACCCAATTTATTTCTCTCGTATGTAACTAGTTAAGGTGATTGCAATTAATGACTTCATTAACTATCCATTTACATCAAATTTGTTAGTCTACGCAAAGAAGGATCTTTGAAGTTACTTCAAGTTATTCTTTTAATAATGTTTCCTTAGTTTTGAACTCAATGTTGATTTGCACAATCCAAAAACACCTAAAACTAATTCTCTCAATTTATATGACGATTAAATGCAATCTAATTACACCAAGAGCAGTAAATTGCACTAATTGCGGATAATTGCATAAGAAGTGTCAGAAAACTGTTGTGTATTTTTAAGCTACATTCTTTAACTTTGAGTAATCGTTCTTATTTTATAGTTAATATACTAAATTGCTCAATGAGACACAGCCATCCTGATAATAAGATTCCATATTGATATTTTAAGCTCCCTACCCGTATCAAGTTAGTTCGTAAAAACATCATTTTTTTACGATATTCCTTTTCATGCAAAAAATATAAAAGTGTTTACGAAGGGCGAAAAGCAGAGATTCTGCTTTTTCTTTCGATGCACACTCACCTATAATATTCTATTTTACTGGATATGGGTCAAATAGGTCATAAAGTGTGAGCGAAAATGGCTTTTATCATAATATAGTTTGACAGCGGTTAACAGACTTTATTGCTTTCCTTTAAGAAATACACCCTCATCTTTAAGACCTCATAAAATGTACTTGTTTGAGTTATAACGTATAAAAAATGTAATAAGTTTTATTGCATAAGTGGAATATGTACACAGAGTGTGTATAAAGCGCCATAAATTTGCTAATATAAAAACGTTACTGTATACGTCAATTTATGTACCTCAAGCACTTTAGGATATTACCCTTCTGTCTGCGTCCGTAAATTATGTTTGGCAAGTTTAGTACGTTATAACCGCCGCGTAAGTAGGTACGTATAGAAAACTCCTTTGCGTTGAACATCGCATGTTACAAACACTTTGCCAGCAATCTTATACGTACACATTTTTGAATATATTAATTTTTCAACCCCCTAAATAACTGTATTTGTAAAAGTCGCATATTTGATCATTCCAAACGCTGTCTCATAGAAAACACTGTTTGGTATCCCATAAGTAGTACGGTCAAAATAGGTTTCAACCCCTAATAAATTTGTAACAAGTTGAAATTTTCAGGATATGTTATAAACGGTGTCCAAAATGACATCTTAAAAGTATCAGTTGATCCCAGTGGTGTAACATCTTTTTTTCGAGGGTTAAAGATCAAATTTATTATTTTCTGTAACTTCATCTAAGATATTACTGAAAAAACTCAAATAAAAAAAAACATGTTTAATTTATTTAGGTTTCTACGGATATTTATTCTAATACTACCAGTGGCGTAACGTGGAAACTTTTGTAGGTTGAAACCCTTTCGCGCCTCAATTTCTGTGTCCCTATGTGATAACAATACATTTTTGAGTTTATTATGTATAAAGTTTTCGAGTGGGAAATATTTTGTAAAGCCCCTTGGAAAATTCCATGTGCGCCACTGATTATTATTCGTAAATGCATTTCTGGTAGCTGAGAAGCGATAAGGTATCGTTGTTTCCATCATTGCGCATGTCAGAACCGCAGCAACTTTCATGAACAGTGAGTATTAGCAACAGTCCTTTGCGAAGGAATGTTTTATTAAGTACTACCTTTCCAACTACTATTGGATTTGCTGTGAATGCTGTGTTGTTTTGGTGAAAACCATATAAAAATATGGAGACTGTGGAAGTAAATTGTGTTTTGTGTATGAAAACTATCGGTGAAGGTGAAATTGTGACGGTAACGAAAGGAAAAGACGGTATAATTTCATGTAGAATCCAGCGTGGTGACAATATTTGCGAAAAGCTGAAAAACGTTGACAACATTGTTGTACATGTAAAGTGTCGAAGAGACCACGTTAAAATATCCAGTATTGAAGCGCATTTGAAGAAGAAGCAGGTTACTAATTTAGCGAGCACTAGTGCTCATGTCACCCAACAAACCACATCTAAATTTGATTTTAAATCCGCTTGTGTATTTTGTACTAGTAAAATTAAAACGAAAAAGACTAAAGCTTCTGAAATTGGAATCATTTCCACTCTGCAAATTAGGGAAACTACTTACAATAGATGTTGGAAAAAAACGACGACTAGAGTAGTGAAATTTAAAAAGAAATAGATCTGGTTGCTGTCGAAGCACGTTACCATGCTAGAAACCAAGGAAATTTTGAGCGTGTACGAAGGCCACTTGATTCTGACTGTGATTTTGCTTTTAAAAAGCTATCCACCTTCGGGTACAAGAGGTGAAAGATAAAGAAATAAAGAAAAGCTATGCAGTTTCATAAATAATAATGAAAAGCTATGTCAATACTCCGTTCACGAATTACTACAAATTATGAGCAGTTTTCTACCAGAAAACACAAATGGTTAGAGTAGTGCTTACTTGAAACAGAAGTTAGTCAACCATTATGGTAGCCACTTAGTTGCTACCAAAATTTCTGGCAAGTGGACTGTAGGTAAT
The DNA here is from genome assembly GCA_958336395.1 of Ctenicera cuprea. Taxonomy (NCBI): domain Eukaryota; kingdom Metazoa; phylum Arthropoda; class Insecta; order Coleoptera; family Elateridae; genus Ctenicera; species Ctenicera cuprea. The sequence goes on along the minus strand of OY284491.1, from coordinate 49,075,410 downwards.
ATGTTTTAATAATACCAGCGATCAAATATTGAGTGAGTGGTTTCGAAATCCAACATTTGCAGAGATTGCAGATGGTGGTACTCGTAATATGCCTACTTTATTGCATTTGCATGAATTTTCTAAAGAAGTAATGATCAGTAAAAAAGTAAAGGATAAAAAGCAGATAGAAAAAAAAATAACTGCAATTGAAAACTTTGCTATTGCAGCAGTAAGACAAAAATCGTATGTCACCAATTCTTCTAGGTTTAGAAGTACATATTCATAGAAAATTTGGATCGAAATATTTGTTCAACATTTTATCAGCAATTGGATTTAGCCAATCGTATACAGAAATATTAAAATTTAAATCGGCCTCTGCAATAACCTTGTAAATATTTCAGGCAATGCATTTAGTCAGTTTGTTTTTGATAACGCTGACTTTAACACACGAACCATCCATGACAAAAACACTTTCCATTCTATGGGAGGAATTAGTTGTACTCATCCAACTGATGCCGTCCAAATTTCTAATAAGATAAGCCATATCTTCTTTGGATATAGGCAAATTTGGAATAGTTCCAATAAAATATTACAAAAAACCTTCTATCAACGGATTAATGTCAGTTACTATAAACGAAATCACAGAAGCGGATGAAACGTATGCGCTTTGGACACGGCCAAAATCAAGAATTTTTTTTTTGCGTCAACAGTAACTTTGAACTAGCTATTTTACCGCCAACTAAAGCAGCTGCCAATCAAAACTGATTACGTGTTGATTATCAAGTACAGGAATGGCTTGGAAATAAACTTCTGCCACAAGATTGGGGATATGAAATTATTAATAAAGATATTCAACCGATACCCTCATTGGAAAGTGTCGCCCCCGATTTTATTTTGAACGCGATTTTTTGTAGTTGTAAAACATCTTGTGGTTATAAGTAAGTGCACTTGTTTATAATCAGGACTTCGTTGCACTGCGTTGTGCCGGCACTGCAATGAACTGTCGTGCCGCAACAGTCATATCGAGGATGACCATCACAAGGAAGATGACCACCACGACGAAGATGACGTCGTATAAATTTGGAATCAGTTACGAAATAATAAGATATAAATTTTATTCACAATCAAGTAGTAATATGTCACTTTCCGGCTTTTAAAAAGTTGGAAAGTCATACGTTGTGTACCTAACCGGAAAAGTCTTTTCCGGCTAGCTGGAAAAGACTTTTCCGGCTACTTAAACGTCACTTTTCAACAGCTTAAATGTTAGTGTCATTTTGAGTAGTCGAATTGTAATAAAACTATCCACAATGAAGTTAATGTTTTATTTAATAAAAAACTAAACAATAACTTATTAAATTACTAAAACTACTCGTACACTCTAAACTCACTATCAGATATAATATGCGTTAAAATGATAATAGTTATCAAAGCAAATAATTTGAAAACTGTACTGGCAGAATAAATAAAAATGTTGACATGTTACCTAGCAACACTTCCACAGATCTCTATGTTAATGTAGACTAATCAAATTATGATAAAACTGTCAATAAACGTTAATGGAAATTATGTTTAAAACTCAATAATTAATTAATAACTGATTGTGAATAAAATAGTATACAAACCTCGGTGAAAAGTTTTCCTGTCTCGAGACAGGGTCAACTGCCATATCTCTCGACAGGAATGAAACACTTTCTACCTCGGTATGTAATATACTATTGTTCTGATATTAAAATAACAAAAAATATGTTATTTAATTCCCAGTTTATAGTTTATTTTTGTTTTAAATGTTGTTAAAAGTGGAAACTTGCACAGTAACACTGAAAAACATAAATTTCCGAGAGGCAGTTAAAATAAGCAATTCCAGGTACGTAATTTGTAAAAGCTACCTTGCGAACATTCTCCCACTGCTCTCTCGGCTGCGCCGCTACTGAACATGTAAGCAAATTTTATGGTTTATTTTACTTAAAATTGCCCATACTAAAAAACTATTTTTTTTCCTTTTTATAAAACTAGACTTTTATTTTACTAAAAAAACGATAGAAAAAAAATTAGTTTCATTCCCCCAAAACAGGGTGTTTCACCACTTGGATTTCAGGGTACTTTTAGGACGTGCTTTAGGACATGCCCCCTAACGTATCCTAAAAGTTTCAGCTTGTTACTAATTTTTTAGGGGTTGGGGCTTATTTTGGCCTACAATAACTGTACTAAAGCCTTGTTACCTCGATATAACTTTTATTAAAGCCAGTAGCAATTATATCGCACAGGGACTAGTCTAATATATTAGTAATAATAATAATAATAATGACTGCAATACAGGACAAAATTATTGCAACCAAGTACTACCTAAAAATATCTATCAGGAAGTATAGCTATAGAGGAAGCTATGGTGATTATTTTGACTAATAAAACAGGTTTTAGGACCTTGAGATACGAAATAAAGCTGGCGCTGCAGTGGAGTCTGTATGTGTGCGTCTGTGTGTGTGCGAGTGTATCTGAAAAACACTTCGCAGTCCAGACGGCTTAACAAAAAGGAGGTGAAAGAGAGAGGGAAGATGTATCTTAAAATACAGGCGCTCGAAAAAGAATCTTAGATTCGTATTCCACGCATGTCACATAGCCGATCTACGCAAACGCGATCACCCTATTATCCCTCACATACTCCTACCATCGATTTTTTGTTTTTTCAAAAATTTACGAATTTGGGCTTTAAAATCGGTATGAACATGTTAAATGACAATAGGAACAACTTTTCATTCAGAAAACACCACTGGGAATTTTCTTTTTGGTCGTTTACCCGAACAGATTAATTAAGTAACCGCCAAAAAAAACGGTTATTGTCAAACGATGAAAACGACTTTGAGATTTCAGGGCGACTGGGCGACTGCTGCAAAAAATAAGGGGTAGGGGAGAAGTTACCTACTTTAGTATAAACGCACTCGGAAAAAAACCATAGATTCGTTATCTACACATGTTGGAGTGTCCTCCAACGATTTTTCGATATTTAAAAATGTACGAATTTCGGTATCAAAATCGAAATAAACATTTTAAATGACAGTAGGAACAATCTTTTATTAAGAAAGCACCTCTAGGAGGTTCTTTTTAGTCGGTTACCTGTTGTACAGCTGGAGCCCCAAAACGGGCATTTCCGTTAAATTCTAGATTTCGAAAATTTTCACAGAATCAATACTTCGTTATACCAAAGGTATGGAAAAGTAAAAATTACTAAACTGAACAACCAAAAACAATAGGAATGTACAACGTGTCACCTAACTAGCAGACTAGCTAAAATTCAACCTTAACAAAATTTTTAAGTAAATATCTAATTTCGACATGAATCTGCTACCATTTTTAATGAGCTTTTTGATGCTTTATTAAACGGCTGTTAACAAATATACTAAGCTAACGATCAACGTCAAGTTTTTTAAATACGAGTATCACTGGTACAGAGAGTGCTTCAAACTGCAGCAATAAGCTATAATATTATTGTTTAAAACAATTCAAAGTAGTAAAACTAGATGGCTGCATTGTATGTACAAACAAACTACAACTATGACATTATAGCGTGTTTACAATTTAAATATGTTTGTGCTGGACTGTTAAAAATACAATGAGCAACTCGCGTACCAAGTTGTTCTGTTCCCCAAATCACGTTATAACCATAAAATCTATGTTATTAATGCTAAAAAGGATTATGCCAACCACAAAACAATTAATTGCTAATTATGTTTACTGTAGGTAATATGTTTTAAGCATGACTTCTATTCGCATTTTCCTAAACAACGAATTTTTAGTATATGTGCTTAATAAGGGGTAGATGCACAACAAGTATGGTTTACGACAATACTTTTCTGCAACCCAATCTTTTTTCTCAGGTACGTTTTAACAACTTCCCATCATTACAAGGATGGGTGTCAATAATACACATCTACCAACATACTCTAGTTTGGAGCGTTATTTTCATTGCTTTTTACAAGACATCGCACTTACCGCAGTGTTGGCGTCGATAGTCGATAAACCGGGAGTTTACTCAACAGACGCATTACTAAAGTAAATATTTTTAAAAAGGCTTTTTTAAATTTTTGAGTGAAAAGTCAGGTTAAATGCAGCTTTGTTAAATTCAGTGTCACGATGAAGATAAATATCATCAAATAATGGATGTAAGCAGAGTCTTCAGATATAACCGTTAGATCTACCTTTATTTGCTGGTTCTTTCATTTTTGCGTGTTTGTCAACCAACATACGAACTGGAATCGAAACGGAAATTCTAAGAAATTAAATAGTGATTTTACCTCGTATTGCAGTTTAAAAATTTACATATTATTTAATGGATTTCGTGTTAACCCCTGCATTTCTTTCAGAAACAAAAATCAAAATTTGTGTCTTTTAATAATAATCATAACAAACATGTGGCCAAATTTAGGTAAATAACGCAGACTTCAAATAGAAATTGCATAAACATGGTCCGCTTGCTTCGGAGTTACAGTCTTTCGAAGATAGAACAGTCTAGTGAGGTTCTAATTAATACCTTTATAATAAATTGGGGCATTTTGTTTAAATTTTGTAGAGATGTGTTACTAGAGATAATGTACCATTTAAATAATTTTTGTTCAAACTCATTAATCACCTCCGTATATCGCTTGAAATAATCGCTTAACGAATTTTTTTACCTATTAATTTGAACTGTCCATTAACAAAGCAAGGTTAGTCTGAGAAAACTAAAAAATAGTTGTCGTCTTATAAAAACTTGTGGAGTGTTCAGCTACTGCGAGCATCGCAAGTTTTAGACCAAAGGTGAATATTATAGTAGAGGTGAACAGTCCACAATGTCATATAACTTGCACAAAGTACCCCACATGTTGAAATATTAAACTTTGTGAGATGATAATTTACTTAACCCGATTGTGTTAAATATTAGCTCAAATTTCCGAGGGTCAGTAATTATCAAATTCGTATATTAATTGTAATTTGTACATCTATTATTTAGCGTGATCATTCGGCTCACACTAGGTTGAGTCTTGGGTTTGACTGACCCAGGCACGTGAAAACGACCTTTGGCTTTCAAAAAGCATTGTTTATTTAAATATAAAATTTGGCTCTTAAACTAAGCCAGGTGCGTTTGGCGTCCCGTTTCTGGGAAACTTTTGTTTAAATTATTGAGAAGAACTATAAGAATTTCGATTATTTTTTTCTGATTTATATATGTTCACCAATACAACAAATTTCTAACGACCTCCTTGCAGAAAAATTCGTCGCATTCTTTAATTTTAGCGTAACAATAGTGAATTAGACAATTTTCGGCGAGTATGGCAGATGGCTTGCCATCTACTGTCAGCAAATATAGCCATTTTATAAAACCGAGATTATCACTTTTCCAGTAGATAACTGCGCACGAAATTTTCTTGATAGTGATGAACCTTGATATACAAAAATACGCAAAAGTCCTTGTTAAAAATCGCTATATCTAACGGTTTTCGAGATAATTTAATTTTTGCGACACAGCAGAATCCGGAAGAGGGAACAGATGTAAGTGTTGGAACCCTTTCGGAGAGCATTTAAACATTGTGGTATGAGTTTTAGCACCTTGTGGCAAATGGAGCTCATTGATTGGTTGACTGATTGGTACATTGCGTCGTAGTAAATTTTTTGCAGCGGTGCCGATTATACGAGCATAATGTTAAAAACGTTGCATATACGAAAATGAATACATTGCAACGGCACATAAACAATTCCGAAAACAATTTTATTAATCCATGCATATATTGAAACTACCAAGAGATTTTAAAAGTAAATAAAATAAATTACATTAACTTTTAATTTATACAAAAACCACCCTGACGGCACAACACACGCTGGCTATGCATTAATCGTAAATAACAAATTATCCCATTATGAAATGGAAAAGTTCGCAACTGACTACCTCCAAGGTACTATAATTAACGTCAAACGTACCAACGGATCGCTAGTGGTAGCAGCAATCTACTGTCCGGCAAGGCATTCCATAAAACATCAATATGAAGCATTTTTAAAAAAATTAGGGAACAGGTTTATAGCCGGCGGGGACTATAACGCAAAAAATCCAATTTGGAGATCTAGGCTAACCACTGCTAAAGGACGGGAGTTATACAAGGCTATGTTGGCAAATAACTACAACCAATTATCCACC